>JACXIV010000014.1:3662907-3791177 GCA_014737475.1 Bombus confusus
TCAACGTACGGTTAACCGTCTGGTTAACGAATTACGGCAAATACAAACAGTCGAAAGACTTTCGTAGGAAAACAAAGATGCAAAATGTATGTCGAGCGCGCGTGATAAATAAAAAAGAGAAATTCAAGTCGAAAGCCGATCGACGTAACTTTCTGCTCTGCGAACGCAAACCACGAGACGATATAGACGCTCGGTAGCAGGTCCGCGGGGCCAACGCGATCGACTTTGGCACAAGAGTAATCGTGTAAAATAAGATGAAAATGATCGATAGTGGGACGAGGAAGCGGGATGAAACTACATCGTGAAGACAAAACATGCTGTCGATCACGTGTCATGCGAAACGAAAAATACGAAAATGTTCGTAGATGTTCAAACTGAAAAGTACGCGATCGCTATCGTCGGTAACTAAAATAAAAGAAGCGAAATATCTTCTCGGCCGCGCAGTAACGATACCATATCGACAGATATAACCAAACTACGAAGTAACATTCACATTTAGGATGCGGAAATTGTCGCGATGGTGCTGTGCCGAGTGTCGAACGACGATATTTACACGATTTGCAGTTGTCGTTACACACTCGCACGAACGTTTAATCACTCGTTCCTCGATTTTCTTGCCCGACACGTTCGACTATCCGAGAACGTTGTTACTGGCTTTTCTTTTTCTCTCTCCGCGATATCTCGTGCTTTTCGTTGAGCGAAAAACCTTGTTTTCTCGCGTTGCGGTCACGTTGCCCACGGGGGCATCGATCGAGATCGATAATCGAGCAGCGAAAATGATCACGCCGGAATGGCACGGTTTCTTGGCATCCAGATAAGAAAAAACTGTATACTACTACTGTGTAACGAACGAAACGAACAGAACGATAGGACAATTTTCTTTCACGTAGCTGAGGTACCTGCGTACAGATGCTTGGATGGTAGAATCGCTTGATTAATGGTGGGCAAGGTTTTAGTCCACTTGGTGTGACTCTGGCAGCGCGAGGCTGGCGGCCACATTCTCTTTGGCGAGTTCGTGCAGCTCGAAGCGGACGTGGAGGAACCGCTTTCCATCATCGATTTGTCCATCGCAGACGTGTCCGCGCAATCGCTATCCTCGCCCCCGGAATGGAATCTTATGTCGCGCCTCAACGAGCAAAATCTGCCGTCCCTTTCCGCCTCCAGCTTCGCGAAGTTTTCGCTCGTCTCCTGACAATGCGACATTCGCAGACACTTCTCCTTCATCAGGTATTGCTCCCTTCTCACCAGGTTCTCGAATTCCTTGGAGAGCAGCTTGACGGTGCCTTCGATGGCTCGAGTGATTCTCAGATCCACGCTCGCGTCCAAATTGTCGATGCGTTCGTTCGTCGTCAATAGGTTCGAAGCGTTTTGCATGCCTGTCGTCGCTTGCGAGTCGCAGGAGACAGCCGCGGGAGGCTCCAGAGAGTCGTAAGTCTCCTGCGTGTCTTTCGTTGGTATCTGATTCTCGAAGCAACGATGTCGATTTCTCTCCGCGTGGGAAGAATCTATTTGATCCTCGTCCGCGTCGCGGCCTCGATAGCTCTTCGTCTGACAGGAGGAGGAATCGTTCGCGTCGAAAGCAAAGTTGTCCATCGGTCCAGCCGCGTCGTACGCGATACCTTTGTCGGGCCGACGAGCCTGCAGACTGTAAAACTTGGTCTTCGAATCTTTATCCTCGCTCGGCTGCAAAGAGTAGCCGGTGGGTTGCAACAGCTGGTCGATCCTCTTGGAAGCGTGCGAAGATTCGTTCCCGTCGGACTTGCCTTCGGCGCCGTTTCTCACCGCTCGGTCCTCCCCGTGACACTTGTTCGCATAGTTATCGGAATCGGCTGGTTTAACGCAGGAAGACTGAGACGCGGAGTCTACGTACTTGTTCCACGCGGGCCGTGCTCTGTTGCGCATGCTCTGCGTTCGAGCCGAGTTGCGTTTAGGTTTCGGCGGTTTGTGAGCCACGAAATCGTTCAGAATCAACATCGATTGCGGCTCCTTCGCGACCTTCAGGCTATTGCTCCGCGACATCGTGTCCGATTTAGTCCCGATTCTCATCTCCACGTTCGTGTCGTTCTGATCGTTGAAATTGAACTCGTAATAGATGCAAGTTGCCGGCTGCGCGTTATCCTCCGAGTAGTTGTTCTCGTTCCTTGCTTGGCTTATTCGCGTGTCTTGCAGCGATTTCGATCTGAATACAGCCCGACAGGACGTTGGATCGTTGGCAGAATTTTCCGTACTGCTCGATGGTATCACGGCGTTGTTAGGATTGCCGCTGTACGTTTCGGAATTTTGCCGTTTTCGTTTATAGTGCGAATCGAACAGCATCTCCAACGGCGCGGATTTCACCAAGGAGTCCGAGTCGTCGGTCAACACGCTTTCGGTGCTTCGGTGATCGATGTTCTCGTGCAACGGGAACATCTGATAATCGGATTCGTCCGTGAGAATGCTTTCGTGACTTCGGCCGGCTTGCATCTTTCGACGGGACAAGAAGAAGCTCGCGCTCGAATGCCTATCGTTGTCGTAGTGGCTGTAATCCAAAATCTCGGCGCTTCCTTTCGAGAAAGACTCGACCGAGGCGTCCGAAAGGATGCTTTCTTGAGAGCCGGTTAGAATTCGTTTCGAGAAAGTCTGATACGTCGAGTAGTTTCTCTGCGTGCCTTGTTGATGATCGATACGCATGTTTATCTGATAATCGCTGACGCATCGTCGAGGTGGATTCTTAAAGTCACCTTCCAGGGAGTCGTCGCTGAAGTTCCCGTTCCCTTCGTCCCCGTCGTCCATCGGGTCGTTCAAGGTTTCTATGTTGCGCTCGTTCATCGCGGGCAAACTCTCGAAAGACTTGGCTATATTCTCCATGTCTTCCTCGTTGTCGTCGAGTCCGATGAAGTAACTGCACGATCTCCTTTTCTGAGCGAATCTCGCGAATCGGCTAACGTTCTTTTTACACTGCTCCTTTAAGAGCTTTAACTCTTCGCAGACGGGCGACTCGGGCAAAGACTGATTCGGCTTATTCAGCGATAGCTTATACTTTTCAGTTTTCTTTAAGGTTAACGTTAACGGTCGACTAAGAGACGGTTTTGTCTTGTCATTTACGCACGACGTAGTCGGACTTTTGGATAAGCAGTTATCGTTCGGAATATCTAGCTTAAGTGGCGCGTTACCCACAACCGATATTTTGTTAACGAGTTGTTGAGGTTTTAACGGGGGTTTTGGATTCGGTATAGGTTTGCAGGGATTGATCGGTTTCGTGTATTGGCTTTGCTGACCAGATTTGTTACCTGTGCTCAATCTATTCGAACGATGATGTTTCTCCGGTATATGGCTGCTCAAGTCGGATATGCTTTGACTGGTTTTTAACGACGATTTATAGCCGACCTGAAAAACCAACGAATTCGAAATTGCGATATCGCCTGTGTGAATCACGCGGTAACGATAACGTCTCGCGTCGGAACGAGTTCGTCACGCGGTGCTTACTTACGCTTTGCAATTTTCTCCTGGTTTCCTCTATTCTCCTTTGCAACTCTTCGCGCTTCTTCACCACGTCCGAGTCACCTCTCGCTTGCTTCGTCGCGTTCACTACCGCTGCGTTGCGAATCTTGTTGTTGCCGCCGTTGTCGCCGTTACCGCTCAGTCTGCAAGCGCGCTCGTTAATTTCCATTTCGTTACTCTCCAAGAAACCTATTCGCGCGGATAAACCGTAGCAATTATTACCTTCCGTGAAACTGGGAACTGATGCTGGTCGTTTTAACGCTTCTATTCGTAGGCTCTTCGGCACCGCTGAGAGATTCAAAAGCGTTCTTGAGGAACTTTTCACGGTGACTCTGCTTGGCTAGTTGGTCGAATCCCTCGGAACTAGCTTCCGACAACATAGACAGAGGATTTCGCTCGGCACTGGGCGTAGAAGCGCCGCCCTCGGAGTCCGAGTCGTCTTGACTACCAGAAGCGGTTAATTCGCTCGTTCGACCGCTCTCTCCGTTCCTAGGCTTCTTCTGTCTCCTCTGAGACCTGCGAAACATTTTCGGTAATTACTTTTTCGGCTAACTTGGGCGTAGAAAATATCGTAAAACGATAGACGGGGAGGTGTCTAACCTTCGAAGTTCTTCGACGTCCATCGCGTTTACGGTGAATTGATTCGACACCGTATCCTCCGGCGCGGGATAATACATCAACCTGTGATGAGATTTCTCCGAACCGGTTGTACCATTCTCTCCTTCTGAATAATCTTCCACGTCTCCGTCGTGCTCGGTACTCTCGTGATCCTATACGATACACAATTGAAATACTTTAGACGCGAGCTCTCCTCTTTCCAAACGTCGTTTCGCCTACGAGCTATTGTTACTTGATGAAGCGTGAGTTTCGGGTGTTTCGAGGCTCTAAGGTTAGATGTATATATATATATATTTAGTTATTGCGAGAAATTAAAGCAACGAACATAAGTAACCGAAAAGCTACAAGTTACAGAAAGACGTGTACAATGATCGTTCTTGAACTCGATGCACGTATTTTGGATGTTTTTTTTTTTTTTTGTTTGTTTGACTGCGTTACTGATTGGCGATGCTTTGCTATAAGTATGTCTGAGGCGTTAGTGAGATTATACCTCAAATTTAAAGCTGCCAAGACTGCTATCGTCGGTATGATGACGACTCCTTGATTGTCGTGTCAATTCCGTGATATTGCTACCTCTAGTTACAGTCACGTTACCACCGATCACCTATATGTCATCGGTTGAAACAAAATAGAATCAACACAAAACAGTCGCGAACAAATAATCTGACGTTAAGGTGAAAGAAGAAATAAAATGAAATAAAAGGAATTGAACATTGTGGAAGCTGACTGGACAAAGTAAACGCAAGTGCGGTTCACCCGTTTCTCTCGCGAGCTGCCTGCGATTCGCAAATGCACACTAATAGCGCTCACTGGGATACGAAGAAATTATTACAATTATTGCGTTACTGGGAATCGGTTAGTACCTGTTTCGTTTCGTCTGCTAATTCTCTGTAACTATCTGGGCAAGGTTGAAATACAGTTTCGTCCTCTTCCTAGAACCAGTTATCGATCGTTAGCGTATCGTGAGCACGATTCGAAGGAAAACGAAAAAGAAAAGAAAAGAAACGATTCGTTGATCCATTAGAAGGTTCGTTTTAGCGCGATCGATGCCGAGCACCATCTCGCAAACGATAACAGATTAGCGCGCGATCTCTGCCCACGGATAACGCGTTTCACAAAGCCACCTTACCCTTTTAATGACGATCGTTTCCCTGCGATAATCGCTGCTGCACTTGGTCTCGGTTCCGCTGTCGATCGAACTATCTTTCGAACCGCCGCCTCCACCGCCGCCGTCGGAATCGATAGCGCCACGAGGCGGAGGAAACGGTATCACTTCGTCGCTGTCGTACACGGACTTGACGGTTATACCGTCTCCTTGCTGAACCCTTTGCGCCCATCTGCCCTTCGGCAAGTCCACGCCAAGGGGTCTCACGTTCGAACCGAGGACAGCGCTTTCGTCCGCGTTCGTCGTCGTGTTTATCTGCTTCTTCGCCCAGAGGGGCAACTGGCCCACGCTGAATCTATAATCCACGCTTACGTTCTGCGACGTTGGGTTCGCGTTTGGATCGAGGAATTCCGGCGGTGGCGAGCCGAAAGTTTCGTTGTCCAGCTGTATGTCGATCCCCGTGCCGTTCACCTGTGACGGCCTCCTGTAACATCGCATTCCCATTTGTACCCTGGCATCGATCGCGTTCCTTCGAAACTGTAAGACGTAACCGCGACAACGTTCTTACTTTCCAGCTCGCATCGCTTGCTGAGCGAGACGCGCCTGCATAGTGACGACCATGTCGCGTGGAACGCGCCACACGAATATACAGCCGTCCCCGCTGGCGGACACGAGGTTGCGACAGTCGGGACTGAAGCGCAGGCCTGTCACCAATTCCGAGTGACCGAGCATAGTGGCCATGCATTCGCCGCTGTAGTAATCGTACACGCACAACGTCTTATCCGTACACGAGGTAGCTACGTAGATTCCCGATGCGTCTGAAACGTGCAAGTTACGCGGTTTACCAGTGTTGAGAAGTGGTTAACGCTTCTGAGAGAACTCTACATCTATTCTATCCATTCCGCTTAGTTTTCTCAATCGCTGAAGCCGTCGACAGGCCACAGACAAAAGACAGGCAACGATGGCTTCGGGGTTTTCAGTTACTAGGCAACGCTGCCGGCGTGCGGATCTGGACCAGCTCAAACTGTATTCGTACTTGTACATACGTACAATATTGCACATACTTTTCTATCTTACAATTTATCCACGCGTTCCTCTATCCATACAACCAATAACCACAACAACCAGCGTGTATCGATCGCTCCGCCGGAGTAGCTTCGGCGAGGCACGAATGTGTTTGCGTCGTCGTTAGAGTTTGCCTTACCTAGAACGACTTTGATGAGCGATCCGTCTTCGCCGACCGACCCCTTGAACGTTTTGCTGTGTTTGCCCGTGGCTACGTTGTAAACCCTTATGTTTCTGTCCTGGCAGGCGGTCAAGACGTGTTTCTGTCCAGAATCGACCTCCATGTCGTACAGAGTGGTCTTGCCCTGGGCGTTGTGACCCCTGGCGAATTGCGGCATTCCTCCCGGCGTCTGAAACGATCGAAAATCGTCGACCACGCTGGCGAAACGCTACGAGAGAACCGATCGCCGACTTACCGATTGCAGCTGTCTAAAGATGATACTCTTGTCGGCACCGCAGGAGACCATTTGTATCTGATTGGTCTGATTGCTCTGATTGAAGAACCTAACGGCGGTGATGGAAGAACTATGATCGTCGAGCGTTTGCAGAAAGTTGTATCCTTGATCGACGCTGAACACGTGGATCAGCCTATCCCTGGAGGCGCTGGCGAGCAGCCTCGGAGGCTCCGCCGAGTACCGGGAGAACTTGGAATACTCCAGGCAGAGCACTTCCGCGTCGTGCGCCTCGATCAAGCACAGTTCCTCCAACGAGGAGAGATCGTGAATTCGAATGTTGCCAGACCGATCACCGGACGCCAAATGTTTCCCGTCCGGGCTCACTCGGATCGATCTGACTCCGTTTCGTCCGTCGTACGAGGCGTCGCTCTTCTCGCTCGACCCGGCAGCGGCCAGATCCAGATCTTTCAAGTAAGTCAGCTCCGGATCTATGTAGAGCACTTTCAGCAACTCGTTGCTGTAGATGTTTCGCTTGTAGAGCGTGTCGTCCGGGCAGATGTCCTTCTCGAGGTTCCACACGCGGATGGTGTCGTCGCTGGAACAGGTGATGAAACTGCCGGCCGGCATGCTGCTCATGCAATCCGATCCTGTGGGATACATCTCGACGCCCCAGATGCACGCCGAGTGGTAGAGAAACGAATGCGACTTGCCGACTCGCCTGATGTCCCGCACGTCCCACACGTAGATGCTGTGGTCGTTGTAGACGCAGGTCAGCTTGTTGTTCCGTTCGTCGAACGCCAGCGCGATCGCGTCCGGATACCTCGCGTTCGTCGGATGCTGAGACATGTGACTGCAATGTCGACAGACGATAGGTTTGAAGAAGGGACGTTTGGATGGATCGTCGTCGGCTTAAATTTATCTAAAGTAGACGTTTAGACTCTCGCACCTAATGGACAATCCCTGAGCAACGTCCACGCCTAGGTAATGCGTTCTCGGTAACGTGGTGATGAACTGAAGCGTGCTAGGACTGAAGCACCTCACGATTCCCTCGGCGCAGCCGATGAAGATGTATTTGTCTCCAACGGCCATGCAATTGGCGCTGCTCGTCTGAAAACAGCCACTCCTTGAAACGAGCTACGGACAAGGTACGTCCGCGTCGCACGGTCCCGCGCAAACGCTCGACAATCGCAAGAGACAAGTTGGTACCGCGTTTCCATGCAAATCGCGTTAAAGTAAATTGCTCGATGAGAGCAGCGAGTCGGGACGAGCGTCGTCGTCGGTTCATGGTCGCGTAATATCCTTAAAAACACGGCGCATCCGGCAGAGCCATTACGGGCAAAGTCGTTACTTACACGAAGCTCCACCCATTTGTCCAACAGCCTCCTGTTATTAAATTCGCATAGAAGCCCCGTTTTGGTGATCGCGTACGTCGAATCTGCCATATCCCCTCGACCGCAGGCTACGTCCACGAAATCGTTGTTTCTCTGTTCTCCTAATATGGCAGACCGGCCCATCAAAGGCACAGGTTCCTTATACTGCGCAACAAAGTTCCCACTATCAGCACCTTCGCGTTACCGTTCTGCTTCAGCACCTGCCTCCTCCTCCTCCTCCTCCTCCTCCTCCTCCTCCGATCATCCACTTTCCTTCTTTTCTACGTCCCTTACGACTCGTCCGTGCAAAATGACTTTTCGATCGATCAGGGTACGGAAGGAAAGAGAGACGGCGCTCGTTTCGGACAAAGACGGCGCGTTAACATCGGACTTACCTTGGCACTGCGCGAGTATTCGAGATACCAAAACTTGACGTGTCTGTTGCCCACGGTAACGAAGTAATTGCCGTTTTCCGCGAAGCAGACGGCCTTCACTTTGCTCGAGACTTTGTTCGACGCCACTTTAACATTGTTCCTCCAGTCCCAGACGTTGACGATCATATCGTGCTGAGAGCCCACGGATACCACGTACTTGTTGCTCGGTGAAAATGCCTTGAGAAAAAACCATCGTACGAACACGCGTGTAAGAACGTTCTCTAGTTTGTCATCTCGATTACGATCGACCGAAGCAGGGAAAAAACCCGAGGCGCGAGAGAATCTGAGCGAGATCGGTGCAAAGACCTTGCGCGTCTTCGCCCAAGGATCGTCGTACTCGACGGATATCGAGAGAATGCGACGGCGAGCAATGAAAAAGGAAAGAAAAAAGAAAAGAAAAAGGAAGAAAGGAAAGGATACGCGTATGTGGCGCGAATGCAACGTTCTTCGACGAAACGCGCGTCGCTGCTGCAACCGCTCGCTCGTTCCTCCTTAGCAATCTATCGGAAAGATTCTCTGCAGCGAGACGGAATCGTCGTTGACGCGAGAGTATTTCGATTATATTTGTTCGCGTTCGAACGACGATAGAAATTATACTTTTACGCGATGATTTCGTCGCTTTGCAGACGAAACGAAGAAAGAGATAGCGCACGGTCTCCGTCACAGCGTTGCATGTGCAACGGCACGTAGTTGTTTCAGGAGCGACCGCGGAAGCAGCTGGAAACGGAGTCTTCGCTAAGCGGGTGCCGAGATACAAGCCGTGGATCTTAATTAACGTGCGAGCGGTGACGTAACAGACATAAAGACGAAAGTTCGCAAAGGCGCGTTCGACGCGGTGGCGACCCTTTCTCCGTGGCCAACGTGAATCGCGGTACTTTCGGTGTTCGTCGCAATAGGACTCGACAAGCTGGTTTCTCCGCTTGCGGAAAGTAATTTCACGTGGAAACCGCGCGGTTCGCGCCGAGGCAAAGGCGAACAAAGCGGCGCGACAAAGATCCTCGAAATTAAATCCCTCTCGCCGAAACAAAACGTACCCTCGAATTAAGCGCTTTAGTTTCTTGGCGCGTGGTGCAGATTCGAGTGACCGACAAGCAGGTGGCACTACCAAACCCGACGTATCGATCCGCGAAACAAAAGTTTCCAACGACGTTCGGCGTAATTTCTGCCGTAGAATTGTCGAGGCACGGAGAAAGAGAAACGGAGAATCTGATTGACAATCGAATACGCGCTGGCGGATGCCGCCAGTGGAGATATATCGCGAAGCTGATGCAGATGTGGCCAATTAAACGATCCATTGGAACGAAAAACGTCTCGTCGTTGCGTTCTCTGCACCCGCGACTCCGAAGCTTCCCCGGTTTCGTCTTGACGATTCGCGCGTAATCGGTAGAACGTTTCTTCCGCAAAAAAGGCGGACTCGCGCCGCTCGCTACTCACCACGCAGTTGATGCCGTACTTGTGTCCGGAAAATTCGGCGAACTGCACGGCATTGTACGGGTCGGAGATGTCCCAGACTCGAACGTTCGGCATGTGGCCGCACTCTCCGGTGGCCAGAAACCTTCCATCGCCGGCGAGGGCCAGAGAAGTGACCGTTTTGCGACAAGCGTTCAACACGTGGGCCTGCGTGTTCTTTCGTGGGTTGAACAAAACGACGGTACAGCTGAAACACAAACGAAGGGTCGATCGTTGAATTTCGCTATCCTCCGCTCGATCGAACATCGATTTCGAGTAGCGGTTCTTGTGCAAATAGCGTAGAAAAAAAGCTTCTTTTTTCAGGATCGTTCGCGATAAGATAAACCGCGGTTTGGCCACGGGGTTTCGTCACGGTTGCTCGAGCTCGATACCAGACGCCAGCTGGGACACCGTTTCGTAACGGGTACTTTGTCGTTCCGACGAATCGAGTCGAGGAAACGAGAAGCTCGAACGATCGAGTCGACCACCGGCACACGAGTTGCTCGAATTCGTCGGTGTAAACACAGTGTCGATCTAGTTGAAACGACTTCGGAGTCGTTCGGCCAGAAATAGCCGATTCTTCTATTTTTCGCTATTGTTCGTCGTCGTTTCAACCGTAGTCGCCTAACGCTAATGCATTGTACCGTAAATGTTTATCAACGGGGCGTTTCGACGAATGTCGGAGGCAGTCGACTTGGACGGACCACCGAACGACATCCCAAGCTTCGAATCGTTATTCTCCGCTCGCAAACTGCTTTGGCATTGGACAGAAATTCGACCGTTAGATCCGCTCCTTCTACCTTTACGTCGATTCTTATTTGTGGTCGTAACGCGTCTCGCGAAACGTTGCCTGAATCGTGACCGCAACTTACATATGTATGTATCTGCCATCGTAATTAGCGAAAAACAGCGAGCGGACGAAGAACCGAGCGATTCGCGCGAAACACGTTCATTACGAGCGGCGAAGGCAAGCTGCGTGACACGCGAAATTGGAGAATCGTCGGGTGAACGAACGATAACTTGATCTTCGATCTGCCGCTTGCCGGAGAAAGCGACGCGAAGAGGTTGCTGCGAGTTCGCCGCGGCGGTACGAGGCCCGCGAGTGCCAAAACCGAATTTTTGCCACTTTGCCCGGATCGTCGTTTCCTTCGAATTTCGTACGATTCGATCACGCTCCGTGGATTCGATCGATGATTCCTAACGAGCTTACTCGTACGGGTTACACGGATCAACGTGCATATCGCGACAGTTAGTCACGCTCGCTTGCAAACGTCGCGGCACGCGTTTCTTGGTCCGTTTGATAACGCGCTGGAAACGCATGGGCGCGGCGGCTTCGACTCAGCGACTCTCAGCTGCGTCGGTTATGTGCTCCGAGTCGCGATTCACGCACGTTTCGCAGAATCCCATAAACTTCGAATCTTGTTACTCTATTCGACCTTCGAACGTTATTCCCATTGCTTTACGCTAAACGGGTTAAACGTGAAATTATGTCTTTTGCAAGAAGGTCGCTGCGAGAGAGAATAAGAGAAACGTGGACTTCGTAAGACCTTCTCTCGGAAATTCTTGGTTGACGTGGGAGAAAAGTTGACGCTATCGCTTAAAGCTTCGCCTGACTCGCGTACGCGGGCAGTAGCGTTTATGCGAGCAAATCAGGATGAAAAGCACGGAGGGTAGAACAAGGAGGGAGACCTGGGAAAATAGGTTGGAGCGTGCAAATTGATAAGGCTGAATCGCCATGGACAGATCAAATCTATTTAAGGTTTTTGAAAGAAAAACAACCTCTCATCGGCCAGTCGGTTACAAGCGAATAGAATATACATTTTGTCGAGATAGGAGCGTAATCATGGTCACGGGCACGTTCATCGGGCAGCCAGATTTATAACCGAGGAACCTTGGAAAAAATTGCTGGGTCCTTTCAAGCTGGTTTTTTATCGGGTCGCGCACGAGGTTGCCACACGATCGACGCATGATCGAGACGAGGGAGCGTAAGGAAGGAGCGAAGCTCGATTAAGCTACGAGGGTTGTCGAAATGGTCACGGCTACGCTTGGTAAAATCCGCTATTCCAGAAGAATCAGAGGCGACGTGTGCCAAGTGGTCCATAAATTTGAAGTCGGAGTCGATAATTACGATCGCACGGAGGTGTCTCAGTCTGCTAACCGCGGCAGTGTCCTAATACCGCAAGTACACACGGTTTCTACCACGAGCGAACCCGATGGTGTAACGCTTGGCCAAGTCGATATCGATTCACTGGACCAAGACTCGAGGCGAAGCAAATTTGAACGTACATCGAGCGATCGTCGATCGATCGGAGGATAAAAAACATGGAAAGAGAAGAAGTTAAAGCGAGTAAAAGGGTAGGAGCGCTCCTAAAGCAGCTGCGGTTGGCGTTCGACTTCCGGATTCCAGAGGCCGGCGCCAAACGACCAGCGGCGGCACGAAAAACAACCCGGAAAGTGCGAACGACGCACCAAAAACGGATCGCGTGACCGCGGTCTCCGAAAGCGTCAACGAGCGCCACTGGGCAAGTGTAAAGCAGCGAGGCACGCGGTCGTTCGCGGTAACACGAAACGCGACTCGTGCGACTCGTTGAATCTCGTTGTCCACCGAGGCGATTTATTTCGCCTACCTACCTAAACCGCAACGTGTCAATAAACTCGATCCCAAGCGGCCGTTCCTTTTACGCGCTACCGTTTGTCTCGACATTACGTTGGCAAAACACCGACGTAACGTAATCTCGCCGCAGCTCCGCTCCGTCGACTCTCTTTCGCAAAACCGACCGCACCGAAAAACTTCCTCGCCGACGTGGTCCTCGTTGTCGTCGTCGACGCGCGGCGATTGCTCGCGGTGACGCGCGGCGACTGCTCGCGGTGACGCGCGGCGGTTGCTCGCGGTGACGCGCGGCGGAAAAGCTTGCCGAGTAATTTCCCGTCGGCGGAGCGACAAATTAGCAAAGCGCGCACCACCAACGGTGAAAAGTCAAGTTGTCGCAGGTCGTTGCACCGGAGCTGACCCAAGCCACGATTACGCTGCTAAAAATATGTGCTACTTTCTCGTCGCCCGTCGTCTATAACTGTTTACAGTCTTGCAAAAAGTCAGTGTCTATACCGGGGCGTTCTAGCGCCGATGTCTCTGCGCGCTCTCGATTGGTTAACGATCGTCGTTCTTGATCGCTCGACACCGACGGTAGGCGACGGTTAGACCGGCGAAATCGGCACGCGGCACGAGCGAAGGAGACTCTCGACGCTGTCGACTAGGCTCGGTCTGGTCGACGAATACGCCTAAACCGACGGCTTCGCTCCGTGGAACGAACGTGAACGGTGTTTCTCGTCGAAATAGATCCGGACAACTAGGTGGATCGTGATCGGATCGTTAGAAGATCTAACCGGGACGCGATTATATTACAATTACGTTTCGTGCTCTTTGGATACGCGAACATCCTTTCTTCTCAATAACATCGTCATTGTGCAGCGACGCGGCTTTATCCGCCGGACGCTCTACCGCGACTAATCTTACGGAATTTCGTCTCTATCTTCTCGACGGTATCGAAAATGGGTTTCAGTCCGATGCTGCAGCGCGTATATATGTACGGATTTTCGTAAAGCCTTCGATACTATCGGTCGCTCTGTTTTGATCGCCGAGTTGAAGTGTCTTGAAATCAACGGCCGTGTGTGCTCTCGTGGTTAACCAACTTTCTATCCGACGGAAAGCAAATATTCCGTTTTAGTAACACATTCTCAAGCGAGGTCAAGGTTACTTCTGGCGTTCCTCGAGGTTCTCACCTTGATCTTCTGCTCCTGGTACTTTTCATCGACGATGTACCCAACGTTTTTCGCCACTCTGATTATCGCTCGTTGTACGCCGACCATCTTAAGATTTTTAAGAACGCGTTCTGCGAATTCGGAGTGACTTTGACAGACTCCACGAACGGTGCTTGTTAAGTAAGTTGTCTGCCGATTTAAGCGTCGCGTCGTCAAATTTAATCGTAACGAAAATAGTCACGTACGCAGCTACGCTACAAATGGCGTTCCTTTATCCGCTTTGAGCCGCGTTAAGGACCCCTACACATCATCTTCGCGTCCAATTTCACGTCTGACACAACGCATTGCAAGAGTATTATCTCCCGCAGTTTTAAATCGTAGAGTTTCCAAATTTCTGTACTTTCGTCTAATCGCATCTACTTTGGAACACCGCTCTGTCGCGCCTGGTCTCCCTGTTCTTTTTCGCGCGTAAATTACACAGAGGGAGTCCGACGTAGGTTCGTTAAACCAGCGGCCAAACATGGATGGCGAGACCTATGCCTCTATTCTCTCGTAATTACTCTCTTCTTAATAACTCGAGCGTACAGGCTCTCGGCAAAAGGAGAGTAACGTTCGACGTGTTATTCGCAGGAAAATAGCAGAAGGTATTATTTCCTGTTCTCGTATCATCCGCCGGTTCTCTCTTAATGTTTCTTCAAGACGCTTTAGAAATAACTTGTCACGCGCTGATCAACACCGCGCAACTTATGATCGCTTTGGTCGTTTCAATCGTGTGCTAAATCGTAGCAGCTCCTTTCACGCGACCTCTTAGGTTTATAGATCCATTAGGTTGTCCCGAAGCTTTCCTTCGTTTCGTAAGGAAACGATAGACGCGCAACGTTTTTTGTTTTATGCTATTTTACCGAATTACGTGTGATCCATTTTGCAGCAATAGAAGAGCGTAACGATCGAACAAAATGGATCGCACGTAATTCGATAAAATAATATAAAACAGAATCTATCGTTTCCGACTTATAAAACGAGAGAAACTTTTGGGACGAGCCAACATTTGGGCAAACCTTGGTCTCCTCCGAACACTCGCTGCGACGCGTACCTCAACTTATTTTTACGCTTATCGTTGCTCGTCGATGCGAGATTTCTTCCGTGGACGAGATCGCCGCCGAGAAGCAGTTGCGCCAGCGATTCTCCGTCAGACGAGAGAGGAGATCGTTGCAACGTGGAAGCAAGGATAGACGATAGTTGCACGGTTCTCTCCGGTCGATAATCGCGAGCAGTTTCCATCGCGGATCGACTAAGCGTGTCTCTTTCGTTCGAGCGTACGGTTCGTTTCCGTTTGCGAACGGCGTTCGTCGAGCTAGCCGCCATGCACGTCCGCCGCGTTTCCGGTCGCTTCGCTTTCGGTTCGCCAAAACGAGTATACGGCTAGCCTCCGATTAAAACACTTTCCGCTCGCTGGCTTCGTTACCGTAACGAACGAACGTGATCTTCGAAATCGGCGTCCGGATAAACGTCTGTCGGAATCGTCCGGCATTTTCCCTTCCAGAATTTTATCGCAGGACAAATTGGCTATCTACGGAGCTGGCTACTACTACGCGGCAGAATACGGAGGAAATCGCGCGTGGCGATCGATACGGGGCGACTCTGAAACGACGAGCGTGGGACAGAAAGGGCCGTTTACGAGGAAGCGAGTGGCTCGGCTCGGGCTTCGCCCGTATCATCTAGATGCTTTTCATCGAAATGAAAATCTGGCGAACGCGAAATATACGTCCGTGGTTGATCGTAGGTGGGTCGAATCGCCGCGCGGTCTACTTTAACGTTGCTGAAAGGTTCGCGTGGGAACGCTGTATTCGAATCGCACTGGAATCGCGTCAGACGCGTCTGAAAGGAACACGTGGAAACCGTAGAGAAATCGTAGCTGGATGCTAGTTCTTCTTCCTCGTCGAACGCGAGAGAGAAACAAGCGGCGCGTAAAGCCGGGCTCGGGGCCGATACGAACTTTTCATTTGATTAACCTCAAAATCTACTTTTCCCGCGCAAACCGTCTACCTTCCGCTCGGACCTTCGTTTTCGAAGGCTGCTTCGAGAAGGAAACTGCGACGGTCGCGTCGCGCTTTTCTCATCCGATTCGAGAGAAGAATCGTGCACGCGCGACGTTTCCACGGTGCTCGACCGTTTTCAAATCACAGGCGAATCGATCGAGGAGATCAGGGTCGAACGAAAAGCGGCTTAAAACCTTCTTGCGTGTCTCGCGCGCGCGATATTTCCCTGGAAACGAGAAGAGATCCATCGACGCGACGAGATCGCTGTATCTAACCAAAACTGACACGATCGCCGTACCTCGACGACTAAAGTCAGGAAACGCGTCAAATCGAAAAAAAAGCGTAGTTGCGACTTTTTCCAACCACGTTCCTATCCGCCGCACCGCTATTTTTCTAGTTCATACGCCGGCAAAGCGATATCCGCCGCGAACCTTCGAGGTCTGCTGCGAACAGGCTACTCTATCGAGAGAGAGAAAAAGTCTCGTCGCCTCTCGCGTCGTCGAGCGCTGCGAGTGGAGAAGCGCGTACCGTTAAGGCAACGTTACCGTCATGGCAAAAGCTTCGCACGAAAGTCTCGCGAGAGCCCGAGCGATGCACCAGGAAGCCTGTAACTGTAATTTCTAGCCACGGGTTGCGTGCGGAGGAACACGTAAGGTCGCTGCTATAAAGGTCACTAGGTCGATTATCGAGCATGGAAACCGGTCGACGGCGTTCTAATAAGTTAGCCGATGGAACTGGCTGATTTGAAACGACCGATCGCGACGTTGCTTCGTAACTCGACGACCGAGCGACGGGTCACGATACGCGTCCCGTGACGAACCGCGCTCGATTGTCGCTTCGGAATGGTAAATTCGATTGCGAGCGTTCGACGCGGCCAGCGATTACGCTCGCTCTTTGCTTCGTCGCTTTAGAGATTTTCCACATCGTCTCATCGAACGACCACTTTCTTCGTATCCGCAACGGATCTGCTTGCTTATTTATTTCTTCGTTCAACCGGCATTGGCCTTCTCGCATCGGATAAGAGCGATCGTAAGAGCCGATATGAAAAGGAAGGAGCAGGAAACGTGGCACGATTTTAAGGACCGTGTTTCGTATTTCGTACGCAAGCGTACTCGTAGAAAGAAAGAAACTCTCGTTTTCTTGCTCGTCCCGTTCGAACGCGTAACACGTTTGCTCGCTAGCCGGAAAAGATTGTCCCACAGTGACTAATTCCGGCAGTGTGTCGTCGGAACGCAACACGGCAGCGCTCGGCTGCTCCGCCTAATTATTAATAAGGGACTTTCTTCGTTTCCAGCGTTCTCCAGGCATGCGAGCCAACTTTCCTCGCCTCGAAGGTCTACTTACCTCGTAGGCGATCGCGTCTCGAAATACCGGTGGCGCGCTGTGATCGCGTCGCCGATGTCGACGTTGGAAAACACGGACCGGTGGAGTTTTCATTTTCTAAGAACGGAACGGTCGTCGATGCTATCGAATTTGGAAAGTGCCGAGGCGGTCACGATCGCGCGAGGAATATGGGTCTCGCGTTGTCTATACCTAACGCCAAGCAAAGCGTAATTCGTGTCTTGCGTTCTCCGTAGGTGAAATTTACCAGAGGAGCGATTACTTTTCTTTGCGCACGATTTTCTCCGGCAATTAATCGACTAGCGCGTTTATTCGTCTATCGCCTCTGTCGATTAAACTCGCAGAGCATCTGCAACCTCGAAACTGGGAAACAGAGTAGATCGAGAAACCGGGAAAGCGGAACTTTCCTTCGTAACACGATACACGCAATGTCAAGCACTTTCTAACCTTGGAGTCGAGCTGTCGACGATGTCGTTGCCAGATACGCGATCGACCGCTCGAATACGTCCATCCGTCGTCCCTTGCCGCCGACGAACGAACGTCCAAGGACGCGTGGTCGTTCCGTTCGATCGAACGTGAGAAATCGACAAGCGGTAAACGTCGTCAAATTTAAAAGGTTTCGCGTTGCAAGCGGTTTGTTAAATCACAAGCACCAGCCAGCCGAGCCGCGATCGCCGGACAGCTGGTCGTAATTGGTGTAACGCCATCGACTTTGTCTCGGCGTGTTCGAGAAAGTAGCGGCACGCTATCGGATAACGTATCGAGTAGCCGCTATTACGGTTGTCTTTAGCGCGTACAACCGCTATCATCGCGTAACCGATCAAAGCAAGAGGAAAATCGACGAGATACGTTAACGAGCTTCGATACCTTCGACGCCGAGTTTATCGCCAGGCGAGAATTCGACGAGGAAGCGGCGAATTCTAACTGCTGACCGCGATGACATAACGAGATCGGCCGGAGCAGCGGCTCGAACGGTAGCCAGATGCATCGAGGAAAATCGAGCGCGGTGCTGGCAAGTACTCGCATGCTAACAGCTACTTTCGACTCGGGCAAGCTTTGTTCACGCACGCGTAAACACGCGTATGCGCGAGGAATCTGGCCGAGCTCGTTACCATGCTCGTGCTCGTAATTACGCTGCTACATTACGTGACCGAAGAATCATAATTCCGCTCGAGATGCTAACATCGATGCTAACCAACGTCGCTCGTATCGGCCTGCAAACCAGGCCGATCGAGTCGTCGACGAAACGAAAGGAAAGAATCGCCGCGGCAAGAAACGCGTACGCGGCCAAGGGGCGCAGAGGTTGCCAGGTCGATCGAACGATTTAATTGTCGCCGACGCTTATCGTTGCAGGCGGATCTCCGACACAGAATCTTTTGGTCCATTCACCTCTCTCTTGACCCGATTTCCCAGTACCGTACATAGCTGTTTGCTTGTTCGCTTGCATCCGACGTATCCGCCACGTCATGTACGTTCTCGACGTCCGGCTTGATCGCGGCGCGGATTCAGGCGACTCAAGTAGCACGTGCGAAAATCACGAGTTCTTGCTCGTGACCGTGCTTTCGGCCAAGCGACGCCACCCTGCTCCCTTCTTCTCTATCGCGATCGTAAAATGCGATACGACGGACTAACGAGTGCGCGCCGCTCGGCGAATACGGTATCTTCTCTCTAAGCGATCCGGCCGCTATGTTCCTCCTAATTGATCGGCCGTCATCCTCGTTACAGAGGGGAGTTTCCCCCAAGGACACCACAATATTGACTGACTAGCGTAACCCGATGCGAAGTCAAGTGCGTGCACGAAACGGCGCTAAATCGCCCACGAGAATGAAACTCTTTTTACTCGCGATATCTTCTAAATTAACCTTTTCCAAAAGAGACCAAACGCGATATAGTTTAGGCGCGCGTTTACGCGTGTATTCGATGGACGAATTGCTTTGCCAAAACTTTTATTCGACGAGGATCGAAGGTAAAAAAAAGTTCCCTCGTTGCATCAACGTCGTCGAACCGAAACGAAACTGTCTTTTCCCAAGTTCGGCAAGACGACGAGCCGTGTATCCGTTACGTACAATCGCGTGCTGAACGCGATAATTCATCTCCGGGGAGTGCCGATCGGCGATCGTTTACGGAGAAAATGCGAAACGAATGGAAAAGCGAAGAAGCGAACGCGCCAGATGCACCTGCGAAGCGAATTTCGAGGAAAAAGCCTGGGAGAACCGCAGAAGAGCGGCGCGACGTAGCGCGGACGAAATGCTTGTTTCTTGACACGCGATACCTTAGTGTCTTGGTGCACAATCTTGCGATCGCACTTTCGCCATTCTTCCATTCATGGCGCGAGCCTTCTTTTCTACCGTCCGCGTTTATCCGTGACCGGTAGAATCGCACGTGCACTTTTTTACAGCGCCGAACAAAGCGCTAACGAAGATGAACTTTCTTTCACGGTCGCCTTCTTCCTTCACGGCCGGCGTCTAACAAAACTTCGCAACGTTCGAAATATCGCACAGGCGGCTGTGACGAGGTTGAAAACGCGTTGCGTGCGAGTTTCAGGCCGAATCGAAAGAATACGTAGCCGCCAGCCAGCGGCGGTTCGTCTTCGACTTTTAGCCCGACCACTCGATCGATCGACGTTGAGACGAAGGGATTCGCGGTGGAAAAAAAACGAAAAGTCGAACGGCGAGAAACGACGGATCTGGGACACGCGCGCGACCAAGCCTATCGACGTTTCGCAAGCTCCCACCGACCGGCGACCAGCGAGCATCTTTATCGAAATATCGCGATCCGATATCGCCGATCGAGATAGCGCGGCGCTTCCGTGTGCCGCGCGTTGCGCAAAGCATCTCTTCTTTCTTCTCCATGCCCGTTCCCACGAATATCGACCGACTTCTAACGACTTGTCGGATTTGTAATACGACCTCCTTCCTCTTTCATTCCGATCACGAGCCAGAGTCGACCAACTTCTCCGCCGATACATCGTCGTCCGTTGGCTCTCTCGCGAAAGTTGCGAAAAGCGAAACGATTTTTAAAGTCGACCTTGCTACTTCTACTTTCCGATTACGGTTAAATAGCCACGGAGTTCAGCGCTCCCGTTCACGCGAGCAATTTCGTTCGCGTAGAAACAAACCGTAAAACAAAAGTTTCCATCTCGTTCAAGGCGATACGCGATCGTCGACGAGCGCCACTCTCCCTTTTGCCTCGTTCTTGCGGCCCCTTAACCCACCAATTACTTTAATTCCGCGATCGATACCGGCCATTATCGGCCAACGATTTACAGCTCGCTGGACGATGGCAATAATTTCCAGGCTGAAACGGCGAGACTAACGACGCGAGCGAGCCGACCGACGACCGTGTTTCCAAGCGTCGCGTCTCCGACGAGAATCGGCGCAACCGCGTGGCGTGCAAGCACAGCGGCGTCGGGAATTTTAATCGCGAAACCGAATAAACGCTACGAGCAGGTGGAAGATTGAAAAAGTCGGGTCCGCGCCGACATAGAAAAGCAGGCTGAAAATCGGCGAAAAATAGGATGGCGCTGAGCAACAGCGAGGCTAGTGTAGGATTCGCAAAGAGGACAAGAGATCGATTGCTTCTTCGAGACGTTGGTGGAAGAGGAATCGATGGAAGAAAAGCGAGAGACCGGTCTCGAACTCACCCGGCAGGATAAGCGACCAACTCGCTGGTCGCGTCGCAATCCAGGGCTGCATTGCTCGATACGGTTACTCCGAGAACGCGTTCTAGCTTGATCTGAAACAAATTAAATACCAGGTTACCTTTGCGTTAAAGATCTCGACGTTACCTTTTCCTTCCACTATACTTTTACGACATGCTACGGCGATATTATTTCTCGTCGCTATAAATCTCTGCGTGGAATTCGTAGGATATCTAAACACAGCAAGAAACGCGCACACCCTCGGAAATCTCCTATTGTCGACCGATCAAACCTATCTTACAACACGACAGCGTTATCCGGTCGCTTTATTATATAAATCTCACATCGGGCATATCGGGGTCGTTCGACGCAAACTTTCAAGAATCTCACTTGGTCGGCGGTTGTAGTGCCCCTATACCGTTTGATTCCCACAATTACTATATTGTATTGTTGGCAGTTTGAATCTTGGAATCCTCCGCTCGGTAGACGAATCATATTACGCTCGCGCGTAACATTCTTAGAGGTCTCGTAGCTTGTCCGTCACTCGTGCGTTTGATACGATATGCCCATCCGGAAGAACGCGAGATTACTTGCTGTTACGTGTAACGTACGCATAACGTAAGTACGACTACCGTAGCCGTTTCAATAGGACGATGAATTTCGCTAACAGCGTTCATCACGATACTCGTTGATATACACAGCGAATCTATGGAATCTCTGAGATCCTCCCACTTGAGGCAGATTTTTAAAACTCCATCTTGATCATTGATTCTCGATTGTATTTCTTTTCTACTAGGTTGTCCGGAAAGTTTCTTTCGTTTTCTAAGGAAACGATAGACGCACGATATTTTTCGTTTTCTATTACTTCACTAAATCGCGTACGATCCATTTTCTTGCGTTGCTATTACTACGATCGTACGTAATTCGAGAAAATAATATGAACGAAAGAATGCGGTGCATCCGTTGTTTCCTTACCAAACGAAAGAAAATTCCCGGACAACCTAATATATCACAATTCAAACCGACAAAAATGTGGCATCCGCCTCTTAAGAAAGGAACAGAGAGAAAGGGGAGAAGAATAAAAGCATAAAAAGGAAAGAGCGATTTCTATATACTAGTTTGTCCGGAAAGTTTCTTTCGTTTTCTAAGGAAACGGTAGACGCACGATATTTTTCTATTACTTCACTGAATCACGTACGATCCATTTTCTTGCGTTGCTATTACTACGATCGTGCGTAATTCGAGAAAATAATACGACAGAAAAAATGTGGTGCGTCCGTTGTTTCCTTGTAAAACGAAGGAAACTTCCCGGACAACCTAATATTTCCATTGTCTTACGTTTCACCGTCTTTCCTGTTCCTCCTACGCCGTATCTTTTCCTTCCCGCTAAATAGACTTTTCTTTGCCCCGCGAAAGTAACAACAAGCGATAAATAAGTAAATTACCACCCACTTCCTTCACCGACGATCGCGACAATCTTTTAAGCTCTGGTCGCGAAACCGCAGAGTCGTAGATTCTCCCCACCTTCTTCTCGCCTTTCCAAAAGAATTAATCTTAATGTCGAAAGGCGCGTTACGTCACCGATGAATCGGTCGATGCGCGACGATTAAGCACTCCGTATGCTCCTGGTCAACGCGTAAGTACTTTGCAGCGAGGGATTAACGTCATCCGTAACGAATTTACCACTTATCTACTTACGCCAGTGTTCGCATGCATGTGCGCGAATGACGTACGATGTATCTAATTAGAGACGGCGCGAACTGTTGTTTGCGAATTGCGAGCGGTTCGATCACGTTCGTTCTCGATCACGGTAATACCTGACGGTGATTTGCGATTTTTCGCGACCGCGCTGACTGGAGGACAGATGCAACTGTTCTTTGCGCGCATCGCGTAAGCTGTCGTTTTGTATCAACGATATCGAGTGAATATATTACGGTGTCGAAATCGAGGGGAAGAAGGAATGTCTTTAAGATACGGACATAGGACGAAGAGAAGGAAATTCAGCTGTTTTGCACTTCTAATATCGAATAAAGCAAACTAACGTTATAAGCAGATATCTTTACGCGCGCTGTATCGCGAAATATCTCGGGCGAAATAATTCAGAGCAAGATCGAGAATCACGGTCGCAGCGAGCGAATTCGCCCGAGATGAAAAAAGTCACGATCACGGTCGCGAACAACGTTACGTCACTATCGCGATCGTGATTCTGCGATCACTGCGATAAATCACTCTTGACGATTTTCCACGTCGTCTCTGTGGTTTCTAATCGTTTCTCGATGATCCGCGATCCAGGAATCCTCGTAAACGGCAGCTATTTTCGACCGCGTAATCGATAACCAGAGACTCTAGCATCGTCTCTGACAGACCTCGAGGCCCTCTCGTAGGGTCTTTCGAGCGGCTGATTATCGGAATTGCGCGAAGATCCTGCGACAAAGAGACGGACACCGTGATATTTATCGAGCTAGTTATCCGGAAGACAGAGAATGGCAGGGGGAAGTCGGTACGCGACGCCAGTGTCACATCCTCGTAACGGCTGAATTATATAATATCCATCGCAACTTTATACAATAAATTTCAAAGTAAAATATAACGAAAGATTGTCTAGAAATACCCGACGAATTACATACATTGTTGCGAGAAAGTCTAAGTGCCGACAGACCGAAAAGGTCGGGAAACTTCGATGGACCAAGCGACCCATCGATCTGTATCGTCGGTCTTTCGGTAAGGCAGTTACCAAAAAAGACCGCGATCGGAGACGGTTACGGAACACGGACGTGGCGGTGATACCGGAAGACAAAAAGGCACGTATAGGGGATAGATAATCGAGTCGTTAATGGAGAGTCTAGTTGCCAGGAGTTACACAGCGCTGTATCATCTTTCGATAAACTAATTGTACCGGTTGTAAATTAAAACCATAAATAAATAGAAGGAATAACGATCGCTGGAGATCGGACTAGTCTTTTTTTTTTTTTCTTTTACTCTTGCGTGTGTGTGCGTGAGTGACGAAAATTACGCGACACCAGCGTGGAAAATTCGCTCGATACGCCACTGGGGCATTGATCTGCAATGGCTCGCGAAGGCGGAGTTTGTTAATACAGCGTACTTCCGTTTTTTTCACGGCTGTCGGCAAAAGTTCAGAGAAACTCGTGCGATCGATATCAGCAACCCGCCGTACCGCGGCGTAACGAGAATCCTACGTTCCACGTTCCCCGCCGGGAATCTCGTTCGAAGCCGAGATTCGCCGCGTGTGGCCGGTTTCTCTAGACTCTACGCTTCGGACTAGCGCAGTCCAAGTTGTCCCTCGAGAGCCAAACGCCGTCTCCTGCATCGTCTCGACGAATACGTGGCGCGTTTCATTCGTCAGACCGCTGGTCTTTTTTCACTGCGAAAACGCGAGCCTGTCAGGTTGGCTTCCTAGCATCGTGCGATTTCGTCGACGGCGAACGAACGCATTGCGCGAAACGACGTTTGTAACACTAACTTTAGCCCTTTGCGGACGGAGCCGCTCGGCGGACGAGCGTCGCTGTGAACCAGAGGTGTATCGTCGCGCGCGGTTGAGGAAATACACACGTGGAACGTTTGCCTTATAAAAGCTAAAACTTTATTTAAATGCAAGAAAATTTTTTGTCAGTATCCAAGAAAACGTATTTAGTTTTGCTATATTTGTGTATCATTTGATTGATATTCTCGCATGGTGTGGTATCTTTCGAAACAGTCGCCTATACGCAAAGCCGGTTTAGCCGAACAAGAAGCACAATAGTACGATGATTCTTCTTCCACGTTTGATTTTCCGATTGGAACGTACCACACGGTCTTCACTTCTTCCTGTATCACCTCGCAAAAGATATATAAAGAGCTCGTTGATTCGTCCGGTAATGCCATTGAAAGACTGAAGTTCGTTCCGACTCGACCATCGTCCTACACCGCGAGTTTACGTTAAACGGAAGATGAGATTTCATCGCGAAAGGTCTATAATCTTCTTTCGTCAAAACCACAGTATTGTTTAGTTCACTATACCCATGCGTAAACAAGCGTAAGATTATCGCTCGGGAAAATAGACGTACGTCAGCCGCTTGAAAATAAGTGTCCCGAAACTGTGAACCGATTCGGCCAGATATATCTGCCTCTCGTTCGCAAAGGGTTAAACCATGAAATTGTTTCGTCGTAAGACTCGTTTCGTGGCTTTCGGTTGCCAGCGGGTCCCGACTCATCGGCGTTTAACCAGCTGCTACGTCGGCAGACTGGACGGTTAGAGGGTCCGCTGTTCGAGCGAAAATTTTCATTTTCATCCCGTTAAATCCCGTTTGCATCGCGCAATTATACTCGAACCGACTTTGACCAGTTCAAGATAGAGGAAGCGGTTATTTCTGGTCGAACGACTACGAGTCGTTTCAACTCGGCCGACACCGCGTGTCTACACGGGCGAATTCGAACAATTTAAAATCGATCGGCGAAAAGCCGCCGAACGTAGTGAACGAGGTTTTAGAAAGCAACGGCGCGTCCTGGCCGCAACAACTTGGTAGGTCGTTCGCGACTCTCCTCCGGGCTGCGACGAGAAGCTACTCGCGCGTTCTCTGTCCAACGTTCGTTCCAAATTTTTCGCGAACCGTCGTACCGTGTCGTCGTTAACCTAGGAAACCGAGCAACGAGTTCGTCCTAACGAGCGTTCTAATCTCGCGAATCTGCGAGTAACGATCGATACTCGAACGATTCTCGATTGGTCGTTCTCGTCCGCGCGCTGTATAACGTTCGGCGACTGGCGCGAATCGGGATTCGAGAAACCGACAAACGCTTACCGTTTGCCGAATCATCGACCATCTATCGAAGAGGATAAAATTGCCAACGCAGAGATCGCGCGAGCCGTCGGGATTCGCGCCAAACGACAGGCCGATTCGTCGCGGTTGCGCGATCCTTGCGTAATCGCAAATCCTCGTCGAAGATGACTCGTGACGGTATAATTAAGGGTGGTTACGCGCAACAACTTCCGCCATTCGAGAACGCTGCGTTTTACGTTTCTTTCCAGGCAAAAACCTGCTCCCTTTTCCGTCGACTTTCACGACGGACGACTCGCGCGTCGAACGGTCGTAAATCGAACGGATGAACGAGCAAAGCCACGTTGCAGAAGCGGCGATCGCGTTACAGCGGCTCGGTGCGATCTCCGCGCGGCATCCGCAGCTTCGTCGAAGAATTCCATCGAAGTCGGCGAAAGTTACGCGACACCCAGCTACGCTTACGACGCTCAGCTTACGCTCCGCTCCGCGGAGAATCGAGATCGGCGTAGGCAGAGAGGAGAACGCTACCGCGACATTGGTTCGTCACGCGAATGACTAGCCCGGTTCGCGTGGGCGTCCGAACGATATTATTTGCAAATGTTCGGTGGAAAAAATCGCATCGGTAGAGTATAGTTCGGTAGAGAGTAGAATTTTCAGCGTATTAATGGAACCGTCCATCTCGTTAACTCCGCATACCGCGACGTCCGTCTTTTTCGACAATCGCCTCGTCCTCGATACGCTTCTTGCACAACTTTAGTTCCTATATTCGTCGCCGCTTTCAAGTTACACCTTTCTCCTCCTCTTTTCCCCGTTTTGCGTGTATTTGTGCGCGCGATGTACTTCTTCTCGCGTCGTGTCTTCCTACGAAAGGGTCTAACTCGTTAACAACAACGACAGACGCAGAGACAAGTTGTTTGCGACAGACAAGGCAAAAGTGCGAGAAAATGAATTCTTACGCCTGGTAGCAAGAACGACGAAGGAGAACGCGACCGATTCGAGTCCGACCAAAGTTTCTCGTTCGTGTGCCGGCGAGCAGACTCGCTCGTCTCGGTGGTAAGTAGAGTGATCCGAGAATCTCGAGGAATTAATTCGCCTCGTTAAAGGAAACGAGCCTCCGAGGAGGGGAGCGCGACACGCGAAACGATTCGTGCTTCGGAGAAAGTATAAGTAATTTCTCGCGGGGTGAAACCTTTCGTCTATGAGCGAGCAGCTGATCGATCGCCGCAATGACCAGAGAAAACGACGACGGGTAGAAAGGGAAGATCGCAGCATCGTTGTGTGCGATTAAACGGAGAACTGTGTCGCGCGTGGCGTACGAATATCTGGCCGCGTGTTCTCCGTAATTTAACAAACTCTCCAATCGTTATTGCGAGTCTAACGATATTAACGGCCGCGTTCACGGATAGCTCGACTCGGACGATAGGATCTCTCTTAAAACGTAGAGATTCTCTCGATGGATTTTTTCACGGCTAGAAAACTCCAGCTTGAGTGGTCGATTTCGAGACAGATCGGCAAACGTACACCGTGCAACGTCTATTTGGTCCTCGTCGATCTACGAGTGCCAACTTTCTCTCGGTCGGAACGCGTTCGATCGGTAGCGGCGTGTCGGAGCTGCTAAATTCTTGAATAATCCGTCACCGATCTACGCGGACGAGACAACGAAATCTGCGTCGGGTAGCTCGGAGAGAGACCTTGAAGGAAAAGTCAGCGAACAAGGCCGAGAGTCAGCTTAACGATAGAAATACGGCGGCGAGTCGTTTGGTTCGGAAACGAGCGCGCCAGCGATGTCGACCTACGCTCGTCGATCGAGAGGTTCGCTGGCGGTTGCGAGCGACGTACACCCATTGCGTTCAGCAGCAGCGCGGGACCATGGAAATCGTAACGCGGCGGATGTGGGCACGAGAACGCGCGTGCCACGGACTTCTCTCTATGTACATCTATGGTCGTTGGACGGAAGGTTTCGCAACGAGCACCGTAGCCGTAGCCGTGGTCGTCGTTGTTTCGCGGAACACGCGCTGGAAAATGTACCGGTGTCGTAAGTCGCAAGGTGCGCGAGAGACCGGCTGTGCACACGGATGCCATGAAACAGCCGCCAGGTAATAGCTATAAATTTCACCTTTGTCGTTTCTCATCGGCCGTCACGAGGCGATTGTCCGATTTCCGGAGTCGCGACCACTTCGCATCGGCGCGATTTTTCTACCGCTTATCGAAGCGGTCGTTCGAGCAATTTCAGCGTCGTTCGAAAAGCGCGGTTTCGACGACGCGAACGCGCAACTCGTCGCGAAACCAGAACCAGTTCCCTCGCTGCGGACGAACGACACGCAAAAACAGCGTGCACCGGTGATTGATCGCTCGCTGACCGGATATCGAGGTCGACGATATCGCGACGGGTTCGATGTATGAAGCTCGTTATCTCGACCGGTCGATCAACGATCGAACAACGCGCGCTTCTGGTGGAACCGGTTGCGACGCTTTTAGCGATGATCCAGCCGACGTCCTTGCGCCACAGCTACCGACGCGTTAACGCACATTAGCCGACTTTTTTTGCGCGTTTCCTCGTACACGCGTCTTTCGTCGCGTGCCTCCTTTTCTCGGGGTCGCTTCTGCGCGCTTCCAGCGCCTCGTAACGTCCGAACGAAAGGGAAACTCGCGCAGGAGATCCGCGTCGTTAATTTTTCCATGGCGGCGGATCGCGATTCGCCGAAAGACTCGATCCTCCGTGTGGACGGACGAGCGCGTCCCGCAAAGTAAATAAGCGAGATCGAAATTTCCTGTTTGGTTAAGCGCGCGGCTTTGTTCGTACGTAGGTTGCGTTGAAGTGCGTTGCAAAACGCGGTATTTGTGCACGCTTCGCGCAAGGACGACGAATAAACGACTCGTTCGCGGACCGCGGCTGTGTATGCAAATGACCGTCGTTGCTGCGTAAAGGTGTCGCCCACTTGACGCGACCGATATCGGCGCGATCGCGTTCCGCGCTCCAGAACCGTACCGATTCCACTCGTTTCACAAACTCGTCGTAAATTCGTGACCTCCTTGTCGACGCCAAGTACCAACGAAGTCCTTTTTCCAGCAACGTCGTTGATTATTAATTTTCGCCGCTAAGAGAACGACGAGAACAGCCTTCGCTTAATTTTCGTTTCGCTCATCCGCGAAAACGTGGAACAGCGTGGAAACGATCGAGAAACCGCGTTTATCGAAATTTCCTTTGAAGTTGGTCCAGGACTGGGGCGGGGCCAGATGCCAGCTCGTTGATCCGGAAATCGTTTGGTTGGCAAGAAAATTGGGTTTAGGCAGTCGATAGCCGAAAATTCGCAGAAATCGTCGATTCGAATGGAAAAGTCGTAGGGCAAGTCTGTTCTGGCGTACACCGATCCAGACAACGAGACCGACCCAGATGATCCCTTTCCCATGAAAAAACTGCTGTATCGCGTAGCTCGCGTGACCGATTCCGACGTTATCGCGAGTCACCGTGCACGTTGCTACGCGTTGAGCGACGTGTCGTGGCCTCTTCTTCGTCTTTCGCTCCGTTGCTTCCGATGTGAAACGTATATGGCCGGTCGCGCGGATCGATCCGCTAAGCAGCATGCTCGGCGAAGGCGGTCGTTATCATCGCCAAATCACGTACTTTCGTCTCATCGCAGCCGCGATTAACGCCCAATCACCGTACCTTCTTCCTGCCGCGCTGCTCGGTCTTTCGTCCTTAATTCTACGCGACGCAACAACCAAAAGGAGAAAAACGTCTCTTACACGACTCAGCATGATTCGCGTTCCCACGGAACTTTCTTCTAATCGACGAAACGTCTTCAGTTCGCGGCAGGTTGCATGGCGAGACGCGACCAGTCGCAGAAGCACTGACGGACCGACTGACTGGGAGGAAAAGAACAGACGCACGGGCAAGACGTAATCTGCGAGACTAATGCGCTGAAAGCGGCTATAGTCGCTGCATCGCGATACACCGTACGGTGACGTAATGTACGACCGACGGAAGACAAGGTCTCCTTCGTATAATACGAAACATTACGTAACACGAGGCAGGAGTTCGACGCGACTCAATGAAAAGAGCCGACGAATTCGCGCCTCGATCAACGATGCCGTGCACGCGTCGCCCACCCTCCTCTCCAAGTCGAACGTCGACGAGCCGCGGATACGCGCTCTCCGCGGACGATCGGCTCCGAGAAACGATCGTGTCCCAAGCTTCTCGACGGGCGAGATTTCGTTTGCGCGAAGTTTTCGCAAAAAGTCAATGGTACGGTTTACTTTGCAAACTGCCTCGAGTTGTTCGCGTACCCGAGATACGGAAACAGTTTTGCCGTGGCGTAATGCAAATTTCGGTCTCCACGATCGCAATTTCCATGTACGGTTCGCCGGAATAGTCGCTCGTAATGCAAATTGCACCGGTCGGCTGGCCGACTTTGACGGAGATCGCAACGGGGCATTCGCGAAGAATTCTCCGCTAACGGAAACGTTATTTTTTGTTTTCTTCTGCCAGCGAGAACGCCGTCCAGCCAGAAGACGTTTTAATAGAAAAACGTATTTAACGATTCCACGATATTCTAGTCGAGTATTCGAGGAACGTTTTCCACGACGACGCGTGACTCGGCATGCGTAATTTTGCATGGAACACGCAGCCTCGTGGAAGGGATAATGCCTGTGCATACGCGAAACACAACTCGCGACGATGAATCTTTCGAAGGACGTAGCTAATCGCAGCCAACGAGAAATATTTAGCTGCGAGCGAAATCGCGCCGCATCTTGCTTCCATCCAGCAAGAAGGAAAAGATCAAGGTAAAGAGTACGATTCCATACGGATAGCTCGCGGAAAAACATACGAGCGTCGTAGTTTTAACGAAAACCGAGGAAATCCGTCGCAGGTTGAACGTCGACGAGAAATTCGGAAATTTTCGAAGCGGGCGTCGCCAGGTGTCGAAAATACACGGGGCGCGCAGCGTGTTCTGGCGGAGGAATCTACGACGAAGAACGGTTTCAAGAGAGTAGCTTTATTCGCGTTAAATATTTATCGCTAAACTCGTTTGCAACGGCCGAGGTAGAGAAGGCTAATTAAAGTGCTACGTGCGTAGCCAGCTCCACGAGATAGCGCTTCAAATAATTCATCTCCTTGGCGCTTCGAAATTGCGCGGTGCGTTCCACGACGTTCGAGTAGCATATTTTAGCGAATACAAAAGGAAGAAAACGCGGGGCTTAACGCGATTGCTTCACGGGTCAATGACGCGTCGATTTCTTCCTTCGTGGCGTCTGCGAGGTCCGACCGGCAGTCGTCGCTGTTCTCGTAGGAAAAATCGAGCAACGTTCGCACGCCCTTTGCCAACGGGAGCGTGTAAAACGGTACTCGCTGAAACGCGTGCTTGATCGGTATCGGGCGGAATTTTTCTCCAGCCTTCGTCAGGAATATCCCACCCGATAGATCTGCCGAACGCGTGCGATGAACGCGATATCTCTCGGATGAAAGAGGTAAAACTTGGAGCGGAATCGGGAAACGCGGCAAGATCGTCGACGGATAAAGCTAAGTTCGCACCAAAGCGTTTGGAAAACGGCGGATATTCTACCTCGCCACGGCATCTATCGTGTCGCGTTCTTCCAGCGAATGCGCCTTTTTTCTGCGTTTTCATCGTGTCGTTTCCTCGCGACGCGACTTATCTCGGCCGTGATCGATCGCTGCTAACGATATAGAATAAAATCGGCCAAAGGAATTTCTTTGGAGCAAGGGTGGGCTTCCGCTCGTTGTCACGCGGTAGAAGCGATCACCGCACACGCGTGCAAAATTAAGCAAGGTTTCTCCTTCGAAAAAAAAAAATACGACAAAAACGATGTGGTTCGAAGGGGACAGGACACGACGAAGGGCGAGACTCGGACGAGGAAAGTCGCGTACACGTATACGCGTTACCATAGCAGATCGATCTAACGGGCCATTAGGAGTTTCGTGCAAGACCGTTTTTCCCCGCGTCCGGCGCGTCGAGTCGCGCCGTGTAAGCCACACCCTGGTACAGTTATACCGCATCGGCGAAGAATAAGAATAAGCTCGTACGCGAGTGAGAACGCGCGTCTACGGCAGACACGGCCGACAAACGCGTACAACGGTTGTTAAGCGAACGCCAGACACGGAAATTTACGCGTGCTTCGAGGATAAACGCCGGTTCGCCGGCTTATCGCGCCCTATCGATCGATTTATTCGACCGCTAACCGGGCCGGCCAAATGGAACTCGGCCACGTGCACCGGCCATTTTTCCCATCTTCCAATCTCGGTGATCGCCGCGTTAATGTCCGCGATGTTTGCGACGGGCGCGAGGCGATTAATCGCCCGTACAGCCCGCATCGTCCTCGCCGAGAAAACAGCGTGGAACAGAGTCGAGTAGAACGCGTTGAATCGGTTATCAACCGGCTGACCGATAGAGCGCGTACGTTTCTGTCGGCGCAGGGAAAAGTCGTGTGCCATTTGAACTATAATTAGCATTCGAGATTCGAAACTCCTTCGATGAACTTTCCACAAAGCGTTCCTATACGTCTAACGTGCATCGACGCAGTCGTGAGAACAGATCTAATCAGCACCGATCGACTCGCTCGCTTCCGCCATGTATTCCATATACCTATTTATTTGCCTATTTATTTGCCTATTTATTTGCCTATTTATCGACCGGTTCGCCGATCAGCGCCATGGACCTGGTGATTCGAGGTGCGTGTCCGCTTGAGCATAAAGCTATTCTTGACTCATTCCGCCGAGTATTTCTCGCAGGTGGGCGTCGATGGCGATTATCCGAGTCAATCTATCAGACAGGACAGTCGCTCTCGATGCGGTGTCCGCTCGCGAGAAATACACTCGAGGGCAGCTCGCGAAACTTTTACCGTCGAGAGGACGCGTATCTCTGCTCTCCTCCGTTTCTCTGCGCCTCGAAGAATCTCTCCGTCCTCGGGGAAAAGCGTCTCGCGAAACAACAAAATCCAGCGGTAAAAAAGAGGAACGTACGTCTGCTTCGACGCGAAACGCGCGCCCGGCCGACGATAATGGCCGCGTTGGTGCCGCGATGGCTGTAATTTACGCTAAGCAACCCTGTACACGATGCGGTAATCTCGCGACAAAAAATTGCCTGCCTCGCAACGCGTATTTTCTTTCAAACGAACGCTTTCCGAATTCGTCCGCTCGGCCACGACGCCACTCGCGCGCTTCCAATTCGCTAAATAATTCCGTTAAAAACCCTCGAGTGGTTATCGTAGTTGTAATCTATAATCGTCCATTGTTTACAGCGAGGTCGAGCTAGCCATTTCGCGTCGGAAATGTGTGTCTGTAAGTCGGGTTAGAAGGCTAAATGCTAATGATTTAGCTGGAAGCGTCGCATTTTACGAGGCGATGATAATTGAACGCGACACGCGTCCTATCGAAGGGACCCCGATCTCCGAACGTTGTTCGCCGAAGTGTTTCAAAGGAACCTGTTCCAAGTTCGCTCGATCGTATCGTATCGTACCATTTATCAGCGGAACGTATTTAACCATAGGCCAATCATACGCGTACGTACACGAATATCGAACGGACACGGCTTAAAGACATACGAAAAACACATACGCAATATCAAATCGTCGTGCACAGCCCAAGCCTATACAAGGCTTGCGTTTCAACGAAGCGGTATTCCCAGCAAAAAGGTCGAGGCGGTCAGCGTAGCGATTGGCACAATTAAAGATACGGTACGACGAGTCCAAACAACCGTACCTTAAACGTACATTTATATATATATATATATAAATAGGTTTAACGTTGCTTCGACAGCGCAGGACATTAGCAACGCAGTACAGTTAACAGCAGTCTATAATTTCAGGTATTATTTCTTCTCGTGTTCTTAGAAGGTGCGTGGAAATTGATAGTGTCGCGCAACGCACGGGACAGTCGACATCACCGCTTGAGATAAAAAGACAAAAAAAGAAAAACAAAATAAAAATAAAATAAAAATAAAATAAAAAATAAGAAAAAAAGAAGGAAGAGGAGTAACGTTACGTATCTTCCTTCGACTTGAAGCATATTAAGAGCGTAATTCGTCGGTAGCACCAGGACAGAGACAAAGCTGGAAACGATGCTGGTGTGTGCCAACGGTACCGAAGATAAACTGCGAGTAGAAAGAAGGCAGGTGGTTGTCGAGCCTGATGCAGCGCGTTCTCGCATGCCGGGGAAAAGGACTATCGCGGAAAGTGTGCCACGCGCTGCCTTTCCGTGCATTTTCGACGGGCCGGCTGCCTGCTCTCTACCGGTCGGGTGAAAATCTTGTCCACGGCTAAACTCGCGATTCGCGCTCGAAAGTTGGAAGGAAATCGCGAAAACAGATCCGACGCTGAACGATCGATCGACGAATCGACGCGAACACCGACGTGCAACGAACCGACGCGGCTTTGTACTTATTCCGCGTCGATTCCAATTCGGTTTCGATAAACTCGGCGCCGAACAGACGGGTGAATGGCTCTTTTTTCGCAAGATGGAAGCGACGATCGCGCCGATGAATCGGTTGGCGCGAAGCAGCGGGCATTTGGTATTTTTCATCGCGTACGAATGGACGCGGAATCACGGAACGGATGCAAATCATAGAAACCTGGCTGTTATTAACGCGCTATCGCGAGGCCTTTCGATGGACGCGCTTTTAACGTTACATCAAACGGCAATATCGCTTCGGCGCGCACAGAGAGCAACGTTCATCGTGGCAACGATTTTCCTTGCCGACGTTTACGGAGAAACTTTTGCGTGGGTCCTCGAACGAAAGAACTCGAAGGCTCGACGGTGGGTCGATTAAAATTAGGGAACGAAAGCGGTAAAATACGGCTGTTCAAAATCGAGAATTTAGAGCAACGAAGTCTATCGATAATACCGCCGATGTTAATATTGCCAATACTTCGAGGGTCTCAACGAAAATGCGGTCTGTCGATAAACGTCGACGTTGATCCCTTTGAGCACCTTGAAATATTGACGATATTATAAGTTAATAGCCCGAGGGTATCCTTAAGGATACCTTCTGACCGCGTACAGTGAAATCAGCGTAGTTGCAAAGCCTCCTTTCTCCCGCAAAAACTGAAGTACCTACTCATATACACGCACATTTATATTTTTCCAGCGCACGTGCATCGTAACATTACCTATTCGGAATTTACGCTCGTTGTATTCGCTCGTTAGATTCTTCGATAGAAGACGATTCGATGCGAACTGTCTCTGTGAAATCATCGTCGCGTGCATCGAGTCGAATTCAAACGGTCGACTAACCGTGGCTGCGTAGCTCGTGGAGTTAACCTCGCTTCGTCCCTCTCGTTCGCCGTGACAAAGAAAATTATATAACGAAAATTTGTGAAAAAAAAAATATCCGCGCATAAAGGAGATCGCGTTGCTCTAGCGAGCGCTGCAACAGCGATTGTTCGCGGTAACAATGTACCAGAGTTAACGCAGAAGGGAACGTACACGGTTCGCCTTTACGCTTCGAAACCGGTCTTTCCTTATCAATCTCACGGAATAATTGGACCCGTGGCACTGTTCGTTTCGCAGATTATCGCGCGGTAGTTGACTGCAACGCCGTTAAACGAACTCATCCTTCTGCACAGTTGCGTCCGTTTACTTTCATTTTGCTTGGATATTTCGGGCGACTGGAAGTTGTCGTCGGTAATTCCCGCCGGATCGAGTGACTCGTCGATATCTCGAAAAAAGAAGAACCGGCTTGCGGTAAAAGAATGCGAGAAGTCGAATCGCGGAAGTAAGATTTACCGGCAATATCGTGGTACTTTCGACGCTCTCTTTAACAAACTCGTCGACCAAGTCAGTTTTCCATCCAACCTGCCACGCTGTTCCGCGAACATTACGACATCGAGGTAGAAGGAAAGGTAATTTATCGAAACGTAATGCGAAAACGTACGTCGGAGATCGACGACCGCGTAATAACTCCATTCACGTCGGACGAATCGAGGTAATAACGCGTAGCGTGCCAAGTATGCAAATATATAGGAATTATCGAAGGAGAAAAACCGCGCGATCGATTAATTCGCATGCAGAGCGTCAACCGCCACTCGATTTCGCCGATCGACGATGCTTTCCGCCGTCGACTAAAGCGAATCGTTTCCCCCGGAGAGCCGGTTAACGCGAGGAAAGCGCGTTCTTTCAGACGTATGAATGGACACCGCGTCGGAACGATATCGGAAGTACACGCGTTTACGTAACGCCGCGATGTTTCGACGTGAAAATGCGGCTATTTCGATACGCGGTCGTGACGTAACGAGATCGCAACAGCGTGCTGCAATCGTATTATTTTTCAATATCACGGCCGTTGATATTTCAGCGAATCGACAACATCGCTGCGATGAATTTTCCTACTGGTTCTTCCGCAGTTGGCGAAACACCGCGGACTGTGGCAAGTTACGTCGGAGCTGCTTCTCAAAAATTCCCCCGAACTATCCTCCTATTCGTCCCGTTTTTACCTTTCCGCGCGACTAACGGCATTTGCGAAACTATCGCGGAAGCGCAATTGCGGCGGAGTCGTCGACGTTCGAGTAAACTTTGCTCGGTAAGCGATCGATAAGGTGGAATTACGAGGAATTATCGTTGAGCGTATACGCTGTCCTCGCGTGTCTGTCGGACAACGCGACAAGCTGCTCCACGTCCGAGAAGGAAGCTCCGGGAAAGAACGAACGATCGCCAGACAGCGAATAGACGTAGCGGGAGATCGGCAGGCGTCAAAAGAAGATAATCGCGAGTGCGTGCATACGTACGTCGTAGGCCGGTATGCTCTCCTTGTCCCGTACGACGGGCGAGCTGTTCCTCGAAGCTATCAGAGCCATTTCTGCCGTGCAATTTTCCTCCACGGATCCGTGCAGGGTGTGTTTGCGTGTCGCGTTTCTCGGTCACCGCGTGTCCCCGGTTTCTCGCATCTCTCGCCGTTTTCCCTCGACGAGCCTGGCTTTCCCCGTCGAGTCGCGGCACCGCGATGGAACATGAAAATTATCCGTATCCCTGCTCGCCAAGTCGCACGCCAAGTCGTTACTCTTCTCTGGCCGCGAGTCGTCGCTACGACGCGACTTTGACCTTCGTTTCGGATCGAGAGCTTCGGGCAACGATCCTCCGCTGGCTTGCCAGCACACGCATCTTAGATCTCATTCCATCTTCCTTCCATTCAATTTCCTGCTCCGTCTGTGCGTTCGCCTACGTTTATCACCGTGTAGATCGCGTGCGTTTGCCAGACACGGCGAACGATCGTAGCTCGGAAGCGTCGGCGCGCTGCTTCGCGCGCGTGTAAATTAGCCAAGACGTGCCCCGGCGTGCTTCGCAGACTCGCAGCGTCGCCGTAAACAGCACGAACGTCGCTCAAAGCATCTTCGATGCCGGAGGTGTCGGGAGAGCCGCTTCCTTCCGCTCGCGCATCCGCACCTTCTTCGGTCCCAGCGACCTTTCCACTGGCCGACGAAAAATCGTTTCACGAATTCACGACACTGGCGCGCGCCAGACTTCCACGATCACTGGTCGCATCGGACAGAGGAAAACACCGTCGTGACCGGGCGAACGTAGAGCCGGACGCGACGTGGCGTTTCAGAGGACCGGCTGAGTTACGTAACGAGTGGATTTATAATCGGTGGTAATTGCTCGCGCCGGTGATCGCGCGACCGCTAACGAGCCGGTCGCAGAGAGAAAGGCAAACGAACGAGGCGATCGAAGGAAGAGCAGGAGGAAGAAGAGCGACGGAGGACGTCCGACTCCGAACTGAGGTGTTCTCCAGGCTACCGCCGCTCCGACCGACAATCGTGCAACCCCACTCCCGAGACCGCGACTATAACGTATATCTGCCACTTGCCAAGCCTTTACCCGACCATGTCCGTTCGATTTTCCTTCTCTCTCTCTCTCTCCCTCTCTCTCTCCCTCTCCCTCTGCCTGCTTTTCCCTCTCGCCACATTTTTCTCCAATTTCGACGTACGTGGTCGTTGCCGACACTCGACCGGTGCGAAGAACCGACGAGGATGCTTCGACGGAAAATGAGAATAACGCAGCCAAAGATCGAGTCCCGCGTCTCGAAATTCGCGGCCCGATGAGAATCCTCGACGAAGAGTTTCGCAATTCGATCGCGGTTTCTTCTTTCTCCACCCTGATGCTTTGGTAGCGTTCAAAGATTTCCAGTCGACGCGTACGTTCGCTCTTATTGGAACGTTTCTCGCGCCCTTTCAGCACTTGGAGACGGTCCGCGTAAGGAAATCGCGCGGAACGTTCTCGTTCGTGTTTACTCTAGGATCCTACGTGGGCACTTGGCTTCTCGCTCGTTAAGGACGGCGAACACGAAATTTCCACCCACGTTCGTGGAACGATTTTGGGCCTCCCACGGTCACTGCGAGCCGTAATTCTCCTCTTGCGCCTCCAGCACCCGCGACTGCCGTTTTGCAACGCGACGAAGCATCGAAAGGGAAAGTTCGATCGGTATTGGGCCGGCGTTGACGAGTCGCGGACGTTGCCGCGGATCAATCGGCGCGGCAGGCGGCGTGAAAACGTCGGGTGAAATTGACCGACGACGTAACTCGAATTTGGCCTGGTTATTGCCGTGCAATTGTAGGCTATCGATTCAAAGGAAGAAAGTAAAACTCCGAAAGCGAGATCGCGGCTTCAGATTGAAACGGTCTATGCAACCAGCGGATCGCGAACGAAAACCGGAACGCTGAATATGTATGCCCGAAAAATCTTCTGCCGCCGGACGAAAGCGAGTCTGTAATTTCTGGATTTCTGGCGCCGAAAGTAGGCGGCTACGTGCGCGACGAGCTGGCCGCGTAGCGTTTACTTTCGACTACACGGGACACGATCATAGCGCGTTATCGCGCGAACGTGTGCTTACACGTTCGATGTACGCGGCACGTGTTAGCCACGTTCGGGCATACTCGATAAATCTTCGAAACTCGACTTTCTCGAAAACGAAGCGTCGAAAACGAGAAAATATCATTCCCGTGCTCTCCTCTTATTTTTTCACTGGGAATCGCTCGGTGCCTGCTTCCAGCTACGTATACGCGTTACCCGGCCGGGGCCTGTGCGCGTGAAACGGACGTCGTTTGTTAACAACTAGAGAACGATTCGAGTAAAGTTTAACCAGTGCAACAGAGAAGTGGAAAACTTCTTTCGGAAGTGGAGGAGAAAGCCAAACGGGAACCACCGTTGCAATTTAACTTCCTAAGTACCTGTTATACGATCGACGGAATAAACACTACTTTAGGAAAGTTGCGCCAAGTAATTCGGACCAAACTGCAGCGAGCTCGTAGCAAAATGTGGGAGTTGCCAGTGTCGCTGATAAATTCGATCGGCGGAGAGCCGGACGACGCAAATACGAATATGCACACACGTAATCGCGGAGAAACGACGTCGAGTTATTTAGCCCGATGATGTAATCGAGCTGCTCGTCGATTCGCGTCGATTCGATGAATCGCCAAAGCCGCGTACACGTTTGTCGAAATTTACGTAGGAACTCGAGATAGCGGCGAATCGGCCGCCAGAGAATCGACGCGCGTTATTAATCGGTGGCACGAGAGAACGTGATATTTGCGCGCGTCATTCGGTCGACGTTTTGCAAGGGAATGGCACGCTTCGTCGGTGGAAAGGAAGCAGCCGAACGCGGTCTCTTAGCTTTCGGAACGAAGTTATTTGTAGATAAAAATCTCGATACGTTACGCTATTTCTTTTACGGAGAACGGAAGAATCGGCCATCTATTTTCGTTCGCGTGAACGCGTATTCGGCCGGCCAACGAACTTGAAACGCGAAAGGGGACGAACTCGTGCAAATGGAGGATGGAACTCGCGCGACTAGAATGGAACGACCGAATAATTAATTCAAACGCTGATCTCCGTATCCGTCGTGCGGAGGCAACGTCCCTTCCGCTTCCGCGATGAGAAATTCATTCCTCGGAGATTTGCTATCGGTCGAAACTCGCTCGATAAGTTTCTCCCCTTTCCGAACGAAAGCTTCTACTACCGAAACAGTCGAATGGCCGGCACGAATTATCTAATGGCGCGCTTTAACGACCGATGCCACGTGTTAATCCGACGCGAAAGCTCGCTAATTAAGACTCGGCAATGAAAAAAAAAAAAAAAAAATAAAAGAAAGAAAAGAACGCAATGGCAGTTCGCCGGGATTCTTGCGCAGTCGACCACGTTTCTTCCTTTTACGCGCTTCGCAACAAAAAGCCGGACGCTGGCGAAGAAGCCAGGTTGCCGTAAAATGTTTTGTTTGCTAAACGCGAAGAGCAAAAACCTGAAACGATGCAATTAAAGAGGAGCGCTTCGCCGCATTTTTCGCTCGAAAATGTTCCAACTCGCTTTGTCCCGATTCGTCCAAGTTCGGTGAAGCAATCGTGCCACTTCTAACTATTTGCGTGGTACGCGAACTCGCCTTTGCTTCGAATCGAACGAGCGAGACTTACAGCCGTTCGGGTATCGTCCGAAAAGTCGTACGTAAAAAGCAAAGAGAGGAGCAGCTGGTCGCGTGATGAGAAGCAATTTGATTAAAACTCGACTGCAGGCGAGTGGCAAAAGCCCGTGACACGCGAGAAAGGGCAGACAAAGGTGTGTCCCTTATTAGTCGTTAACATCCGATGTAATAAAGTCTAAAAGGTTTTCCGAGGTCACTGACAGGAGTTACGCGTTAAACACGTTTCATTCCCAACGCGTTGCCTCGTATATTTGTTCGTTTATTCTTTTAACTGGCGCGTCGTCGCGGGACGGAAGTCGAAAGAGCGAAAGAGAGAACAGAGCCGATACCCAGCGATTGCTCGAAGTATCGGAGCTCGGTCGATCGATCGACCGAAAGTCGGTATGCAAATGAAAAGATCGGTCGCCGAGAACGTAGAGGAAGAACCGCCGTTGTGTCGCACCGTTAGACGAAACAGGAAGTCGCATCCAGCGACAGGCGTGTGACTTTTCAGCTGTCACGCCTGTCTGATCGGTGTTTCGAGAGGAGAAGAAGAGAGAGAAGAAGAGAGAGAGAGAAGAGAGAGAGAAGAATCGATGGGAAATTAGACTCGAAATTTCTTTGGCGCCGAAGTTGACGTAACTTTCAATGGAAGTCGATTCGAAATCTTTGGCCTTTACGTCGCGTGGTACGACCGTCGATAGAGTTGTCAGCGATTAGAGGAGAAGGGGCACGCGGATTTACGAAGAAGCGGATGACATCGGTCCTTCGAAGAAAAAGTAAAAGCAGGCGGTTTGCCGGGTAAAGTGTGTCAATTAGGTCAACGATCCGCGCCAGCTGCGACCGGTACACACCTGTTTCGCGACTGCATCCGCGGCGAATTTGTCGAGGTCTTGGTCAGGCGGAAACGAGTTCCGAATTCAAGACCAGATTCGGACTTCTGGGTCGCAGGCTCCTCTGCGCCGCCATCGTTTGCGAGTCAATGGCAACGACGAATCGTCGTACCGCGATATTTGCAGAACAGTCGGAGAAATAGGATTCAAACTTCCGAATGTCTTTGCCAAGCGCGCTTTCTTTCCTCGAACCGACCCAAAAACGCGAGCAATTAAAGTTTCAACCTCGAAAGCCGCGCTGTCGCTCCGAAAAATTGACGAGGGCAGAGCGTAGAACAGATCGTCAGTCGCTCACCCACGCGTTCATTTACATACAATCGTGATTTCGGAGCTCGCGCGGGCGTACGACGTTTCTCGTTCACGAGCAAAGGCACCGTAGTTTCGACGTTTCAATTTCCAAGAGAAATCTGTACATCCCTTTTCCCGGAAAAATCGCGCACGCGACCTGCGCGATCGGCGAAAGCTCGACTCGTCGGAAAAAGGGACAAAGCGGGCGAAGTTAAAGACACGTAGGCGACAAAACGTGGAAACCTCTCTCGAGGACCCGCGTCAGTCGTCGGCGTACGCGGCGAACCGAGCGTCGGTAATCTAAACGTTCTCCGATCTCGAAACGTTGACGATCGGTGTCAGTCGGTGGCCGAGCAAACGTCAAGAGGTCGCGTCAAATAGCTAAGTAAAAGAACGTGACTCGTTTTTTTCTTTTTCAAATCATTGAACCTTCTCCCTACAGAAGCAAGTCGAAGTTCCAAAATTACGAACAATCGCGAAAATGGTTCGCAAGTTCGACGGTTTCGATCGCGACACGAACGTGGATCTCGCGACCCTTGATCGAACGTTCGTCCATCTTATAGTACGCGTTTCGAGTGACAGGAGGCGCCTATCGTCGTAATCGCTTAGAAGCACGGTTCACAAGGTAAAGAAGATTATCCGGTTATCGACGACCACTTGTTCGAACGACCGCCGAGCCAGCGACTCGCGCCGCTTCAAGCCTCCCCGAGCTTTAAATTCGATTCTCAAGAACGAGCAACCGCGTACCTACTTTCTTCCCGAACGTCGTATCGTTCGTCGCTCGATACGTCGATAGTAGACTGCCGATAGCCTGTGTTCGATTCGTACTACACGTTGCTACAGCCGGAAGACGAAGACATCCACGTTGATCGCGATAACGCGACGCTCGGTGGCGAGACAACAAAATAACAGGGTGTTACGCGACGGTTGATGTAACGAAGGCAGCGCGTGCAAGCGCACGCGTCGCGTCGCCTCGCCTGAGAGTCGCGTAATCCGATCCACTTGTTCGAGAGGGAAAGTGGCATGGAAACGAGCGGTGAGATTTTCCGCGGAGAGCGGCGACTCGTCGCGGAAGAGTCCGAGGCCTCGAGAAACGACCGGCGACGGAATGCGGGCTGCAAGTGCAGCGCGTCGCGCACGGCAGCGCGTCGCCCACGCTCGCGCATACTTGACACTCCGGCGCGGCGTGGCCGCAGCCGCAACTGCGAGACGAGGCGAGGCGAGCCCTCGAAAAATGGAGAATCGCGGTGACGTCAATCCGGGGCTGCTGCATGGACAGGGATGCATAATAATAACGCGCATCCGGCGCGTATCGAGAAATCCACACGGTCGGACTGCGACTATTGTCTCGGCCGGTGTCGGTCGTACGTCACGCCGCTTTGTGCGCAAGCCGTTTCTATCGCGGCAAGTTCGTCGCGCCAATCGTTCGACTTTCCCATCTCGACGGATGAAACGTTGAACGACGGTTGCTCGAACTTTACGGCATTGCGTCGCTGTCGGGATTTTTGCTCTTTCGAATTTCCGACAAACGCATCAAAATTCGTGCTCGTTGTCGACGACGCATCGAAGGTCGCGAATTTGTCCCGAGCGAGTCAAATTTCTGAATATCCCACGCAAAATCCGACAGACGCTGCCGACGATCGAAGCAGAGGCAAAAGCTTGTTAAGCTGCGCAAAGAACGTGCGAAGCGCGGCAAACGGTAAGCGGTGTTACCGCTCACGGCCCTGTACAGTCCACGGACGTTAGGTACGCCGATTGATCAAAGGACGCTCTGCTCTTTAACGCAACGCTGTTCTAATTTTCCGGATCGTGCAAGTACGGCGCAGCATTTTCGTACGTCGCGAGCAGCTTGCTAGTAGACTCGCGCAGAAGCGAAAAGAGAAAAAACGATCGTTTTCGCGGTGTTACTTGCAGAAGATACGAGTCGAAGTACGCAAATGAGAGAGTAAGAGCTGCTTCGCGTTGACTCCGACGAACGCCGGAAGCTGTCGGCAACACGCGCGTATTCTACAAGTTCAACAAATTTTCCTTCTACTCACCCTGTCCTGAATCCTGACGTTTTCCTGACCTCTCTTCAGGTTAGGAGCCCGCAGGACCTTGCTCGTAACTGGTGGTTCCATCATGGTGGCAGGCAGGTTGCTCTCTCGTCAGGAGTTCATCCCTGAAGGAACCTCGAGTCTCTCATTTCATGTTCTGCAAGCAAGAGAGAGACACGCGGAATGGAAGATTGCCAAAGGCCGATGGAAAGACAGGAATTTGCGTCGCGTGAAAAATCGGTGTCACCATCTGCTAGTCGATCGGCGATAAACGGCCGGTCGTTGGGCGAAAGTAAGAGTAAAGGTGCACGCGCGCTCGCGTCTGCCGATCGTGGGAGATCGAGACCTACGCGAATTCCAGCTCGACCGGTACAGCTGGTGGTTGCAAACGCAAGGAATGGATAACGGTATGCGCCGCAGTTAACGGAAGATAATGCACGAGCAGGTATAAGGAGCTAGCTCGTCGGAGGGATTCCTCGAATATCGACCTCGCCTCTCTCCATTTCCCTCGGTAACGCCTCCGAGCCTGCGATCGCATTGCCACGCACGGTTCTTCGACGTTCGCCCGAACACGCGGCCTTCCGATCTCCAGGCCCGTCGATCGGATCGATCGATTTTTCCGGCTGCGCGCGCGTTATCGTCGACCGTGAACCGCAAGCAACGTTCCAACGTACAGAGATTAGGAGAAGGCGCGCGAGTATGGCTTCCACCGGCGACAGAAAGCAGTTTATCGTGACACGAAATCGATAAAACGCGATACTAATCCGCCTTTTCTGGGAGCAGCGTCGGCAGGTACTCGGCGATAAATCCACCGGCCAAGAATTCTCCGAATCGTCGCTGCACGTCTTTGACGGCAATTCGCTCGCGAATCGAAGCGTCAATTCGCGTGGATTCGCAGAGCGGGTGGAGCGACCGAGATCGATTGAATTTCGTTCGAACGTCCGGTAAAGCGAGTCGAAGAGATTAAGCAGAGCCGGAGGAATCAGCGAAAAAGAGGCTGGCGGAGCGAGTACACGACTGGAGACGTACGGTCGCCGAAATACGAGATGGAAAGAGTAGAAGAAGGTAATAAAAAGCGCGTGATAACGCGTCCGCTCGCAGCGAGGCAATTACCGGCAGTGTTGCGAGGTACGCGTAGCCGGGTTCGTTGTCGCGAGGATTTACGAGCTGCAGAGGTAGGCCAGGAGAAGACGGGAGCCGCTGTCGGGTCTCGGCATCGTTAAACGCGTCTTTAACAGACCGCTGATGAGGTTCGTCCATTAATACGTATCCGATGTCGTGACTCGGGATGCTGGTCGACCGATGAGAAGGACTTGGCCCGCGGCCAAATATTCGAAAATCGAGGAGACGAGGAGCCTGCGGTATTTCGACGGGATCGGGTATCGCCGGTTCGATGAAAGTCACGCCCCGTCAAACTCTCCGCTCCGCTACTCGCGCACAGACTCCACCAAACGACCACGTCGTCGAGGAATCGCCGATTTTTCCCATTCGATCGTCCCAACTGTCTCTTTTTTCCCCTCGATGCCATCGGACGATCCTCTCTCTCTCTCTCTCTCTCTCTCTCTCTCTCTCTCTCTCTCTCTCTCTCTCTCTCTCGCGATTCCGTCGACCAAGGGTAAGACTTGGCGCGGCTGTATCTCGCACAGATAACGAGTACGAACCCGCTATTTTATCCCTACGTTTGGCAGCGAGTCAAAAAATCTCTCTTTCCCGGACGAGCGGAAAGCCGGGAGGCTGGCTGCTGGGCGGCTTCTATCGCGACCCGCGCGAGCAGATACGAGACGCGCGCGCATCTCACGGTATACAAATTGCACGGGCCGTATGCTGCTTTGCAGCACGAAACGCGCGTTACGAAACTAGAACGTAATAGGGAAGACGCGGCGAGTCGCTGAAACGTTTCACGCTTCGGTTCTTATTGCCTCTTAAAATGCGAACGTCCCAATCATAAGCAATAACGTAAACGGATGGCTTCCGGTTGCCCTTGTTGTCGACGAATTCAGGGTGCAGCAAGCTAACGAGGAAGCACCGACGCGGCCCTCGTCTTCTAACGTCATCGAAATCCACCGTCATTGAAAGGCGTTCCGCGTGGTAAATGGTGCATCACCCGAGTATCTATTCTTTTCGTTCGACAGACAGGCTGCTGTACTAGATACGAACGAAGCCGATACTTACTCGATTCACTAGCTCAAGTAATGGCGGTCTATTAATTTCGATGGTAGCGGCACGCGTAGCGTTTAGCGCGCGAGAAGGACGACGCCGCTTCCGTTTCACCGCGATCGGTTACGCGCTCTCGTCGACAAGGAAACAGATCCCGAAAACTCGTTTGTAGGTCTAAACCGGTCGTACGTGGCGGATTGCGTAGAATTGTAGGCGATCGTGGCGAACGGACGCGCGCAACAGCGTACAGCGACGAACGGATTCGAAACGAGAAACGGACGCGCCCCGGTTGCACGAGCGCGGAGTTTATTTCGCGATGAAGGAGTCCGCGCGCGACTCCCCGCGTTACGAGTCGCAGGACGCTTAGTTAACGCGGCAGACGCAGAACTGGTAAGATTACTTTACGATCCGGAACCGTAGATATCTCACGAAAGTGGTTACGTTTCGTTCGCGTTTTCACCGGCGAGAAATCGCGTTCCTGCATCGGCATATAGGACCGAGCGAATCTAACATCCAACGACGTCGTCGCCGATCGAAGAGATTTTTCTTCTTCGCGGCGGAGATTCCAATCGCGCGTTTCTCGTCTCGCGCGAAATAAAGCGGTAAAATTTGTACGCCGACCCGAATCGATCATCGACCGCTTCGAAACACACGACGAGAGGAGCGTGGTATTGCGGGGATTTTAATTACCAAAGACAATGCTCGCCGCCCTAATTCGCCAATCGGTCCCGCATTAGCACGGCTTTTGGCACGTTTCCATTAGCGCTACAGCTAGTAGTCGGCCGGCCGCTCTGCGAAGCTCTTCGAACCAGCACCGCTACGACGAGCGACGAAGAAACGTTTGCCATTTGTCGATCGAAATTATCTGCTTCGACTTGGAATCGCCTGCCGATTTCCGTTACATCGAGATCTAGATGGAATCGCGAGCGAAACTCGGAACGCGATGCGATGCGAAGATATCGGAACGTCAAATGGTAATTAACCGCTGCACGCATTAATTTCGCGTTAAACGTTGCGTACAACGATGCTCGCCGTTGCACGCGCACGTAGAGAAAGGAACGTACATAGGCAACACGAGATACATTTTCCCGCGCCGTTAATCCCATTCATCGCGTTCATAGCGTCGCGAGATCGCTTCGAGTCGCTTTTCCCGAAGAGGACGTACGTACCACCGTCGTCGATAGGTCGACGTGTCCGACGCTCTTCGAAGCTTCGTTGTTTTCTTTCCACCGGAGCAACGTTGCACCGACTTTTTGTCACCTCTGGTAGCGCGTGTTCGTAAAAGCAATGCCCAACAAACAGCGACTTGGAGAAACGTTTCGTCGCTGAAGCACACTGGAGCACCGCTCGGAAACAAAAGGCGACTTTTTCTAGAAACGGGGACGGTGACAAAAAGCAGCCGCTCCATGTTGCTTCGATGGAGACGAAAAACCGCAAGAGTCGTCTTCGCGGAGAAAGGCTGCGACCCGAGGGAGAAAATTTTCCTCGCTCGAAACGTTCTTCACCCTCGTCCAGATGTTCGACGCAACCGGCCGAGCTTCGGCCGCCTATTTCCAAGTCCCTACGCGCGTGTTCCAAGGGATCTCCGCTTTAAAAGATTCTCGTTGCGGAGAGGCAGAAGCCGCGCGAGTTTCCACGGTGCAGAAATAGCCGACGCGCGGACGCACTTTGAATGAGTTTTATCGAAAAAGAAAGTTACTCGTCGCGCGTACGATAACGTGACATAACTTTGGCTAAATATAGAGGTAACGCGGCGAGCGCACGGAGTATTTCTCGCGTACATTTACGTAAGAAAGACGGCACGAACGAGAGAGCGAAGGGCAGCGTGCGGTGACGGTGGTAGCTCGTCGCGTTCGCTCCTGCTGAATGATTAACGATCGACGACGAGCGAGCTTCGTCTCTGGTCCGATCGTCCGCGTCCCGGCGACGAGCGTATTTTCACGCAACGACACCCGTAAGCCGCGACTGCGACTGAAAAACCGTTTGTAGCGAGCGCGGAGGTTCCGGCGGCGAAGAAACTGCTCTTCCGGCCACTGTGAATCGTCCGGTGCATGGGTGCCGCGACTCGCGAGAGACCACTCTCGTGCGATCTTTCATCGTTCTCCGGAACCGGAAGCAGCTAACCTAATTCGGCCGCGCGCGAGTCTTCTCGTCGTCTAAACGCGGCCAATTCCGCGAATCTCGCCTGCTGCTGCAACCGACGTCCGTGTCTCGCTTCCAGATTGCGAATACATATTTCTAAAGAACGATCGCTTTCGACGTCACGCGTCAGCCACTTTGGTATCGCGCGGCCGTAACGTCATATTTCCAGCGACCTTGCTTTCGTTTCGGTTCGATTTACGATATCTCTGTGGATGATTTTCGAACGGATAAACCGTAGAGAAGCGAAGCGTAAATCTCGGTCGAGCACGATTTACCATCGCATCGTGGATTTCGTGCAACGCTGCATACTGACTAAACTATCGAGCTGTTCTGCTGTCAGCGGTACGTACGGTTAAACGTGGCGATGCAAGCGTGGGAATCGTAATGACCTAGAGCCAGGGAAGGTACGATGAATTACGGAATGCCAGGTCGTCTCGTCTACGTGCGTGGTATCGAGTCGAATCGTTCCTCCATGACTAGGAAAATTACCCAACCTACGACGCGACTCTCGATGTAATCGAAGTGTTTGTCGTGCAGGTCGGCTTCGAGATCTCTTCGAGAAGTTTCCAGTTTCTTTTCGAACTCGAGAGAAGGAAAATGGGAAGCGAACAGAATCGCAATGGGCAGCCCATTTACCGGTCTGTCTTTCGTCCGGACGAGGAATTCGGGGAAACGAAGAGTTTACGGGAAATAGGTCACAGCCGGGAGGTACGTTCGCCGTCGTTCGATCGCGGTGTATCTTTCCGGCGTTGGCTCAAAAAGGCTTCGCGAAACACCAAGGGTAGACGAAAAACGGGTAAACGAATCGGAAATCGACTTACACGCGCCGCCAAAGTATCCGGACAAAACGGGACCCAGCGACTTTTCACCGATTTAATTACGCTTTATTACACGCCAGATATCGCGCTGAAATCGAGCGCGTTTCGCCCGCACCCTGCCGAGAGAAGATGGAGAAACGCGCTTTACATAACAATTTCAAGATATCGAACGACGCGCTATCACCGCTGGCACGTCCGCGATAACGTGCCGTCTATCTTTCGTTCGTTGTACCTGACAATAAGATAAGAAACGTTTTAATCCGTCGACAACCTGTTCGAGTCATTTTACGAGCTCGTGTCACGTACGACGGAGCGCAGAGTCCAAGTAGGGTCCTCGCTCGTTCGCGACAACGTTCGTTTCCGTGGACTTTTACGCGCGTATGCTTTTCCCATGGAGGAAGCGGCGCGTCGACGGAGGAGGCAGAAACAGCAAAACGTCGAACGACGCCGAAGACGCGCTGGTTTGGCGCGATTCGTGGGAAAATCGCGATTCGATCTCGCTACCGCGGTGCGCCGAGCGAGCATCCTTCGTCCGTCCTTGAACTGGAAATTTTACGAGCTGGTAATCCGTCGTGGCAATTTACGACGCGACTGCAACCCAGTGAACACCCACGTTTGGTTAAAGTTTAATCGTCGGTGCTCTTGAACGGCGCATCTGCTCGCCTGATTCCACTTCGTTGCACGACATTTGTCCGAAACACGGGCCAGCCATTGCTCGAGCGAATCGCCATTGATCGTTTTTCTATCTTCCACGAGAAATACGTAGAACAAGGCGCGCTACGTAACGTTCGATGGTCGTACGATCAGCGTTCCCGATGCTTGTTATTTGGAATATTTAGATCCGCGTCCGAGACCGAATCTATCGGCAACGTGACAAATAAGGCGAAGAATCCGAGAATAATCTGCATTGCCTTTTCGCCGAGCAACGATTCACGGAAAGCTTTCACTTTCATTCAGCCCACCAATTACGGGACAATGCGAAATAAATTACGTCGCGCGTTGAATTAATTTGTTGCCCGTTCATCCACCGTATAATTAATTGGATAATGTTTCCCATCGATCAACGATCGTATCCCGAGGCGATTCCATCATCGGTACGCCATTTCCAGCGACCTTTTACGGGCTACAGTTTCGGAATAGACAACGTCTACGGGAAGACGACCGCAGTTTTGCACTTGCGGTGAACTACGGGACACCTGGACGATGGCGGAAAGTCGTTTCGCGATTCAAGCGGCAACAGCTCGGTCGCCAGCCCGCGACAGCGAGAACAATTCTCGATGACCGAAGGCACTCGCGACGTTTTATTTTCGGCCAGACGGCCCGCCGGGCCACGCGGTTTTCCGCTCGACGCGAAAAAGGGGATGGAAATTGGCGCAAAAGTCGCACGAGCAAAAGATTCGAGGAATTTCTCGGCTGTCCGTTTATCCGGCCAAGTCGATGCATCTTTCTGTCGCGCATTGTCACGAGCGATAAATATTAAATACACGCGTGATCGCGCACGTGCGATATCCAACCACCTCTCCTCCCTTTTCTGCGTTTCACTGCGTTCTTTGCTCCCGCGGATTAATCGCCTAACGCGAGACATTTTCCACGCTTCCACGGTCGTCTTTTTCTTTTCTCTTTTTGCTACCAATTTTACGCGTTGGAGTAACGTTTTTGCCCCCGATTCGGAATGTGGGTCTAAAGGTCCTCCGCGTAACACGTAACGAGGTAAGAGATTAGCGGACGCGGCATTGGCGAAGAAACCACCGTGCTATATATTCGCACGGCTGACTGTCACTGCCAAGGTCTCATAGGGGAGACCGATTGCCAGTCCAGTGGCTAACTACTCGGTTAACTGGGGCCTTTGATCCGCCACTCTACTCTGCTCTAATTTGTACCACGCCCGTGCGTTTATTCGCTAGTGAAAATTCCAGCGTTGCTTCGTAGCCTCGTAATTTCTACCGCCAGAAGTGAACTAATCGCAAGCGACTCTTTAAAACAGATGCACCTACTTACGTCGTCGTCGTCTTTCAACAGCATTTCCAACGTTCCAGATCCATCGAGTATACTTTGACGCCTCGGTATCTATCGAAGAACAAACTTCGCGATAACGCGGCAGCGAAGGTGCGAAAAAGTAATCTAGCGGTCCGCTACCGTCGAGGATGATCGATACCATTATCTGCGAGCAAACACGCACGGTTTTGCTCGGTCGGTTCGTTGACCCGTGCGACGAGAGGAGCGCGCGCGGACGCGAGTGAATGCGAGTGAACGCGGAACAAAGAATTGCAGTAGAGTGGCGGGCGCGATGGCTCGCGAGCCGCTCGAGCTTCGGAAAAACGAGACGTAGATGCGTACGACGGTCGCACAGTTTGTCACTGCCAAGGTCCCGCAGGATGCACGGCCAGCGAAGCGGCGGCGAGCGAAGCGGCGGCGAGCGAAGCGGCGGCGGCGGTAGCGACGGTAGCACAGGCTATCCGGTTAGCCGACGCCGCGCGTCGCTGCCTGGATGATGACCGGTCGGTGTTGCGCCGAGCGGCCGCATTGTCAGAGGCGGGACGAGACGAGGAACGTGACCCGCGAGCCAACCATCCGCTGTGCCACTCTGCGCCTACCTCTTCGTCTCGACCATCTCGCGGTTAAAATAACCGCGAGGTGAAAAGTAGCGAACAGCTTCGACGAGTACGGACCGTCGACCCATCGAATCCTACGCGCCACTTCGTCGTCCGGCTACCGCGACCTCGACCGAGCTCTCTCTTATCGTTCCGCGTACCGTGACAGACTCGACGAGTTGAGTCACGGAGAACGATGACGCTCGGGAAGCAGCGAATACGCCTGCACGCAGCAAACAGCTCGAGGAACAGCGATCCGTGCGCTAAGCGGTTTGCACCGCGGTTGCATCGACGAGTGCGCCAGAGATACGAGCGAACGACTCGACGATCGAGAGGTCGCGTTTCGATCATTATGCGAGCGACGAGCAGGCATCCGCAGGCGGACTACGCTCTCTGCGTCCTATCTTCGAGACGCAACGACCTTTCGATCGGCTTTATTGCTCGCTATTACGATCGAGCGTCGATGATCTATATAGATTTGATCTCGCTCGAATATTTTAAGAAGCAATTGCTTCGTTCGACGTTCCTCGTGCAAACGTTGGTAAATACGACGATAATCGACGATAATCGTTGGCAATCTCGTTTGGTCAAACATCGCGGCCAACTTGAAGGCATCGATTTCTACGACATTTACCTTACACAACCGGTGGTCGACCGTTAAACGTAAAGGGCCACGATTATAAACCAATATCGAGTAAATTTTACTTTCGGCCGTTCTTTATTGCAAGATCTCTGGCGGATGTAACTTTTCGTAAAATTTTCACGTAAAATTCTAAATAGTTACGCAAACTGCGCTAAGCTCTCGAGTCTCGTCAATTTCTATATTCCGCGTTTTACCTTCTTCTTTTCTTTACCAATTTACCGAAGCTCTTTTACGAAACACTCTCCTTTTCAGCTTCGACCACACGTCGATGCGACAAATGGAATACCCGAAGTAAGCGATAACAATCAGGTAGAGACTTTCGGTCCTCTGCTGTCCAAGGATGTAGGACTTGGATCTAACGAGCTATACTTTGCGCGTCGGAAGATCTCGATCTCAACTGTTAGATGTTTTTTGCTTTTTTTCTCTGTTATCTCGTATCGCGTTCTATAACGTTTCCGCGATGCTGTGTATCTGCATATGTTTTTGTATATTCTCGATGTTAAACGAATTTCCCCGTTTTTTCGAATAAATTAAATTAGATTAAAAAGTAAATTAAATTTCTAATTGAAGACGCATTACCGTGGCGATCTCGTGTGCCTGCCGTCTTTCAAAGAAACGATTAATTTCTATGGTCTGCATCGGTTGCACCGGTTCGTACGTATGTACATACACATGTACATGCGTACATGTATGTTTCTAGAATGTAACGTAGCTTTCAGTGAAAATATGCTTTTCAACGATTCGCGCTCATTAGCATACTTCCTTTACCTTGACGCGTACAATCGGTTAACGCTCTGATTAATAGGAAAATGATAGACGGCTTTTGCTTCGTTCCGAAACGATCACCTTCCTTTCGATTCCTCTTCCAGGGTGTTTGCCATATTTTCTGTATTCTCTTTTTTCTTCGACTAGCCTCGCGTTTCAACGGCGTTCGACGAATCGCGGCGGCCGCGATTCCGCGGGTAGGTTCGGCCAAGATATTTTTTATCGCGATATCGATAATCCCGACTAATAATCCTGACGCGTGTCGTTAAAGAATCAAGGACGAACGACTGCAACAACGTCGTAGCTGGAAAGATAAGGCACAACCTCTAAGACCTAATAAGGAGAGAAACAAACAACAGAATACGAGAAAACGTGCTTCCATCTGGAACAAAAGTCACGTAGAAACGCTTAACGCTTGAGCGCAGCGCGTTCATACGCTTCTTCCCATCCGAACTACGATTACACACACGCCACGAATAATATCCCTGATCGGCCGAATTTCGACGATCGCGGCGCTCCGTCTTGAACGAGGTCAGCGTCGAACCTTTCCTACGCTTTGACGGAACGAGAAATTGCAATTTTACCATCTCCTCGGCAACCGCTTAAAATTCAACCTTCGAATAAACGAGTCGGAAACGCCGGCACATATAGGGGGGGAAGAGTTAATTTTCACGAGGCGCGTTCAAACTTCCCGTTGATGGAAAACCAAACAGAGTAGGGGAAAGCCGGGCGGCGGCTGTAGGCCAGCGCCGGTGAATCGTCCGAGTGCGTCTAAAGACGCGTTTCAAAAAAACCGTGCTTGCCGACCAAACTCAGTCTCCTTTTCATCGAGCGGAGACGCGATCTTTCGTATCTGCCCGAGAAGTGTTTGCTGTGCAAAGATTACGATAAAGCCGACAGAGTTGAAGCAACTCGGTAAAATGTTGACGTTGCCCCGTTGCACCGAGCCAGCGGACTTCTTTGTCGTTCTCGGGTAACGAGTTAAACGCGATAGCGCTCTGCCTCGTCGCTGACGATGATAAGTAAATTAGAGGGCGGCACGGCCCGACCAAATGTTCGAACGACCCGAGTGATACGCGCCACGGGAATCGCCTAATTTCTACTCGCACGAGCGAGGAACGATAATAGGAGGAAGGTATAAGGTGCGATAAATTTTCCAGACATAACGAATAAGATAATTACGGTGATCTTGGCTGGCCGCCTTCCTGTAAATCTCTCGTTACAGACGTCGACGACGTTTGACAGGAATTTTTAAGATCGGCTGCCAGCAGGTATCGTAGTTCCCCTGTGCGGCTTAATTCCCACAATTACGACGACGTTATTAGGAGTTTGAATCTTGGAATCCTACTGCGTGGACGAATCACGCGCGACATCATCTTGGTACATAATATTCTTAGAGATTTCGTAACTTGCCCCTGGATCCTGCATTTAGTCCCCATAAATTGTGCCCTCGAGAAGAATGCGAAATTACTTGCGGTTAAACGCCGAGCAACATCGCACGGCTTATGGCTATCATGACCGTTTTAACAGGACGATAAATTTCACTAACTCCGCCCATCCGCAAGACCGATACATTTAGTCGACCTACGGAACATCTAACATCCTCTTTAAAACAGATTTTATAACTTTTCCACTTTAACTCTTAATTTCATAATTTAGCTTCTTTTTCCCAATTGCTACCGTTATTTCCTCTTCTATTTTTTGCTATCTTTCCCGTATCCCTTACGTTCTATCTTTTATTCTTCTCTAAAAGGATTTCTCTCTTCCCGTAAATCGAACAAGTAAATAAATAATTCGCAATACAAGTTGAATCTGCGAGAGAAGAGATCCACGTGCGTATATATTTTTCGTGGCAAAATATCTTTCGTGGAAAAATGATCTCCGGGAGAGCTCGGTCGTCTAGGGAAAACCATAAGAAAATTGGCACTTTACGGTGTCTGGGGTCGCCGTCTGCGAAGATAGGCGCGCAAGGGCAAAGCTGCAATCGCGATATATTATTTAAACGCGAGACGAATTATTTGGTCCTGCTGTAAAAATGTTACGAGCCTGAGCAGACAAATAAATTTTTCACGAGCGGACGCGACCAGCCACTGCAGACGAATACAAACCTACGAATTATCGACCAGTTTTCTCCGACCCTTCCATCTTTCCTTCCTGCCTTTTCCTTGCTTCCTCGTACCCTTCTCGCCCCTCTTTCCGCCGACTCGGCTCGGCCTTTCAACCGACCCATCTCGTAGCCATCCGTTACGTTGTCAGCGTCTCCGAAGCGCGATCGTTCGCCGATCGATCGTATTTTCTTTTTTTAATTAAACCGCACCGGGACAACGTTTACAGCCGACAGTCCGATCTTTAAACTTTACGTTTTCTCGTCTGTCGACTCCGCGCGCGACCTTTACTCAACGGCCTCGTCTTTTCTTCGACCATCGTCAATGCGCGCCTACAAATACGTTTTTAATGGGCGTTTAAAAGGTCTCGTTAACGCGACGCGTATAAAACGTCCAGATATCGATCGTCCCATTCCGTGTGACTCGTTCTCTCGAAAAAAAAAACAGGGGATGACAAATCCGATGCAAAGTAACGGTTCGTTACGAAACTGAGATAAGGGGTGCGGTGAGTCACGAGTCGCAAGAAGAAAAATTACGATAATCTTAACCGATCGTAAAGATAGGGAGATAACCACAAACAGATAGAAATATCGATATCGATCTGTAGCTCGGTTCGTCGTTCTAGAAAATGCATCTCGAGAAAAACGAGACGCACGAACGTTGCCAGACGCTCGTTCCAACGAGAGACGTCGAACGGTAACACCGGTTCTTCGATTATTCGATAGACCTTCGCGCGGTCGACGCGAAAATGCGATTCCCTTGCAAATATGATTATAGACTCTCGAACACCGTCCACGTATAACGGATCTGTTATCTATCTCTTAAACGTAAGGCTGATCGACTCGCCTAATATTCTAGAAAATTCGACTTTTACGTTGTTACCCGTCTTGCTAGAAATTCTACTCTCTTTAAACCCGAATACCGATAGTCTTACTCGCTTGTACGTAACTGCCGAGCAGCGTCGCACTACCAACCACTTCTTTTCTAAATCTTTAGATGCAACGCGATCCAAAATCGTTAATCGACATTCCTTTATTCCATCTTACGATTTTCCCTCTTTACTCAATTTTCTAATACCGCTTGCTATCTAGTATCGTTGTTTCCGTTTGCTTTTCTAATTCCGACTTTTGCGGTACTCCGTAGCAATACGTAACCACCACACGTACAAAAGAATTCTCCCTGCCGTTAACACTAAACCTACCATAGCGGCGAAACTGACCGCTTTCAAATTTCTACGCGAATTTGACCATATTTAAACGTTATCGAATCGCCTCCAAATCTATGACTTTTCATAAAATATGCATACGATATATTCCTCGGTATTTACTTGTAGTTTGCTTTCTTTTCCCTAAGAAAAATTCGTAGTCTGTCTTGCCTGTGGTGGCCATAAGGAAGGGCCCAGGGTAAAGCACGCGTGCGGATCACCTGCTACGGAACAATGTCCGCGAAACTGGACATAAGAAACAATGCCCAACGACCGGACATGGTAAATTAGAAAAACCTTGGACCTTCTGGAAAAACAATTTACAACCCTAAGAACTACTAGAAAACTCTCCCTATAAGTAGGAAAACGATGGGAAGGCCGAGGTCAGTGGGATATATCACCGAAAGTGCCGTACGCGGTCGCTGCGTCTCGCGAGAGAAAACAATCTGCACAACATTAGCGCTAAACCGATCCAGCGAACAAGTTTTCTTTTTTTATTTATTTAGAAGTAATTTTACAATCGATTCTCGATGAGAATTATAAGCAAATTTTTCTGGCGTGGTAGTAATAGTAATAAAGAATTTGCGAACACCATTCGGAGTTATCACTCGACCCACCTCGCGTCCCTATCTCCTCACGCCTATCGCGAGCGGTGAATTACAAGGAGCGTCGGTAGGTTTAGCGTTAATTGCAAAGAAAAATTATTGTTACGAAGCGGACTTTTCCGATTGCCTCGGAGGTACGCTCGACCTTACGATCGTACTTCCGATTTAACTCGTCGAAAGAGACAACTTCGAGACTGCGGGATAATCGTCCGCGAGAAGCGGCGTTCGAATCGGCGAGGAACCGAGTGTATCGAGAACGACGCGCGTGACGCGCGAGACGGTGTCGCGGATTCGGATTTCCCGTTCACCTTGCAAGAAATACTTGGAGCAACGGCGCATTCTCGAAAACGCGCGGCGAGCTTCGCCCAAGGACGATCGACTCGCGACAGACGAAATCTATCGCGAACCAGCGATTACGAATCCGTATTCCTATTAATCGCCTGACGATCAAGATTTTCGGAATCGATGACTACGCACGGCAAAGGAGCGACGACGTCGATGAGTCGTTCGCGCGTCTAGCGGTTAAACGACATCAGGGACACCGCGTTGTCGCAGGCCAACTTCCCGCAGTTGCGAGGTTGTTCGTACGTCGCGAATACGAGTTGACGCAGCTGCAATTCGCGCGATATAGAGCAGTGCTAGCCAGAGCCAAGCGCATACAGTCGTAAGCCAGACACGGTTTAAAATGCAAGCGCCGTTGGATCAAGTCGTTACTGAAGCGGGTCAGGACTGGCCTAACGCGCCATCTCAACGTTGACGAAGCTTCGGATTTCGAGGGACGAGCCGCGAGGTACGAGAAATACTCTCGTATAGAAATCTGCCAGCGAGTTGCACGGCAGGAGACCGCGCGGCGAGTTATCAGAGTTTTATCGAGATATCGCGCGCGGCAAAGCCTCGAGGCGATCGCGATGAAACGTACGACGAAATACGCGTATTCGGCCGTCCTTGCTCGTCCGGAGAATGGTTTCGTTGTGCTATTTCCGCTTGGCGTATCGGACGCGAGCCTACCGCGTCGTTGGCGTTACGAAACCTTCCAGGAGACGGAGAAGCGTCGCTTTTTCTCCCGATCGCGGTCGTTTGGTTTTTCTCTACGTGTCGCGGAGCCGTTCTACACGACGCTCTTTATCTTCTTAGCCGCGGCAAAAAACGAGCAGGAAGAACACGCACGGCTCGAGAATGGAACAAAAGAGTCGACTTATCGACGTAAACATTCGTAAGGCGTCGCTCTACTCTAGATAAAGAACCAACATACCGGTTTCAGGCCGAACGACTGTCGCGTACGCGCAGTTATCGCGTAACGTTCGGTTACGTTTCCGTTCGAGCCGCGTCTCGAAGGAAAGTTTAACGCGATGGTTGGCCGGCAATTTGTAAATACAACGGTACGCGCGGCTGGTAGCGATCTGCGCGATGCAACGAGCGGCGTATCGTAGGCATCGATCGACGTTCGATCGGCGACTTTGCTGCGAGCGTCGGTCCTGTTAGGTAACCGGAGATCCACGATACGCTGAATTATCTCGTTACGTTCCTTTTTCGTTCGCTCGTGCGTGTACTCGTTCGAAGTTGCGTGAGAAACGTGAATGAAACGGAAACTCCGCGAGTGGATGGATCGACGACCGGAGAATCGGCTATTAACAGGCGGCGAATAGAAGCAGGTATCCGAGCGAATTACGCGACTAAACGGCCGAGCCAAGTTCACGAAGGATTACAGAGGAAGATGGCGCGTTACGCGATGATGGCACGGTTTTTATCGAATCGCGCCATCTCCTCCGTGATTTTTTCTTCCCGACAACGTCGCTTACGGTAAGCCGAACGCCAAGAAAACAAGCAACGATTCGCCCGAAGAGATTGCACGCGCCCCGTTTAACGGCCACTGTCGTGTTCCCACTGCCATTAACTCGCTCGCGATTTCTTGCCGCGCGAGATTACGATCTTGGCCGCGCTCCCTTTTTGCCCTTTTTCTTCCTTTTGCTCGTTTCGCGCGTCGTCTTAGCGCCCCGTCCCTTGCAAACGAAGTTTTTAGCTTCTAATGGAATCTCTGACGCGGCAATTACGCCACGAGCAAGCGACCATGCTCCTACTGCGTCTAGCGCAACACGCTACAGATTGCACGCGGCAAGATCCCGAGAACCGTCTCGAGTTCTCTTCGCCAGCGTCAACCGCTCGCGCATCCTTCGTCCGACGGTAAATGGTACTAGATTTTCCGACAGCGCGAACACTCGACGATTACGATACGTAACGCCGGCAGTTGGCGTTTACGGCGAGGAGGCCAAGGCCGGAAGGAGAGAAGCAAAACGTCGCTCGCATCCTTTGATATCGCAAAACGTTTGACTATCGGCGCGTCGCGAACCGGTTTCGCTCTAGATGCAGCGCGGGATTAAACTGAAAATTCCCGTGGCTGCGCTAAACGGACGTCGAAAATGGCAGTAAAAGGAGTGCCACTAAAAATGACTCGTTTGGACGGGCTAGGTGAAAGGAGATTAAGTGGTATAAAGGCTGGCACGAGTGGCGTCGTAGTTCGTGGCGGTGAGTAGCACTCGACACCGGCGACGTACGCACCTGGAAATAGCTGCAGCGTTAAATAACACCGTTTGCTCGCTACACGTGCCCGCGCGCACACCGTGTCTCCGACGTCCTGACCCAACCATCGAACCTCGGCCGCTTCTCCCTTTCTTCCCTTTTTATTTCCCATACGATCTTTCTACTTCGACAGATTCGTCTATTTTCCAGCCTCCTCTCTCTCTCTCTCTCTCTCCTCTTCGTACATCCTTTCGTTCTTTCTCACCAGACACGAGACAGAAGAAAATAGTAGGATGGCAGAATGCTACATAGTACATAAATAGTGCACAGTAGAATTAGCTGACCCGTTTCCAGCGGCCGAAGACGATTGCGTTGTGCCGAAGACCGGTCGCTCGGATTTCGACGATTCGAAGCGCCTGCCGCCGCTTCCTTGCGAATCCTCCCAAATATAGAACGCGATGCTTTGTTTCGTCCGCGAGATGCAGAATTTTTGCAACGTTATGCGACACTTAACATTCTCGCTCGGTATCGCCACACCGTGTTCGCGTCTCGCGTCCGCGCCGCTGACAGATTCGAAAATGCTCCTTTGTCCGAGATTCTCGCTCGAACGAATATTAGACCGTCATACGTTTGTTACCATCGTTCGTCCGTTAATCGATAAACGGGTCGTGTTCGTTCATAGGCAAATAGACGGTCGTCGCCTCGAAAAGGTGTTGCGACATGAAGCGAAAGAGAAAACGCAGCGTTGGAACGCCGAAAGGCGTTTTAAACGTTGGCCGTGATTTACGTCGAGCCTTTAATTAACGTCACGCTTTTTTCCTCGCCATCAGCCGTCGCTGTTTCCTCGAAATAGCAGCAACCTGGGCCGTCCGTCTTCCCGCGGGACCACAGCGCCGGTTAAACCGACCAAATTTGTTTACGAATTTCCACCTCCGTTTTCGATTCCATCGACGTTTCGTCCAAAGCCTAAGCTACGACAAACAGGTTTATAATTAACGTTCGACGCGTACCGAACGTGGAACGCGCACGTACAAACGCTGGAGATGCTTCGGAAATCCTTGATCGACGATCGTTTCCGGATAAACGTAAATGCACACGTGTACGTTACCGGGCGATCTCGCTGCGGCCGTGAGTTTTTCCTATTACGAACAACAAAGAGGACAGAAACATGTGGCTCGCGTGCATTCACGGACAAAGGTGTGGGAACGAGACACGCGCTTACGCGACGAGGCAGCGATTAGTTGCGCGCTCGATTACGTTTCAATTATCGAAACGAAAGAAAAACAGAGTGGGAAGGAGCGCGATGCGAGCTATTTTCGGTCAAAGTCCACGCGACTCGCGTCTTACGGAATAAATCCACAAACAGTGGAGCAAGGAGCGGCATTACGGCAGACTTTGAACGTGTAAACGGGTCGACGGGGCGGTTTACGCGGTAAGAAACTAACCATTCCGCGCAAATCTAACCAATAATATTTACCGCTGCCAGAGTAACAAGGTACTCGTCTCTCGCGCCAAGATACGCGCCAAGATACACGGAACGAAAACCGATACGCGCCACCTATCCATGCAAGCGCGGATTTTTTCGGCATCCTCTTTCGTATCGATCGTTTCGTCGCGATTCACGTTTTCCTTCGCTCCGCGGTTGTCGCTCGATGCGTAGAGGCGCGTAAAAAGTCTGCGTTAGGGCGTCGTTGTTGAGCCAGGACGCGTCGCCGAAGAGTACAGAGAAAATCGAGGCGCGCGTGTCGTGCGTTCCTCGTCGTCCGTCGATACGTCGCGCTCGATAGGTGGAAAACCGTTAAAAAGGTTTCGTATTCTTTGGACGCGCGGCCCTCGCTAAGTAGGTTCTGCCACGCGTGAAACACGATTTTTCTGGGCCGACTGCCCAAACGAAACCTGCGGCGTATCGCACGACTAAAGTTTCCGTTTTGTGGACGCCGACGCGTAACCTTAGACTTTAGACGAAAGAAGGAGAGACCGAGGTCTCGCGACGCGACGGCTGTGCGGTAGTTTTACGTGCCGTAGAACGGGCTAGGCGTTTAGTAGCGAGAGTAGGAAACGCAAAAGGTCCCGGAGGACGAATCGCTAAGGGTAAAAAATTCAGCGCGTCGCGCGACGGTACAAAGCGAGGCGGCCGTGTCACCGTTTCGGCCCGGTGGCGTCTTAAACGCTGAATCTTCTCGAGCCGCTCGAGGAGCAGGTCGACTCGACTTTGACAAGGTTGTCGGTTTCGCGGACTCGGCAGAACCGAGAAACCATAAATGATAATAAGGGCGCGCGCGGAGCAAGCGGAGAGGTGACCGGATATCGAACGACGTGGACGGACGGTATAGACGGACAGACGGGCGAATAGAAGGGTGAATGGATGGAGAGAGAAGAAACGAGGGTCGAGGGAAACGTAGGCATGGCAACCATCGAGCAACCAGGCATCCATCCATCCATCCATCCATCCATCCATCCCCCTGGCGAGCGTACGCGCCATCCAGTTTACAGCGTATCGCGAGTGTCGGGAAATCTGACACGAACGCACGCTAAAAATACGCGGCCTGTTTATACGGAGAGCGCGTGTACACACCTATGCGGCGCACGCACGGTGAACCTGCAAGCGCTGCTGCAACGCGGGTCGCTCCACGATTCCGCGATTGCCGCCGTTTTCCTCGTCCCGTTCCTCTCGACGCGTTTCGGTTCCTTCGCTTTCGTCGCAGGTCGCCACGGAGAAACGGCCGTTAACGCTACGCGTCAACCCGCTGCATCTTTACTGCCGGCACGCAGCGGCGAACGTTTTACGACGAGCACGCGTGTTCACGGTTATTCACCTCGACGAACCGATAGCTTCGCCTGGCGCCCGTCGCGGATCACCGAGTTTCGCGAAATATCGAACGCAACCTGCTGTTTCTTCGCGCGACGCTTCTCGGCGACGCGACGCGCGGCTTTCGGCCGGTCGCCGGATTAAAAATAATGCACCCCAAGCTTTAAACGTCCCGCGGAAAACGTACGAGCTGCGTGAAAAATCGTCTCGCCGTTTCGCTTGCCCGTCGACGATCCCGATGCAACGATCCGCGAGTCAGCGGAATGTCGACGCCGCTAGAAAAGCTGCGAGTAGAGGGGAGAGAACGAGCGATTCGTGGTGGTCGCTGGCGAAGCAAAGAGAAAAGGCTACGTACGTATTTCGAAGCGTCAGAGGCGGAGCTCGATTCCACCGGGAAGAGGATCGAATCGTAACTCGAAATCGAAATACTCGCGCTGTCCACTGTGCGCGGCGTACGACGAAGAGCGATTTATTAGCGCAAAAACAACGAACGAACGAACAAGGACGCAGCGGATTTATCGCATCGACGACTGCTGCTCGAGCGATTTCGCTGCTGCTGTCGCGCGGAGCAAACGGAGACGGGACGAGACGAACGAACAAATAGCAAACGCGTTTTAACTGCGTCGACTTTGCGGTTTTCCGACGATATATCGCGAGAAATCGGAACGATCGACCGCCGGAGTCTAGAACATCCTTCGAGTTGCTCCGCTTCGGCGAATTTCACTCTTCTTCCCGATCTAGCTGAAACGAGAAGAGTACTCTGCTGGCTGCTTTTTCCACCAGCGAGAATCGGACGTCTGGTCGGAGAAACGGCGCGAATCGCGTCAGTCTCGTTCGCGAGAAGACGAGTTTTCGTGCTGCGAAGAAACCGCGAGTGGATGCACGGGAGAGCGGCGGAGCGAGCGAACGATCAGCGCAGAAATTTTTGCATGTCGCTTCACGCATGGACGAGTCATCGCGCAATAAAAGAATTCTCGGGCTTTCCCGTTTCTTCCGGTTGGCCGTCCTCTCATTGTTTCTTCGGCGAAACGCGCTTTGCCAAGATCTCTACCTCGTTCTTTTATTCCTTCGCAGCGCCTCGGTCACCGACGAAAACCTTCCTTACGACCGTGAAATCCACGCAAACGACTTTCCTCGCGTTTTACCCACCAACGTAACATCGTTCGATAAGGTCGTTACGTCGTCGCAATACACCGCGCGTATCTTAATCGGATACTCGAACGATCGATTCGCGTTGAAGAAGAGGATCGGCCGAATAAACGCGAAAGACGAGGACGAGCGTCGTGCCGAGCGAAGACGAGTCGACGGAAAAACTTCGAACATGGCCGGCTAGGTTCGCCTTGTACGGGAATAAAGCGAGTATTCGTGAAACAACCAGCGAACGCGAATCGGCCGAGCAGTCGGTCGATCTCGATATAAGGAACTAACTGGTCGACGCGTCTTTTTTCTCGGCTTTTTCATTAACACCGAGAGCCGCGCGGATGCGCGCGGTTTCCCGTCCACGCATTGTCGCATATGGCTGCGCGTCCGCGCACACGCACCGTGAAACGCGCACGCGATCACGCTCGCGCGGTTCGCTCTATAAGGATCAGCGCAGCATTTCTAATTGCAGAAAAGACGATCGATCGACTCGCGTCCGAGAAGAAAGCCGGCCGTTTCTTTTGCCCTAGAATTCGGTCTCCTTTGTCCTGGAATCCGCGTCGATATCACACCTGAGATTTATTTCCCAGCAGCGACACCTCGTCTCTGTCTGCTCTCCTTTCACTTACGCTAGCCGACGTTCCGATCATTAGCTTCTCTTACGGACCGCTCTGTCTAACACGAGGTAACGCGCGTACACAATCGCGATATACGTGCGTGCGTGTACCTTGGCTGCTTTGCGATCGTCTGAAATAAGTCGCCATACACGATCGATAAATCCGCGATACGGTTCAGGTAAGAAGGCGCGCGTTCGATGATCAACGAGAGGCGGCCGATAATCGCTAGGCAAATTTAAACAGAGGCAATTGTTGGCGTCGCGTCGCACCGCTTTGAAGATACACCGACTCGCGTTATCTCTGCCAGTAACCAGACGACGGACGTTTATAGGTCGAAACGCGCGTCCACGTAACAGGAATTTTAGCACGCGTGCAGAACTCGGCGAGACCGCGCTCCGACGAACCGAGAAGCGTCGCGTGATTCATCGTTGCGTCCGGCTCGTTAACTTATCGTTATCGCGCGACATCGAGCCATCGATCGACTAATTGTCTCGGAAAATCACTGTTTATCTACGCGCTATCCGATTCTCCGCAGATACGGAACAGGTTAAACGCGTCGATTTTGCGTCTTCCGTCGTTCAATTAACTCCCCCCGCTATTCTTCAACCGCACCAACCTCCCAGAGACGTCGGCGCATTTGCGTAAAAAGCGAAACAGCGCGCGCGCGCGTACAGAAATTTCCGGGCGAGCGTCTACCGATAGATCCGCCGATAGAGCAAACGCGTTTCCTCGTTAAAATGGAACGAGCCGCGCACGAAACGGGGAAATTCGAGAAGAAAGAAAGGAAGAAGGAGAAAGAAGTCTCGCTGCTATTGACTTTAGCCCTGAGCGAGGAGATACGGAATTACCGCGAGCAGATATTTCCCGACCATTCTCCCAACTTTCGACCGCATAGCGCCCTACTGCCGCACCGGCTCTTTCCATCGGGTCGTATTTTAACGACGAGAAGCAAATTCAAGGACTTCGCCGCGGCATCGAAAACTCTCAACCGCGCTCGAGCAACTGTTCGGAGGAAACGAGTTTTCTCGTCGGTGTCGTCGTCGTCTTACGTTCGCGTGGAATCAATCGCGCGTAAGAAAGTCGCACTTCTCGGTGACGATGCGTGTCACCTTACCGACGTCAACGTTAATCGCGGCTTAATTAATACGTTCGCCGCTTACGTACAACGAACGGAAGCATAACAAAGATACGACGTATCTGCGAACGAACAGGCGCGATGCCTAAGGAAGATCGAACATCGTGGTTGCCCGAACGAGAGATAAAGACCGCGTTGAAAACGACGTAACGTGTCTCGTCTGCTGGAAATAATTCTGCAAGACGGTTTTCTTCGTCAGCACGGCAAAGCGTAACGGATGTCGCGTGCACGGTTGGGAAGGTGATGGAACGCGCGATGCAACTGTTCGATGAAACCGTTGTTACGGGGTAATGCCATCGAACGTATATATTTATAGATGCACAGAATGCAGAATGACTGCCTACGTCGAAAACTGCATTCTAGCCAACCTGCCCGCCGACGGCGACCCAGTTACGCATCGGAGTTCTCGAATTTCTAACTAGCAGACCTCCGTCGTCGTATGCCATTTACGTATCGGTAAAACGACGCACTCCGAAACGCTCGTAATCGCGACAGATCGATCTCTCGGTTTTCCAGGCACGAGCAACCGCCTACGCGCATCCTTCTGCCGCCGAGTAGCGCGTTTCGCGAGCCAAAGGATCGGAATCGCGCGAACTAAGCGACCCGCGAAAGCGTTTTTACGTCGTGAAATTCAGCGCGTCTTGCAAATTTCAATGGTTTCGAATGAGAAATTACGAGCGACGAGACTCGCGACGTTAAATCGCCGCGACCCAAATTTTTTCTTCCAGTGGATGCGAGCAAACGCCAGCCAGGTGCCCTCTCGCTCGCGGCGAGCTAGCGTTTATCGCGGCGTTCGTTACGATTGCAGGGACGAGAGACGCGAGACGAGCGCGGATTTAGCTTAATGACCTGGGAACCGGGCGCGAGAATTATCCTCGAGCGGAAAGTACGGTAAAATGGTCAACGCGCGTGTTCGTGCGCGTTGCTCTTCGTGCAACGGGAACCGTCATCAGACGCCGCGAATGCAAAGAACCTCGTGGGCTTCCAGCCAGCGTTTCGAAAGTTTCACCCCACGCGAGCCAAGCGACCAACCACCACACGCTTCGATGCACCGTTTTTTGGCGCAACGAAACGACACAGCTGCTTCGTAATTTTACGCGGCATTTACGAGGGAACCGCGTACGTTGGCGCGTTGACCGTCGCGCCGTTACGATCGCTAACGGGTTAACGTCGTCGCTTCGTTAGACGCGCTATTCGAAAGTTGAACGCGCGCTAGCGATCGCCTCGTTGCGTCCAATGTATCTGTGATCCTGGCCGCGCGCGTAAACGATTATCGGCAAGCAAACGACGTAAAATACGTATGCGCTTCGAATTCGAATTTAAATTGGAAAGCTCGTATCCGAACGATGCGACGATTACGATTTTACGCGGCTCTCTTTGTTGGCTAGCGAAACGATTCTCGCGTGAAATATTTCTAGCATAACGCGCGCAGTCTCGCTGGAATTTGTAATTGCGACGAAACCGCTTGCGCCGAACTCGCGATACCTTTTTCCCCGGGCGAGCGGCGTTTAACCGGAGAAATTAATTACATCGATGCACCGGATGCAGCTGATACACCGACGATCGAGCCGCACCGTGGACCACAGCCCCGCTTTTTGTTCTTCCTTTAAGTAACCCAAATAAACGTTATTTTTTTCCTGCCACCGAACGTCCACCGAAATAGTAACGATGACGCTCTTGATCCGTGAACGACGATCGCGCCAATCATTGTTCGATGGTATTTAGGAGACCGCCTATTTTCAGACCACTATTTTTGTTTTAAATGGCTTTCGCGACGTTTGCAAACCGCTGCCAACCGCAGGCACACGCGAATCCCGATGCATCACCGAACAGTCACGCGACTCTAGCACCTTGCTCTCCGCTTTCCTAATCGGGACGCCGTTCTACGCCATGTACGTACGTACGATCAAATCGCCTATCATTCCATTTATCGTTCGAAAGCTCGCAGTTATTAATTTCCCAGCGCCGCTTCGCTTCTCCGCGTCGCGATATCGAGATATCGTAGAAATACTCGCAGCTGGCGAGATCGATTTTCTATGGAATCTGCGCGTTTAATCGACGAGCACGGAGCAGCTGCGTTTTCCGCGAGAAACGACGAATAATTGCCGGGTTGACAGACGCTGCTCGTCGACTTATTCGTTTACGGGTTTTCGGGTATGGCCGTGCGCGCGGGCAACGGTATCGTTCCGGTTGCTATTGTTTAGAAACTCGTACACGGTTCTGCAGCTATTCCGAAACATGGCGACGGATGTACGAGCCGATCAGGCTGGAACGCGAGCGAGGTCGATCGGAAAATCGCGAGGAATCCGATGACGTTCGCTTATAAAAAGAGGAAACGAACGATATCCTTATGGAAGCTCCGCTCCCTCCGCTCGCGTTTCTTCGTCGCACGCGTTCGATAAACGCGTTCGAGGCGACGCGTAGGATAAACGAAAGCGACAACTTTTTTAATTCACCGAGCTGCGACTTTGTCGCGGCTGCGGCGGAGAATCGACCAACAACTCTCGCATAGAAATTGAAAAGTTACGCCTCGCCTCGAGTCGAACTTTTCGATTCGGCGGATCTTCGTCGACGTTGGCAACTTTTCCCTCCCGATTTTCTAACTTCCGTCTCGTCTGCCGAATTAAGGAGCCCGCTCGATCTCGTTTCTCGTCTTTCTCTTCTCTACCTCGATGCTCCGCCATAAGCGTCGTTACACCTTGCACGAGTTTATTCGTCACGAGTAATTGCCGTGCAATTAGCTGCGGGTTTCTACGGTCGCAGGTACAAACGAGGCTCGGGATATTTCGATAACGCGTGGCCACGATCGAATGGTAAAATAGCCTGTAATTTGTAAGACACGCGTTTTTACACGATCGCGATCGACGACTTGAAATATCCCGCGAAAGCTTTCCGCGTGCAAACACGCGACCGAACATAGCAGCCTGAGAGTTTTCTTCGCATCGCAGTTTCCGCAATGCCATTGGAAAAGACCAGGGCGTTCGATTCGTGGAAACTGCTAAAATACAAGATCGCGCGAGAGAAGAGACGACGAAGAGTTGGGATACGAGCGGCGGTAGGAAAAGGAAAGCGACGAGCAACAGCCGAGAAGACAAGAACCCAAATACGCGGAGAAAGGGTAGGAGAGACGCGTGGACGTTCCGGAATCTTTTTCCCATGCACGTGTACGTAGATCGAGCACGTCCACGTCGCTAGCCTCTTTCGTCGTTGCGCAAAAATCATTTGCATGACAATGAGCCAGGGCCGCGTGTCGCACGGCGTAGCTCGTCGGCCGAAAAAAAATACGCGTCGACTCCGAAAAACCTGTGGGAAATCGAGCAGCCCGGGCGTAACATCGCGCGTCTCTCGCCGTTTCCATGTTTCTATGGTTGCGCTATGGTTCGCTCTATCGAACTGTCCGCCGACGAGTTTTTTCCCCGACCCCCTTCCAGTAACGAAGTTTCGTTTTGTTTCTGGAACGAGTTGCAGCCAGCTCGGCAATTTCTTAGAAAGTTCGTTACCGTTAATTCGTCGACGGTCGCGTAAAAAAAAAGCTTGCTAACAAACTAGTTTCGTACTTCAAACTGTACAAAAAATGGACGGAAATCCTACTTGGAAATGGGCGTTCGATAAAAGAAAGCGTCACGCTGCAGGTACGGCCAAGTTGTACGTTCGCAGCAGCAACGATCTCTCCGTATTGTATGCGTACGTTTTACCGTAAAGCGTGCTTATTGTCGTGACGCGTGTTTCGAATAAATTTGACGAAAACAGCTCGGTTGTTAACGTCGACAGCTGCATATTCGTTAACGATATATCTACTCTCGTCGTGCAGAGCGCGACGTTAGGTGTGAACATTGATCAGGAGACGCGGTGCGCGCCTTGACGAAAGCACCTTCGTGATAAATATATTGCACCGCGGGAGCTTCTAAACGCGACGGATAGAACCACTATGTATACCGATAGCAACGTTAGCGAAACGCGCGTTCGTACGATGTTTCTTCGCGCTTATTCGCCGCGCTAAATGCGCGTACTTGCTTCGTGTAATTTACAGGTTGCGTCCGTGGCACCTGCGACGAGTACAAATTTGCCGCGGTGTCGTCAAACGGTGGACGGTGTAGGTAGCAGTAGTTTAAACGTGTACCACGCTGGGATATCGATAATAAGCGCAAGATCGAGTTACCTAGTCGGAATTCCACGGTGCCGATAACGGCCGCTACACCGGCGTGGCGTCGTTAAATCGAATCACATGCACGATCCTCGTCGGACGCCGACTCCTACCGATACCTACGTATTTGTAGGATGCACGGAAAGCTACGCGCTGCTTCTTTTTTTGTTTTCTTTTTTTTTTTTTTTTTTTTTTGCTACAGCCGCGAGATGTCCTTCGCGCGGTACGTCAACAAAGCTAACGACGGTGTTTCGTCGGGATCGAAGAACCGCTGCTAACCCGTCAAAAGTGTCCCGCGTACCGTTGCCATGCGACGCGTTTACACAGTTCTCGCGTAATGTAGCCGAACGCACGCGATCGCCGTCGTTTCGAATTTGTTTGTGGGGAAACGGGCCGAAGCCGGCGGCAGACAGCGTTCCGAGGTAAATAAACAAGAGCAGCTCGCAAAGACCGAGGTTGGTTGCTCTCGGAGGGGGGAAAAATTACAGAAAGAAACGCGATCGAGTTAAATTCCAATCTCGCTATACCGGGCGATCGAAATTTACGAGCGATCAAGGTACGGGTGCGTGTTTCGTTTTTCGACCGGATTTTGCATTCGACGATTGACAATACCTTCGGCCATATCGAAGCGCACTCGAGAGAACTACGTACGATATTATTTTTGCCGACGACAGAGGTACGTAAGAGGACGCTCGTTGCTGTTTACTTACAGATATATACGTACGTGCGACGTACGTGCACAATTTGGAAGCGGTGACTGGTGGACGGACCTCCCGCGTAATCGAACGCATAACGCATCTGCGACACCATACGCGTGAACCGTTGCGACAACCTGGCGCACGTTACGTACTAACCGTTCGGAAACGCGTTAATTGCCCACGCATTCTCGATAACGGCGTCCGATTATTTCGTAACTTTCCTTGGCACTGTGTATTGTCTCGTTACCGACAGCGATCTCAGATGCCCGATCGAGATTACCGCGAAAGTATACGGGATATCGCGACGCGAAAGGCTGCGCCATGGAACGTCTTTTCGAAAGAAGGCGGAATCGCGACTTAACCTAACGTAATGGCGAGGAGTAGCTAGCTAGGAAAGAGAAGACGACGGATTTCGAAGGGATTGAACGCAGCTACCTGAAGCTCGGGGCGAGTCGCTAGCACGATTTTGGTCACGGTGAACCGGACAAAGAGGGTGGCGACGTGGCCAACGGACGTTCGGGAGAAACTCGATTCGCGAGGGATCGATGTGTACAGGTAGTCGGTCGACATATTCGTTGCTTCTGTGTGGCTTGACAGCGTAGCACGTGAACGAGGAATTCCAACAGCGGATGATTTCAACGGAACTGCGGAAATCTTTGCGAAATTTGCTCGCGAACGATGTTATCGAAAGGTTGCGTCGGCGACTCGATCGCGAGAGGCTTCGGCTTTCGGGAAATCGGTGGCCTTCGAGGAGTTTTCAAGCATCTCGAACGGAGAATCCGAGCGTTGCTATTGGACGATATTCAAAAACGGTTGACATTAGCGCGAGAAGCGGTTTCGATACTTTGTTCTTTTGAAACGTGGACTTGCCGACTGGCAAAGCCGGCTGCTCGTCTTCCAACCGCGGCGTTAAATCATCGATGCCGTGTTACGTACGATACCGACGCGTACAATACGATCCGAGAAAGACAGTCGCGTTAAATATCGTTCTACGTGGAAGGACCCCGAGAGCGCCTTTGGAGGTTACATTTCCAACGTAACGCTCTGTGACTCGCAGGAAATCGAGCAGGATGTGGATAAAACGAATCGGCTACTCACCGTTCGACGAACGTCCCAGCCTCCTCGTACACGACACACTTCTCTCAGGTAATGTAACTAAACTCGCGACGAATAAAGGGATAACCGAATAATGCGAACACGACGAGGACGAACACAACACACTCACAAGTCACGAAACAGACTGAAGCTGACTGGCCGGGCACCTCTCTCTTCGACGTTGCTACGAGACCGAAGCGACGCTACCGCCCTCTGCCAGCCGCACCGGAACTTCGTAACGCTCGCTCTCCAAACCCGCCATATTTCGAACGCGTTCTTCTCTCTTTCTATTTTCTCGCGCGATTGAATGGAGATCGAAAAAGACGATTTAACCGACAATTACACGAAACGTGTAACGGTTGTGAACACAACTAGTGCTATTTATTTCGTTACATTTTAAATAAGATTCGATATATTAACAAAGTACCACAAGTATTTATAACATTTACAATTTTCGCGATCTTTGGTTGCGCTTTCAAATGTATATATGTATGCGTACATTTATCGTGTATATTATCAAATTGCAAAATAAATATAGAGATATATTTTACACATTTACGTGTATACGTGTAACGTGCGACATAACGTTATTGCCCAAAATATACTATATTTACGGAAACCTATAAATATCGCTCGAGCGTCAAGACTCTGCATCTTCGGAAAGGAGAAAAGAGATAAGAGAAAATCGAAAATTCAGGTAGTTTCGAGCAAACTGGCCGGAACAAAGTTTAGTCTACCTCTGCAAAGCTTAGTCATCTACCGACCATGGCACTGCTTAACCGTTCGACTATTTAACGCAAATGCGTTTGTCTCTGATCTGGGAAAAACGTTCGTAGAAAGGTACGATATCGATTGCACGTAGATATACCGAAAACTTCAACGGTAACGTTACGGAACGTCGTTCCGTTGCGTTACTCGAAGGTAAACACGTAAGATGGTCGTGCAAATGTATCTTCGTATTCAACGGTAACAGCGTACGCGCGTTTATAGACAGTTTGAGCAATAACGTTCGATTATTCACCTTCCGTATAACCGTTGTTCTTCTTCTTCCAACGCTCGAGGCACGGGGAAGAGGTCCGATCGTTATTTCAATACGTGCCATACGGTAACCAGCTTTCTAGGATTTTGAAGCACAGAGAACCAGTGTAGCCTTTCCGTCGAGCCTCTGACTCCCTTTCCAAGCGCAACTTTACCGATGGAAACGTCTTTCGACTTTTGAACCGACGTTATCGAATCCTCGCTGTCGCTCGGATGCTCGACGGTGCTGACAGCAGGCTCGGCGGGCACGGCCTAAAATATTTCCCAGTCACGCGACGTTTCGTTCGTAAATTGTAAACCGTCGACAAAATTGATACGCACTTTGCCGCGCAATACCACGAGAAATTGCACTGCGTCTAATTGATTGTACGATACGTCGAACGTCAGCGTTTCGTTGAACTCCGACTGCGAGTTGGCAGCGACGAATCGGGTCTTCTTCTTTTTCAGTCGTTGGCCTGTCCTTCCATTGAGCATCAGTATCCTGACGTAAAAGCCTGGAAACAACGAGCAGCGATAAGAAAGTACGAAGAAAAGCGAGCATGCGAGTAAGTTAGGTGCGGCGCTTACTAAAGTCGTTTAAGCTCGACACCGGTGGCGTAAACTTTACGTCGCGTACTTTCATCACGTTTATAGTCAGTCTCTGCGCTGTGGGTAAATAACTAATAGCTAATAAAACGTTCCCGAGCGCCTGCAACATGGAACAAAGAATCTCGTATAAGCGAAGAGGAATCGAAACGCTCGATATACTTTACGCAGGTACCAAATTCGACTGCTTCATTCTGAAGTTGAACATATGAATTTCTGGACTCTGTAGAACGTGCCTCGCCTCCTTCAGCGACACCCGGAGCGTGCTCAGTTCCGTGTCGTTGGCGTATCTGTCGCGATCGTACGCCGTAAAATCGAGAATCCATTCCTGAAAGGGAAAAACGATCGTGCTATGTAGCAGACGCAGCGAACCTTTCTGAGAAGCAGACAAACGCGTGCGAGTTTCGTGGGCCGTTTTCCTCCCGTAAAATTACAAATTGCACGTCGATACGTTTGTTTTAAACGTTCGTTCGTTGTGTCAAAAATACTTTGTTCGAGCAAGCTTCACGGTAGATGGGTCTTACGAGTGACGTGTTTTTTAACCTCGAGTTAAGTACAACGGTAGGATACGCGCGATAAAAACGTACCTACCTTAACTTCGTGAGGCTTCACGTTCGCCACGACGAACGTTTCCTTAAAAACGGGGCTCGCCGTGTGCCTGACACCCCTCGTGCGGAAACTGTGTAATTTCTGTCGGTTCCTGTGATTCCACGATTGCTTCGTTATGTTCAGAGTCACGTACGGTTCCAAGGTGCAGTTGTATCGTTTCGGAGGAAGGCCGGATAACGCCTGCAAACCGCGCAAACGTTAAATTTTCTTCCTTCGTCCAGCGAGGTGGCGCGAGACGGTTAATCGCGCGATTAGCTACCGCGCGTTTCGTCTGTCGCTACAAATTCCTCGCGTCGTGTACAATACACACACACATATATATATATATATATATATATATATAAATATATAATTATCGAGGCGCGAACGGTTCGTTGTTAACACGGCCTTTGGAACCGTACCGTACACGGCTCAGCCGATGAAATATCGAGCAACGTTTCGCGTCGCCGAACTGAAACGAAGCGAACGCGAGGCGGCTGAACGTCGCGAGTCCTCGGAGATTCGTAACTCGATTTGCATGGCGACGAGAAAGTAGGCACAAAGGAAGATGGGACGAAAGGAAAGCGTTTGATACCTCGATACCAATAACGAGTTTGCCCGTAATAGTTTCGTCGCAGGGTGGCAAGTACTGCAGGCTTATCGTCAGTTCAGTCGGGAATTCCTTTTGTTTCCTCTCGGGTTTCTGCTTGTCCTTTTGCACCAAATTCTGCAACGTAACGAGCGCCGATGGATTAACCGGGCAGCACGATCCGGAGCAATTAAAGGGAAGACGAGCGAGGCTAACGGAGCTCACCAGGGTGGACGAAGTATCGGTGCAGGCGAACTGAGCGTTGCTGGAATTCCAGGAATTCCCCTCGATCGGGCTGACGTTCTCGTCGATCGTACCTGTGCAAAAATCGATCAACCAGCCATCTCTCGTTAGCCAGGTTGCGGACAAGAAAATAGATCGCAGGTAAGAATGGAACAACAGACGGATAAGAAAGGCGATGGAACGTTACCGTTGCTGCTGCCTTCGTAGAGGCTACCCAATCTCCACGACCTGTAGCTGACATCGTTCAACTTGACGTTCTCATTCTGTTTGCTCTTGACACGCAACGGCACACTTTTTGCTTCTCTCTCTGCAAAGAATTATTCTCGGCTTTGATTATGCAATTTGTAAACAGCCGCGATGGCTCGGCGCTAATTGCGCTTTGGTCAACGTACACGTAGCGGGCCGAGCGGCGATTTCTAAAACGTTGCAACGACCAGGATTCTAGGATTCGAAACGTTTAACGCGGCGAAGGAACGCGTGTGAAAGGTAAAAGCTGGTTAATTTTGCGATCGCGCGATTAAAAAGCGGGGTACTCGACATTTTTAATTGGCAAGTTCGTCGAACTTGTAACCACGATTCAGGCGACGCGACGACGCTCTTCGTCGGAGGGAAAAGCCTGTCGGCGATGCTCGAGAGAAGGATTTAGAAAATTCTAGCGTCGCGCCGCGGATGGGCGTTTTCGTAGCGGCGCTATCGAACGCTCGTGTGCAGTTAGTTCGCAGGATGACATACCTAATTACGTAACGTCGCGGAGGAAACGAAGGAAACGTCGTGGTTCGCATGTGTGTATAAATATAACTGTGCGAACAATGGCGTAATGTATCAACCGCCGCGTATACACGCGATTCGCGATTCACCACGCAGGAATTCAAGCTTCCTCCCTTTCAGGCAAATAGCAGCCAGTTTCTTCGTTGCATAAACGTCGTTTCGAGCAAAGCGATCGCGCCGCGCATACAGCCGAATAATTTTATTATCGGCATCGCGATACGCGACACGTACGAGGCGAAACGACCGCTGTAAAAACGAAGAGACGTAAGAGAAAAGGCTGTACAGGTTTCGTTTCGTGACTGATCCGTGCGTTCTTGTCATTTCAGACTTTACGTAAACGCGCGCGAAGAATCTCCGTTCCACATAGCAATTGAAACGCGTCGGGCAGCGTTCCGCGAGTGGACAAACGCGAGCATCCGGTAAACCGAGCGATCGTCGGCATATTGGCGAGCCGAGGCTCGAAGGACCTTTGGCTCGAAAGGTATGAAAAGCGAGGCGTACGCGCGATTATTTTTCCCGGCACGCGTTTCGTGTACAAGCACGTGTGCGCGGAAGCAGAGCTCGCGAACGTGCCGAGAAAACGAAATGCCACTGGCTCGGCTTGGTCGCCAAACGCCTCCGCGTTTAATCAACGCCGAGCACCGACACGAATTGCCTCGCCGCAACTTCGGACAGCCGACAAAACGACGCGCCGTGTCGCGCTACAACGTCGTTTCGCAAACTCGGGACACTCCGGGCCGATAAAGTGAACGACGACCCGGTCGCTCCGCTAGATCGGCCTTCCGATCGGAGATGGAACGCGCGGCGAAGATAACATTCGTTCGAACCAATCGATAAATTTATATTATATTTATATTAATTGAACGCGGCGCAAACGAACCGCGGCCGAAGCGAGCAATCGTCGACGCAAACTTTTCGTCGAAACTTCCAAACGACTACGCCTTAAGACGAATTTCAGAAACTTCGCAGTTTCTCGATTTCGTTCGTACACCGTGTTTAATTTGCGCGCGATACTCGAGCGTATGGATCGCGTTCCGAAAGCGATACGTGTTTGGGCGTAAACGGCAGGGCTTACTTCTTTTCACGCATTCGTATCCAAGGCATCCTGGCGTGAGAAAACAGGCGATCACGAGCAAGAGAAGGACGATGGCCAGCGCTGCCACTACGACGATAAGAATTCGGCCCCATGGGCCAAAAAGGTCACCGTGCACCATTCACTAGAAACGTTCCAAGATTACTAGGGATCGGTGTTTAAAAGAAGAAGAAGAAAAAAAAAAGAAAAACGATCGATGATCGATCGGAGACGCCGGTTGGTCGGCTTTCTAGTTTCGCCGTTTTACGGTTTACTTGGTCTCGATGCGGTTGACTACGTTACCGAAATTATTGCCAGACGTTTATCCGAGACGGTGTGTTTGCGGCGGTGGACGCGGAGAGCAGGAAAATTACTCGCGTACACGGGTCGCGTGTCGCGTCACGTTGCGTACATCTGTCGCGCGATTCTCGCGTCGGAGGAAAGAGGAGAAAGAGGTGGCGTTAAATGCGCGCAGAAAACACCTGTGCTTTTCGCGCTCGTTCGTATCCGCTGGAGAAAAACGAGAGGAAGGTTCCGACGTGGAGGAGCACGCCCAGTCGAACGCAGCCACCACCGATCTTTTTCCTCTCTGTTCGAGTTGCACTCGCGTGCCGGGATAAAGCGCTGGTCGGAGGAAACTCACGCGCGTCGAGCGCACCGTGCGAGAAAACCGCGTACAGGTACATGGCGAATAGCGGGCGAACGAACGTTTGTCTCGAGTCGCTTTTCAGCCGTGCAACGTCGCGAACAACGTTATCGCCGGTTCCATGTTCTCCTTCCTCCCGGATATTACGTATCCTTCCTGTCGAACGTAAGACGCGTCGAACGCTCGATCGAAGCGAAGCCGAACGAGCGAACGAACGAACGAACGAACGAACGAACGAACGTTGGCGCGTGATCGCGATAAAAGTTTCTCGCTACTTCCTTCGAATCGGCGAATCGCTGGACAAATTCCGGACAACGATACTCACTCGGCCAAGACGGGGTCCCACGGCGAGAGGATGTTTCGCGGTATCGCGCGATCGGACGGCATTCGCGGCAGACCGAAAGAACGGATCGACCGCGGTGACTTGGCGCGCGATCGTCAACTACCGGTGAACGACGAACGTAAGTACGCGGCTGCATGGAAGGAAGAACGAGCAACGCGCTATCTACGCGCCCCTCTCCCCAGCTTCCACGACTCTGCTCTACCTACCTCCGCCGCGACCGCGGCCGGCAGCCGCCGCTGCCCGACTTACGTTAACGCGTACGAAATGTACGAGCAACGGGAAAACGTGGTTCGATCGACGATTCGATCGACGATTCGATCGCCAGCCCAAGTTCCTCCAAATCGGATCGGCGAGCGTTTCAAACGCGCCAAGGTCCGAGTCGCCGAGACGATTTCACGGACTCACCGGCTAATCTTTCCTTTAAACACGCGATTTACGTAACGTTACGCGTCCTTACGAACGCGATACGAACCGCGCTGTCCAGATTTTCTTGCCACCGCGTCGCGTTCACAGTTTTTTTTTTCTTTTTTTCTTTTTTTTTTTTTTTTCTCTTTCTAAACAGGACCGGATCGCGCGAAAAACGACGAAACGATTAAATCCTTGCTCGGCATTTTACCGTAACACGCCGTTATGCGCGGGCAAACCTGAACGTTCAACGAGGAAACTGTGGGTTACGACTGATAACGCGCACGCTATCGCGCCTGTGTTCGCCTTCCCTATCAACAGGACCGGTGATAGAGCGCGCCCATAGACAATGCCACGCTGCATATTTTTCAACCGAACGTCGTCCGTCGCATACGTATTACGTTACACGTGCGCGTTTGCATCGCACGGTAAGCTTCGATGAACGTTCACGGTCTCCTGAAATTATTACATATACATAGGTATGATTCATTTTCTTGCGTTTCTATTATTACGATCGTACGTAATTCGACGAGACAATACGAGAGAAAAAATGTACCGCGTACGTTGTTTCCTTACAGAGGGAAAGAAACTTTCCGGGACGACCCGATGCAACTGGACCCGGTGATTCGAACGCGAAATAAATCGATTTACGCGCCACGTATTTCACGACGGAAGGAACGTCGATAGATGGATCGCACACGCGTTGCCTTCTGACAACAACTTTATCCGCTGTTTGACAAACTGTTCTCCGTGATAACGAATGGCTCGCGGTAATGGTAGCAGCGACTTAAAACACCCGTATACAGCGGAACAGAAAATTTCACGGTATATCGCACGATCGCTCTTTTACCTTGCCGAGCATCGGAATACGACGAATCGTCGAGCGAAGCGTCTCTGAAAGACACCAAGTTTTTCCTCGTTCGGAATAAGATTCTTTGCTCTTCTCTCGCGTGCACGACTGCCAAGCAAAGTTCAAGCAGTTGCGTGGCTACACCGGAGCGACGCTTTTTCCCGCGCGTACGGATATTCCTGCTTTCCTCTGCGCTTTTCGCGCTGCTTTCGCTGCGTCTCGTATTCCACGAACGTCTCGGTTTCGCCAACGAGAAAACCAAAAGGTTCGATAATCGTACGCACGGCTCGGTATTACGAGATTATCGCGCGCGAGTCTCAATGTCGCTACTCTTCGATGAAAAGAACCGCTGGCGCATTGCGCAACCGGATTGCGTAAAATTCATCGATATATCTCGGTCGGGAAGAGACTGCCGGACCGTGTGACACGGCCACCACCAGGTGAAAAAGGTACGGGGTCGGTGGTTCGCCATTTCGGACGGTATTGGTCGAAACGGCAGTCGAGCGAGTACGAGGAAGAGGATGGTCTACGTTTCTAGAAATGCCAGAGAAAATCACACCCATCGACCGCGTAGTTTCGCTTTCGTCGTTCGAGCGAATATGTCGTTTGCCTGCTTTTCCGGGTAGATTCTCCAACGATGGCGAAGCTCGAGTCGCAGCTTGCTTTCGCGTGCCTGCGTAGAATGTATCGCGCGTCGTCGTTTCGTGGAAAGAAGACGCGCGCCGAAAAGTGGCATTTAACGCGATACGACAGTTTCTCGAGAAGCTTTTACGTAATTTTACGTAACGCCACAGGCAGACGCTCAAGGTTTCGCGGATGGGAAAACCTCGCGAAACGAATAGTCGCGGTAACGAAGCTCGTGCGAGTAGCGCGAACGCCCGATAACGTGGTATTCGAATAAAAGCGCGCGTTCGCGAAACTCCATACTTTGGCTTGCGTTCGAGCGAACTCGAAACATCGGTCGTACTTCCGTAAAGCCGAGTTCCGCTTGGGAAACGGCAGAAAAATTCGGGCCAAATGAGACGCGTCGCGTCGCAAAGTCGAACGAGCTGCCGCGGAGGAAGGGACGGACAACGAGGAAACGGAGAGAGAGTTCATCCCCGATCGATGGACGGTCGTTCGGACACGGTGACCTCGATCCTCGATCCGACGTCTCCTTTCACTCGACCACTTCTTTCGACAGCTGTTTCTCGCACCGGCGCTGCCGAGCAACGTGATTGCATTCTATCGCGTTCGCTGGAGTACGCAGCCTCGACGTCGTGTTACCTGCCGCCAGACCGACGTTTAGATTTCACTTTCATGTAAGTAGCGTCGATCGCGCGCCTGGTCGCGCGTTTTCGCCGTCTCCGAGAACCGTTGAATCGGCGATAAACGATATCGGACTTCTTCCGTTTCCTTACGAAAATCTGTTCGACGTGCTTCGACGTTTGATATTTGTTGGCGCGGTGTTGGCGCGGTGTTGGCGCGGTGTTGGCGCGGTGTTGGCGTTTTGTCTGGTCGCGCGAGGAATACGAAGCGCGACGAGATTAACGTTCGTCGATGGAGAAGATCGGCGGAACGGTTGGTGATCGGTGATTTCAATTACAGAAGATTCGCGGGAGGAAAGTCGGGTGAGGCTGGAACGAGGAGTGCGCGTGCATTCGAGTATACGGCGGATCCGTTTGATGCGAACGATGCGCAGCACGAAGGACGTCCTAGCGAACCTGTGTATCCTGCTGCTTCTTTGCGAACGTAAGTGTCGATCGCCAGGCGTACGCGCGTCGTACGTACCGCGTCCTTCGCCTACTTACGTCGAATCGCCCCGAATGTCGCAAAGATCCTCGACCATAGTGCGCTTGACTGGCGCGAAAAGATCTTTACGAGTCGCTATGGAAGGATTCTCGCGGAACGATTCGATTCCAAGGGTCGCGGCGAAGGTAGAAATTGCGCGATAACGTCGTCGTTACTGGTTTCAGGAGCAACGTGCCTCGTTATTCCGGAGGAATTGCCCACCATACTCTCGCTCGTCTACTCCAATATCCCACCGATAAAGAAAGGTAACCGATAATTGCGAATCGTGGAAAAAGTGAACGGGTGATACGGCGGCAAAATCCGATCCTTCGATACGCATGAAAAAACGTTTTGTCGCGTGACGCGAACGCGCGAGGTACTTTCACTGGTCGCGCGTGTCTCGCCTTCTCGAGGCGCGCCTCTGCGCGACCGGTTCGAACCGAATCGTAGACCCGCTTAGCCGCGATTGTTCTTCCTGTGTCGATTCTGGCCACAGGTACCGACTCGAGGATAGGCGTTGGTTTCCGGCTTGGCGAACACGCGGACCTGCAGATACTGTTGGAGTTGGGACCGCAGACGGAGACCGAGCCCATTAGCAATGCCGACTCCAAGAGACGTCGAGACGTGAGTACCTTCTAATCGCGTGATCGGCCTTTCCTTTGCCGAACGTGCGTCGCGATCATGTTGATGCGTTTTAAACAGGCGATGCTCAGCGCCGCGATGAGAGGAGAGCTCGGGTCGCTGGCTCAGGCAGTGGCCAAGTACCAGTTGCAGCGCAAATTACAGAAGGAATTGGAGAGATCGGAGAAAAAGGAGAAGAAGTCAAACGCGGTGGCCACGCCGGGAAACGACGATAAAAACGTAATCTCGGCTAATTGCTTGTTCTTGCCGACCGCGATGCGTCGATAAGATCGTTATCTTCCGCGGAAATATGCAAATAAAATGTAACGACCGTTTTTTTTTTTTTTTTCGTTTCTATCAGACCGTCGCCAGTGAATGGCTAACCAAGTGGAGCAAGGACATGGGCAAGGCGTCCGAGGATCGTTCGTCCTCGGAAGATGTTCCGGCCGAGAAGAACGTGCCGACGGCCGCGAAAATGCAAACCGTACAAAGGATAAGACAAAGTTCGCGATCGAATGGCAAGAGAAACACGATTTCCGACTTGCAGGAATTGTACAAATCGCAGAATGATACGGAGATAGAGAAGAGAACTACCTAATCGTAATACGTTGGTCGTTAGTAAGATAAGTTCGTCGTGGATTTTGTAGATAGATCGTTCGTTAACTATATATATATATATACACACAAGGTGAAAGTAACGAAGCGGGAAAGAGGACTAAATTGATTAACATGATTTTTGTGCCAAAGAACTTTGGACCTGCGATTGCCAGTTGCAGGTAAAGCGTGTCGAATTGTAAAAGCTTTCGTTCTTCCGACGGTTGATTTGGTAATACAGAAATACCAACGGGACACGACTTTGTCGTACAAACGACAATATAGAGACGAAGCTTCGTTAAATCTCTGCTATGCGTTCGTTCTTGCGCCGATCCAACGAAATTTAAAGTTGTGGCTGTTGTATAGGGAATAAGATTTTATATACGAGATCGTTATTTGTACACCGCTCTATAAAGTTGCGTTAAAAAACAGAGTGAAATACTATTTGCGTTTTGTCTTCTGTTATTTCTTTCCTCTAAAATCGATTCGATCGCTGCTTCTTGACCTCCTTCAAGAGCTTTTGTTTTAATTTGTCCTCTCGACTTTAATTTTTGCAAATCGAATCTGATGGTAACAGATACGTTTTGCATTTTTGGACGCGTCGTATAATTCGCTTGGCTCTTGCCTTCGTACAGCGACTTTCGCCTATTTTATCTTGAGAGAGTACGATCTTATCGACGGTAGATAATACTTACCGCGTAACTGCGACGTGACAAGACACGTCTAGCTTCGACTTTTTGCCGTTACAATATGGCGGAGGTCATTCCTATGGCTCCCATGTGAAAGAGCTGCGGTGACGTGTCTCCTATTTTCCAATTTTCCGACAGTGGTTTTACGGAATGAACGCATTTAAACGCGACAAAAAGGAGGAAGAAGATGGTAATCATAAATAAACATCGTTCCATTCATACTATTATAAGTTTAAGTTCTTATGCAAAATTAAACAGATCGGTCTTACTCTTGTGACAGTTCCTTGTAAACAGATTTAGGCAACTACTCGTCGTGGAAGATAATTTTCCTTCGATGAATTCTTTTGTTTCACGTAACTTGATTTTTATTCTTTTGAAGTAGACGTTTATACGTACTTTTCAAACAAGTAATGCATGCACGTTGAACGTTTCTGTGTGCCTACTTATGCGATTCTTGTGTCAATAGGAGGGGGAAATCCTTTTCAAAACCTAGAGAAGACGACAGTTCTTCAGGAAGCTCGTACCTTCAACGACACTCCGGTTAATCCAAGAAAATGTGCGCACATTCTTACCAAAATCTTATACCTACTGAATCAAGGAGAACAGTTGGGTACGATGGAAGCTACCGAAGCGTTTTTTGCCATGACCAAGCTATTTCAGTCCAAGGACGTCGTCCTGAGAAGGTTGGTCTATCTAGGTATCAAAGAACTGAGTTCTCTGGCAGAAGATGTGATCATAGTTACTTCGAGTTTAACCAAGGATATGACGGGCAAAGAAGATTTGTATAGAGCCGCTGCGATAAGAGCGTTATGTACCATCACAGATGGTGGAATGCTAGCAGCTATCGAACGTTATATGAAACAAGCTATCGTGGATCGTTCTCCTGCTGTTTCTAGCGCGGCTTTAGTTTCCTCTTTGCACTTGACTAACGTGTCTGGAGATGTCGCACGTAGATGGGCCAACGAAGCTCAAGAAGCGTTAAATTCTAATAACGTGATGGTTCAGTATCATGCCCTTGGTGTCTTGTATCAAGCACGTAAAGCAGATAAACACGCTGTAATTAAGTTAGTCGCCAAGCTTATGAGAACGAGTCCAAAAAGTCCCTACGCAGCGTGTATGTTAATTAGAATGGCGTGTAAATTATTAGACGAAGTCGACAAAGGAGAAGAACTATTGGGATTTATAGAATCTTGCTTACGTCATAAGTCAGAGATGGTGGTATACGAAGCGGCACATGCCTTGATCAATCTTGGAAGAAGTTGCACGAAAGAGATAACACCTGCTATCAGCGTCCTTCAATTATTCTGTGGATCTCAGAAACCAGCTCTGAGATTCGCCGCTGTTAGAACCTTGAATAAAGTTGCCATGTCTCATCCAACAGCAGTTACCGCTTGTAACTTGGATTTAGAGAACTTAATTACCGATTCGAACAGATCTATCGCTACGTTGGCAATTACTACCCTATTAAAAACTGGAGCAGAAAGTTCTGTTGATCGGTTGATGAAACAGATTGCTACCTTTGTGTCTGAAATTTCAGATGAATTTAAGGTCGTAGTTGTACAAGCTATAAGGTAACGTTATAGTTATTTTCAATCAGCTTTACTTCTATAGCAAGACATTATATTACGTAGTTCTTTCATCTTTTCGACAGAGCTCTGTGTCAAAAGTTCCCTCGGAAACATGCAGTTTTGATGAACTTTCTCTCTGCCATGCTAAGAGACGAGGGAGGACTGGAATACAAAGCAGCGATTGCAGATACGATAATAGCTGTTATGGAAGTAAATGCAGAAGCGAAAGAAGCCGGTTTAGCTCATCTTTGCGAATTTATCGAAGATTGCGAGCATAACTCGCTCGCCGTTCGAATCCTTCACTTACTCGGTCAGGAAGGGCCAACTTCGAAACAACCATCCCGATATATTCGCTTCATTTACAATCGCGTGATTCTGGAAAGTGCCAGCGTTCGTGCAGCCGCAGTTACCGCGTTAGCACGTTTTGCAGCTGCGTGTCCTCCGTTACTACCAAACGTGCTAGTTCTTCTGTCCCGTTGTCAATTGGATTCGGATGACGAAGTCCGCGATCGCGCAGCTTATTATTGCGCTATTCTACAGCAACAAAACGAACCAACTATTCTGCCTTTGGTACAGCCTCCTCTTCTCTCCGTGCCCAGTTTGGAGAGAGCTTTGCGAAATTATATGCAAACATCTATGGACGAACCGTTCGACATCTCGCAGGTAATTAATCGAAACTTTGAAATTTCGGAAATTCAAAAGCTCTCTAGTTTAATCGATCGATGTTCGCTTTACAGATTCCACCAGCGCAAACGGTCGAAGAACCAACACAAGTAGAACTACATACTGCTGTGAAACAGCAGCCTCGATTAACGCGAGAGGAGAGCTTCATGGAAAAATTGTCACAGATACCACATTTGGCTAACATTATTCGCGATTCTTCGTTGCTTAAGTCTTCGCCTGTCTCTGAATTAACAGAGTCGGAAACGGAATATAACGTTAAGTGCATTAAGCACACGTTCACGGAATTTCTTGTTTTGCAATTCGATTGTGTAAATACTCTTTCCGATCAATTACTCGAGGATGTAAGAGTAGCTGTCGAAGCACCCGAAGGGTAATTATATTCGAGTATATTCCTTTTTAAGATATCGCATCTTCCGAAAGACAATATTTTCTCTGCTTTTAGCTATACGATCGTGAGCGAAGTTCCATGTCCACGTCTACCATACAACGAGCTAGGTACAACATACACAGTATTAAAATATCCGGAAGACATTTATGCCAGTGTCGCTACTATTCCTACAACCCTGCGATTCGTGGCTCGTGATTGTGACCCTGCGACGGGTGTTCCAGATGCTGATCAAGGATACAACGATGAATACATGGTGCACAGTTTCTCCATACTTCGACATTCTTTCTCCTTATCTATAATTATAATTAATACAGCGAAGCCAAGGGCATTCTTATTAACGTTGTACTAAATGTTATTTGCTCTTTAAACGATAAGATCGTCACTTATTTGTTAAAGAAAGACAATTGCGATTTCTAGTTGGAGGATTTGGAGGTGACGTTGGCTGATCAAGTTCGAGGAATCGGAAACAGAGGATTAGATTTCGGTGCTGCGTGGGAAGCAGCGGCTGCAGGAGGATTCACGAAGCTGGAAGAAACGTTTGCTTTAGGCCCGTCGGTGAACAGTTTGGAAGGAGCGATTCAAAGTCTCACAGGATTTTTGGGCTTGGAAGCCGTAGAGCGAACCAATCGAGTACAATCTGGTGCTGCAGCGCATAATTTACTGTTGAGTGGCATCTTCAGAGGAGGCAAAGAGGTTCTTGCTCGAGCAAGATTAGCGATATCGGACAGTCAAGTAACAATGCAACTTAGCGTTCTGTGTCAAGATCCGGACGTTGCCGAATTAATTATTTCTTCTGTAGGATAAACTATTCCCATTAGATCGATAATACGCGTATCACGTATCGATAGATTAATCCCATAAAAGTCGATGTCCTGTAGTAGGAACTTTTTATTTTTAATATTACAAATACAATACTATGAGAAAATATGTTACAAAATGGGACCTTTATTGATACTAAACCTACCGACACTTCTTGCATATCTATTCCTATCGCGTCCGGCCAAAATGACCACTGATTAAAAAAGCAATAACTTTTATAATTTAACTTGGATAACGGTTAATTTATAACCGAATGTATATAAAGTGACGAACTTTCGGAAAATTTCGTCTAAATGTACTTTTGTTTAATTTCAATTATAGACAAATCAAATTACACTTTTATTTATATAGAGATATATCGTATTCAACTTTGCCGTATTTTTACAAATTATCTTATTATCAAATGTACACTTGCCGCATACGTATTTCCCGCATCTTGAACAGATTTCCATAGTTATTCTACTTGATAAAAATATTCTATTTGATAAGTTTTTCGTAGTAACGAATCCGAACTTGTTGATAGTTTTATCGCATGGCTTTTCTCCCGCGATTCTTTATACTCAACGGCGAACTCTGTAGCTAATTGGAATAAAAATTCCTGTCTCGAAATATTTTCACCCGTTTCTTTATACAAAATCCAGGCATTTATTCCAGTTAGGTGCAAAACGTTGAAAAATACCTAGAGGGGCCGTCTACAAGATTTTGACTTCACATTGTATTTCCTTGACCACTACGTCTACACCAAATTTTGTATCATTGTAAAATCTAATCGTTTCCGCTGGACGTTTGTTGCTTTTTTCAATTTCTATTGCTTCATACATGGAACTTGGTACAAACACTTTCCTTGTTGGTTTCTATTTATACGCTGTAAAAGAAATTTGATTTGAAATATAAAGTTTGCTCGAAGACGGAGTCGTTTCGTCTCTTCGAACTTTGCCTGTCTTTCGCAATTCCCGTTTATTTTTACGGATTGTTCCAACAGTTGTAGATTTTTTTCCAAGTAGCGTTATGGCCAGTGATACACTCGTAAAAAGATTGTCCGTCGCTCCTTTCCTTCCACATCCTGTGAACGCTCTGAGATGCTTTCTGTCCGAGTTTTGGAGATAACAAGTTTAGATGTCGACTGATTGACTAACAAACTGAGAGTTGTTCTGGTCGAAAGAACGATAGCAAGTAAGAATATGGTCTGTGACGGCGATATTTGTACGAAAATATTGATGGGTGCTGGCCGTTCTCCAGCAACGGTTGCTCGAGGGTGGAATTGACCGCTGAACATGGGAGAAACACGCCCTTTTCCATGTTACATCGAAGAATGAGCAATAATCCGAAAAAAACTTGTCGACTTTTAAAATGTTTGTAGCAATTGACCGTAAAAAATGCCAAATTTTATGGCTAAATTCGAACGTTCCTTAGGATCGTTATGGGCCTGAGTTGATATGTTTTGACAGTTGGTGGCCATCTCGATCGAGGGATTACGGTTTATGACAAGGTTACGGCTGTAACGGTTATTATCATGTGTTATTACCGATTTTGTTTGTCACCCGTCCTTCAGATAGTTGATCGTATTTATTTTCAGAGTAAATAGTATATTTCATTGACCGGTCAAATTATCCGTTCGCGATACGTAGTACAAACGACAAATTTTTCTGAAATTAAAGGAAAAAAGCAAACCAGAAATAAATACCGAAGAATATATCGTACTCGTGTTTCACGTATAGTCATAGATTAGGAAGCGATATGATAACGTTTAAATGTGGTTAAATTTGCGTAGAAATCTGAAAACGGTCAATTTGACCGCCGTGGTAGGTTCAGCGTTAAATCCCTGTTTCTTTCTACGTATCGTTATAAAACGATTCTCTAAACAACGTCCCTACTATTTTTATTCGATGCTAATGTACAACGCTTCTTTGGCCGCGTTATATTTAGATCTGCTATCGTCGTTAATACCAAGTATAATTTATAGCTTCTTGTTTCTTTAGAATTCTCTTCGACAATTCTTTCCTTGAACATACAGCTACGTACAAACCTTAGGAAAAGCAGATAATCAACTACGAAAAAGATGTAGCTGGTAATTAAAAAGGAACGATATACCGAACAATTTGAATATATTTATCGTTGTTTTCGATAAACCAGATGCAATGGTACAAATAAACACAGATATTGGCCGAAAGCGTTATGCAACGTACGAAGGAGGTGAGGCGTCCTCCTGCCCCTGTGCCGTCCCGTTTATCATTTTCTCGTTATGGTTTCCTAGATAGTTCGTACGTATCACCTCCGAAGTTACTACTATGTCTTAACAGAAAGGTCGTACCGCGGAGTAACTGTATACATTCAAGAAACAATTATTTCAAATTCCAGTTAAACAACCGGAAATATCTGTAATGACTAAGATACGTGTGATTGTGTGAGTGTCGAAGAGTACGATACCCAACATGATCGAACTAACGAGCAGAGGAACGACTCTCACCTGAAACAGTTGCGATTTTGCCTCCGTGAATGGTACACGCGTTTCACTCCGATCCTATTTAACTTTAAGATTTATTCCGTTCCTTACATAACGATCGCCTATTTACGATCGTACGTATACAATTTCTCGTCCAATATTCAAAAGTACCTTCGAAATAAAAGAACAACGACTCGTTAGTAGGAAATCTAGTCGGATAATAATACAGCGATTCGTTCGGCATATTTCCCTCGCGCCAATTATCGTGTATCATTGCTTCGCTCGAGTCATCAGCCGTCCGTCGTATCCTTAATTATTAATTAGATTAATCGAATCGAGTAGCTTTCTCGTGGCGACTATATCCATGGTAAAGTTGCTTTCGGTACGCTCGATCCAATATTTTCCAGGGTATAATTAGAAGCAAATATTGCCGACTATCACAGAGGCCATTATATCACGTTATTACGGTTAAATCGCTGATTTGCATCTCTACTTTTTTTCTTTTTTTTTTTCGCAGCACACCGGTAAGAAAACGTCGATGCAAAAGCGCTGGCACGCTCAATTTTGAGATGACGAAGTATCGAAGCCTGTTGAAATTCTGTTTGGTGTGCGTTTGCTTGTCCGAGTTTGTCGCAGCCAGCGCACCGGTGGTAAAAATAAAGAATGGCACGTTGTCGGGTCTGTACATGACATCGAGAAAGGGCAGGGAATTCGCCGGATTTCGAGGCATACCGTATGCGCTTCCACCCGTCGACGAACTCAGATTCGAGGTAAGTTGCGATATATCTAAAGGGAAAAGCTTCCGTGAAATTTTCTCACGATGACCTTGAATCCTATTCGAGAGTCTGCTCGGTGAATTTAGTCGGGCGATCAATCGTTGTTACGCCTTTTCAATCGGAACCAGGTATCGTACAAAATCCTGGTGTACGTTTTAGTATCCTATTCTTTACCTCTTAACCATTAAATTCATGAGTTACGTGCGAACTTGAGAGAAGATTTTCCCGGTACATGTACCCGCGCGTACCATCGAATTATATAAGGAATTTCCTAATACCGCGATATTTTCCTTGACGGTATAATCCTACCAAATGTGTCTGTAATAAATAATAATACGAGAATTCTGTTCACCAGACCCGAGTCTTGCAACGGAAAATCAAAGAATCCTTGACATTCGACTGTAACGTTTCGAGCAAGGATATCGAACGTACAGTTTCTTTCGTTTCTTTTTTTTTTCTCTCTCTCTCTCTCTCATTCATAAACTACACACCTATTTTGATTTATGTGTCCAACCTTGTAATTATACGCTTAAGTAGGCAATTGAATCGAAATAAACAATCTCCGTTAATTCTCGCTAACCGTCGACGCGTTAATTTAGTATTTATTTATGCGGATGAAATTCATAAATTTACGCTACGCCACGAAACGATTCGAGTTTCGTCGGAATTTATTTCAAAAGGAACTTTTACTTTTATACGGGTATATACGCTACCGTCGAACCGTTAATCCACGCTATCAACGATCTGTATCCATCCTTATCCATATACCAGTCGCCTTTATTTCTTCCTACCAGTACGATTAGCAAGCGTTTGCGCTTGATAAAGCTCGATAGGTTGGCAATTCGTTGATCTCGCCAACGAAGAAGGACAATCGTAGCTAGGCATAGCGGAGTTCTATTTATCGATCTCGCCAACGAAGAATATAGGAATATAACGAAGACAGGAATTTAACAAGAAGGTGCGTTTGTTCGTTTGGTTCGTAGGCTCCGCAACCGGCAGCTGCCTGGAATGGAGTACGATCGGCTAAAGACGACGCCAACATATGTACCCAGAGAAATATCTTCACCTACGATGATAACATCGTTGGTGTCGAGGATTGCCTTTATCTGAATGTGTACACACCGAAATTGCCCACCGCAGAAACAAAATTAAAGGGAGGATATCCGGTTATGGTTTGGCTGCACGGTGGCGGATGGGTCTGCGGCGCTGGTCATTCCGACTTTTATCATCCTAAATTCTTATTGGATCACGACGTGGTTCTCGTTACCGTAAACTACAGGTAAATCGACTTATTCGCGTTGAGCGATGGCAAACGGCTGATGCGAACGCGTTCATCAACGTTCCTCAAATTTATCGAAATCTGCGACAGGCTCGGGCCATTAGGATTCTTGAGCACGGAGGATCTAACATGTCCTGGAAATAACGGATTAAAGGATCAGGCAATGTCCCTTCGTTGGGTACATGAGAATATAGCTGCCTTTGGTGGTGATCCAAATCGCGTGACCATTTTCGGAGAAAGCGCGGGTGGCGCGAGCGCTCATTATCACCTGATGAGCAATTTGTCGAAAGGTGAGCCCGTCGTCCTTCCTTTCGCCTTGCTAAGTATACAGATAGATCTCCGATTCGACACATGCGCCCTTTTGCGAATTTGGCGGTTATATATATATATATATATATATATATATATATATATATACACTCTGAACCGTAAATTTTAACGGGCATCCCGAGAAAGATCGTATCGACCTTTAGTAAACTGTAAGACATCCTGTTGCAAGTTTCAAATTAGACGACGAAGAGGTGACGAAGGTCCGGAAGATACCATTACCACGCGACAGTAGTAAAATCCACGACAAGTTCGGGAATTGCGTAACGAATAATTAAAACGACAAGCTGAAAAGGACCAACGCGCGCAAAGCGTTCCTCGTTGCGAGTAATCTCTGCTGCGCTATCCGTACACACCTCTCTCGTTTAGACGAGTATCGAACGCGAGGTTTCATAACAAAAGATAACAGATCGTACATAATTAAACGTCAGAATTCCCATACAGCCGCCCATTTTGAATTTGAAATTACTTTATAGGGAACAACAAATAGCCAAGAAATAACGCTCAAGGACGGACAATCGAACGATAGAAAAAGAAATACTTGATTGTTTACACGCTGTAAAGTAATCCTATTATTCATTCGATGTCATGTCCTCGGTTAACGGTTATATATATATATAATATATATATATATATATAAACATCACATCCCGTTAACCGAGGACGTGACATTGAATGAATAACAGGATTACTTTACTTACTACTTATTTTTTGCCTTACTTACTTACTTACTAGTACTTATTACTTTATTTATTATATATATGTATATATGACATATGTACGAAACAGGACTTTTCCATCGCGCAATCTCGCAAAGCGGTACCGCCGACTGTCGTTGGGCCGTGTCGAAACCCGGTGCGGCGAGGAAGGCGGCCGAGAAGGTGGCCAAACTTATGGGTTGTCCTTCGAAAGACTCGAAGCAGCTCGTTGAATGCCTGCGTATGAAAGATGCCGTCGACCTTATCGCAACTGATCGAACTTTCCATGTAAGTGCAATTTTATACCGTTCCTCGTTGCTTCGGCAGGTTCCGTCCCTTTAGGAGGCGAACAGAAAGAGAGGCTATAGCACGATGCTCGTCAATTTCAGACGCGTATAACCGGTAAAGTAGGATATATCCTTTAGGATATCGTTCTATAGCAGCGTAGAATCATAAAATTATAGAGACGAGATCACGCGAAGTTGAAACATTAGAAACGATCACTGTCTGTTATCGACTCTCGACAAAGTACTAAAACCGAAAGTCACTTAATATAGCGGAGATCGTTTCGACGATCGTTCGGAGCAGAGGTTCTCCATGAAATAGCAACGTGTAACGATCGAATACGAACGTCGAGTCATATAGGATGGAGAAAACAACAAAGAGAAAAATATGTCTGATGTATAATTTCGTAAATTATAGTTAAGTTTCGTGACCAATCACTTTTTTCTACGATTAACGAGACTATCGCACGAGACGCGAAGTCTTGACACTGGAATTTAACACGATGCGTTTAAAATTCTATACGTAGAGAATCATGTTCGTAGATCGATTCCTATTATATAAGTTTATGCGCGTAATTAATATTTGTACCTGGCTGACCGAAACAAGGGAAAACACAGCCGCGTGATTTCACAGCGTATACCGGTACCATCGATACGATACATCGCACTAGCGCGTTTCTAGCTGCATGTTTATACGCCACAAATCAACGTTGTCGGTCGTACTAATTACGATACAGCTGTGTTTACGTTTTCAAATTTCCAACGAATTTTTCCATTTGCAATTTGTTTTCGCTGCTGGCGATGTAAATCGATTACGAAATCGAGCAGAACTCGTTACGTCGGGAAACTGGGAAACATGCTGCGAGACAGAAAAGAAACGTACGTCGCTCGCGCGTATCAAATATTTAACGTAACAATTCTAACTTCTGGAAAAACCAGTTTCTGCGTTCGTGAATGCAGTATCATGCCTGCCCAGTAACCATTCGCTTCTACATTTCAGAATAGGAATGGAAATCAATGTCCGACGCGAATTCCTAGTCGATGCGTTTATTCGCGTTGAATAAATACGAAAGGTAGCGAGGAGCTTGGATCGAAAAATGCATATATATATATATATGTGTGTGTACTAAATCGGAGAAGAAGGAAGCGCGCTATAACACGACTGGAAGAGAAAGTCGATTCGAGATGAAGCGACAAATCGATTGCGTTGTTCTACCTTCCCGGAAGAGAGAAGGGAGTTTCTACCTTCGGACAACGTCTGAACGCGTTTCTCCGAGATTCGAACAACGCGTAAACTTTGCTCGAAACTTCGACCAACTTGTACGAACGTTCCGCTCTCCCTGATCTCGATGATTCTTCGATACGTTCTATATAGAAATTAACGTTTTAAACGACTCTGTCCTCTACGTATAACCGTCGAGTTCGTTTAATCTTCAAGATATTGGCAAGAAGCTGGAGATACCGTTGCAACGTAGTAGTAGGATGCGTCAGTATTGGTTGGCGGCTGCTTATCTTCTCTGTCTACAAACGCGAGTCGCGGGCGAGCTTACAAGACCATGTGCACAGTGTGCGTACGCGAGGCTGCAACAAACCTGTGTCGTAACTTATAACGCGATCGAAAGCGAGTATCATCGATGTATCGGGTCTAGGTTTGAGATTTTACAGATTTTTCGATCCTTGCGCGAAATAACAACGATTACTCCGTTTCGTAAAATGGTAGCGATCGGTCGTTCGCCTGTTACATTTACGATTAATTTGTTATCATTTCGCGCAAACGTCGCTCGTAAACGGAAGATAAACGACCGGCAGTCAATTCCGACGCATGCTCGCATCTACAAACAGAATTCAACGCATAAAGCGAGTCCACCTCTCGCGTATAAGAAAATGTGTGAGAAAAAGTTCGAAATATCGATTTCTACGACATAGCGAAAGATCATCGAAATGGAAGGATAGACAGCGTTTCTACGACTTTGCTCGAGTTATCGTCGGGTACGCGGAGAACAGTGGAAGCGAGGATCTAACAAAATCTACGTATAGCGTCCGTGTCGCAAAATCTATTACATCGTTCGGAAAGTTTCTTTCGTTTTCTAAGGAAACGATAGACGCGCCACATTTGTCGCGATCCATTTTCTTCCGTTTCTATTATTACGATCGTACGTAATTCGAGAAAGTAATACGAAGGAAAAAGACGCGCTGCGTCCGTTGTTTCCTTGTGAAACGAAAGAGACTTTCCGGACAACCCAACAGAATAGCTCCGTAATAAAATTTTGCAAACCTCGCATACTCGAATAACGTTGCACGAGTGTGAATCGATATAGGAATATTGTAAAAGTCGACTGTTTCTATTTGTCCGTTAGGAATTTGCTTACTGTCCGGCGATAATCTTCAGACCTGTGATGGAACCTGTTCACCCTGGTGCATTCATAACGGAAGATCCGGTATCTATGTCGAAGAATGGCCGCTTGTTAGACATACCGTGGATGACAGGACTTATGTCCGAGGAAGGAGCGATCTTAGTACCAGGTATTTTCGGACCAAGCGCGCCACTCGTCTTCTCTCGTTCCACGTTCGTCATAGCGCTCAACTGTTATTCTTCGTTACTTCCCTTCGTGAAACTTTACGACCGCTATAATTACTCGTTTCTTTTCTTTTTTTCGTTAGGATTGTTCGGACGGAACAACGGAGAATTGATTAGGAAGCTGGACAAGAATTTCTTGGATATCGCTCCGATGACGTTAATGATCGAGGATACGTGTCGTAAAGGCGATGAGAAACGCTTGGCCACCAAAATACGGAAATTCTATTTCGACGGGGCTCCCATTGACAATTCCACGCGATTCCAGCTGATCAACGTGAGTTCACCGCGAAACTTGCTCGTTCGGATAAAGTAGGATTTCCGACGAAGTTGTCCAAGAGTCGAGTGCTCGCCGACTTCCATTCTCTCGAAATACCTTGTCAAGATCGTTCTTCTGAACAATCTTTTCCTACGCGTATAATCAGTGGTCGATTTCACTTTGCAAGTTACGCGAGAACAAAGGCGCCGGATAACAGACAGGCCGACCGAAGCTGTCGACGTGTTACGTATTCGTGAATTTTAACAAGTTTTCCTCGAATATCTGCACCGGTATAAATTACGAAAAAACACGATAAAAATAGCGAAGAAGCAGATAGCGCTAGGCTATTTAAGCGCTGGCGTTCCTCGTAACCAATCGCCGATAACGATGCGACTACGTCGATGCACTTACAATTTGCACACGCGCGCGCGCATACAGACGAAACAATCGCAACATCCAACAAATTGGCGTTTCTTTTGGTCTTTTCGTGCATTCGCTGCTCCGCGATCATCGACGCGTACAAGTACGTTAGAAAAGGAACTTTTTATGCCCGCGACGAAGACCACCGAATACGCGGCGGTGCGAGCTACGATCTTTGCTCGAATCAAAGTAGATTCAGCGAATCTTTCAAGCGATACGTTTGCAATTTCCTAGGATTACTTTCGGGCGACGATAACGGGGATAACGGCAGGTTGTTGTTGCTCGTCGTAACCTTTCGAACGTTTTGCAGATGTTCAGCGACGCTTGGTTCACTTACGGAACTCGCACCGCGGTGCGCAACTTCCTCGAGAAGCAGTCGTCTCCCGTGTATTTTTACTATTTCTCGTACAAAGGAAGCGCGTCGTTCAGTAAGATATTCGGCGATCCTAACAATAACTACGGAGTATCGCACGCGGACGATGTTCAGTACCTGTTCCCTGTCGGAGAACAATTATTCAAGGATACACCGCTGAGCGAGAAGGATCTGAAGATGGTGGACGTTATAACGAGCCTTTGGTACAACTTTGCAAACTCCGGGTAAGTTTTTCCGATGCGATCGCACGATAGAAACAATTGGTCGGTTATCCGTTGGATCGTTATTTGGAGGATGGAACGCTAACGAGCGCTAAGAGGCTAATTGATATTGCAGCAATCCTACGCCGGAAGTGACGGAAGAGATACCTATCAAGTGGAAACCGGCCAGAACGCAGAATCTCGAATATCTTCACATAGCGCAAGACGGTATTAAGATGTCGGGAAATCTTCTGCAGGAGAGAATAGACTTCTGGCAGAGTTTACCGATACACATGGAATTTCATGGGGAGCATTACTGGAAAGACGAATTGTAAAGAATTCTTGAAAGCTGGCTTCGCGCGTGCCGTCGGGAATCGTCAAATTTAATCGGATGCGCTACGACGTAAATTGTATCTCCGGTGTCAATTATTTTCGGAAACGTATCGCGCGATTATATTCGCATCGGAAGCGCGCAAAATCGTTGAAGGTTCGTACGGTACCGTCGGGAACGATCTTGTTTCAGTATACAGAGAACGGTTTTTACATATAATATATAATCGTATAATATAAGATAACATTGTAATATCTATAGCCGAACGAAATAGTATACGTACATGGTCGCAGAAAGATTTCAGGTTTGCTATCGCTATACACTTTTTTAGTACGTAACTCTCCGAGTATGTCCGGTACGACGTTTCGTCCGTCCACGTTCTATCCGCAGACGAGAGTTTTCAGCGTAGAAAATACTTATATCCGCGTTCGAGTAAGAAGATCCTCAGCGGAGTGAAACAAAGAGAAAAGTAAGCGGCGAGAGTTAACGTTAAAAACGTGTATCGTTGGAAAGAAAAATATACCGGAACTGTATATAGAGACGTGGTTACACATTTATTTCCTACTCTTTCTTTTTCGCTTTCTTTCGCTTCTTGTCGGCCTTGGCTCGATCGTTTCTTCGTTTCTCCTCGTACGTGGCACTAGGCACCATCGGCAATTGCAACTTTGGTCGTGACACTCGAACGGCCATACAAGCTATGGAATAATTTTCCGGATGACAATCTCCGAAAACTTTGAATTTGTTCTTCTGCGTGCGTAAATGTTCGTACGGTATTTCGCACAGCGTTTCGAAATCCAACCTCTTGGCTGAAAGTATCGGATAGCCTTGACGAATTACTTGAAAGAGCACGCGAATCGCTTGGTCGACGTCGCCGTCGCGAAACGGCAGGCGAAACGGCAGGCGAAACGGCAGGCGAAACGGCAGGCGAAACGTACCGATGTTTTGGGCAGATCCGGAAGTGAATTGTCCGCCGCAAGCGGTCGCGATGTAGCTCGCTCGAGCCATGCAAGAACGTACCAAGGCGGTGCCGATGCCGCTGTTCTGATGCTCGGGTTTTACACAGAGGATGTCGATCCACACGAGTTCGCCCACGTTCATTATTTCGTGCGTCTGAGCCTTGGCAGTGACGTAGTTTTTCAAGCTCAGAATCTGACGCAACGTCTCTCCTTGCTACAAACGGAAAACTATTTATCGCCAGGTTTTCTACGGAAAGAGAACAAAAAAAAAAAAAAAAAAAAAAAAAAAAAAAAAAAAAAAAAAAAAGAAAAAAAAAATGGCAGATCTAACAACCGTAAATGTTTAAACCGGCGTTAACTTTGGTAAGTTTAAACGACTTCGTTTAAACGATATGGTAGGTTTGCCGAGACGCGATCTTAATTACTAATTGCCAATTAATCTTCGTTCGATGATCTCTATGCTTACTATGGCGTGTTTCACGATGCTGTATACTTCCTTCTTGATGTACCACTGAGATTTCTCGAACATCGAGGCGATAAGCACACCTGCCAGATCGTTGGTCTCCTCTTTAACGGCACAGAAGCTAATCATATTTTCCATTTGCTTGAACACACCGTTCATGAACACTTTCATGGAGACGGCGTCGTCGTACAAACCGACGGCCTTAAATAACGGTTCCGTTCGACAGAAATAGGTCTGAAACACGCGGTAATTCTAATCTGATTCGGTGCAATGCCAAGCGTTCGACGTTTTCAGTCGTGCGCGATTCCTTCGAAACGTCGGTGTTTCAAGGTGCACGGGAGAAAGGGAAATTATTCGCATTTAGAATAACGAGCGGACGAGGATAATCGGAATGATCGAGTAGAGATTCGCTTCGAAATTTACGGATATCTTTTAAGCGTAATAAACTGTACTTCGGGCGGCGATGTACTAGTACAAAGTGGAGCGTTTGCATGAATTTGTTTAACCGAAGGTCGACGATCCGATAACCCGCCGATAGTCTCTCCCACACCATAGACGCGTCCGCCGTGTACGCATCGTCCTTCTGTTGTAACTTTCTGATCGCCGAGATACGAAGATTCAGCGCAAAGAAGTCGCTTTCTCTGATCGAGCTCCGCCTCTGAGACTCGATCGAATTGTCCCTCGTGCTTCTTCTGCCAAACATATTACGACAAACTGAAAGAAACTACGTCGAGCAAGCTACGCGTTAACGCGTCTGGTATTTTGTACGTTTCTCGGTTCCTGTGATATCTCTGATAAGCGAATTTCAATTGGAAATTTTCGACCGTTTGACACGCACGAATTTCACCTAACGTTGCTTTCGAACTTCGAGACGATTCTCAACTTTGAAGTTGTTCTCCTATCGAATCCTCCTCTCGACGTGCTCCTTCCTAGACATATTCCGAATTTCTCTCTTACGTATCGTAGAATTTTTTTTTCTTCTTTTTGTTTTTTTGTACAAAATGCGAGTTTCGTGGTCTTTAGCTTAACCGTAGAACTTGTCGCGTAGCGAATCTCCGAGATATCGGTTACCTAGGGAAATGGACGCGATGGAGGAAAAAGACGAATTGGCGTTGGGAGTGGAGGCGCGGATGAAAGCTCCTCTCGAATGGCACTCGTCGGCCGAATGTAGAATACTGGACCTGAGGGAGTCGCAGTACGACGAAGCTCTGCGTCTGATCAAAGTTTAGCTACGAAACGAAATCATGCAGCGATCGACGTCGTGCACACTTCGCCTTTTTTACCGCCTTCGTATCCGGTTGTAAGTGTCTGGTCTGAGAGGTTGTAGCGTCGTCTGATTTCCACAGCGCCACTTCTTTCGCGACGAGCCTATGTGCAAGGCGTCCTTGTTGCTGCAAGACGAAACGTCGGTGAACAGTTACCTGGAGCTCGTAAGAACGTGGATAAAGGACACGACGAGCCTGGTCGCTACCAGTGTGAAATCTGGTCGTGTGGTTGGAGCGGTTGTCGCGCGAATTAACAGCGACCCTGAGAAAACGGATACTTACCATCGTGCGCAGGTACGATGGCGATTTGCGCCGCGAAAGGCGCGCGCGTTGGCGATAACCTTCTTGGCGAAACTTCGGCGGGGCAAAAACCTCGAGGACGAATGCTCTTACTTAACGCGTTTTTAACGAGTGCCAGGCCGCGTGGATCGTGGCGATGAAACGCAACGCGCAGCGGTAGAAATTGTCGAAAAAGCGAAAGAAACGAGTTGCAAAACTCGCAGATTCGTGGCGGAGATTCTACGCGATTTTAACGTCGACCGGTAGATACATTCGACCAGAGACATCGTAGACTAAGGATTCTAACGGGGATGCGTTTTCGTGGCGTAGATCCTGCAAGGAGAGAGCGCGCGCAAGATCATGCATCTGCTGAATACGTTGATCAAGCAAACGAATGCGCACAAAACGTTCGGACACCAGGAGTATTATTGCGTATACGTTCTCTGCGTGCACCCGTCTTATCGAGAGAAAGGCGTGGAGATCGCGCTGCTGAAAGCTTGCGTGCAGGTTGCCGTGTCTTTAAGAATGCGAGCGATCGGTGGCCTTTTCACGTGCGGCGCCAGTCAAGCATGGGCGCGCAGCGTGGGCTTCGAGCTACTTTCGGAGATCCGTTACAGTTTATGGATTTTCAACGATCGAATCGTCTTCGACGATCCAGGAAGGGGAAATTACTCGGCCGCTATGATGGGCAAGTTGATAACGCCGCAAGACGAATCGCAGGATTCGACAGAAGATGAGGTATCGTCGGTCGATACTACGTCGAAATAAAGAAACGCGCCTGGCTGCAAGTAGAATTGTTATCGTACTTGCAGAATCCTGACGCGAAGGTAGACGCATGTACGTATAAACGATGAAGAATAGACGAATAGACGTTCGTTTGCAAAAATAACGTTGTTTCGATCGGAAAATGTAAAGGAGATTATTTCGTTCGTACTTCGTACCCACGGTTTCTTTCCTAGTTTTCCGCGCAAATTTACTTTCAGCTTCGACTGTAACCGCGCGAACTAAAACGCGTTGAAAAGGCAGGACAGTTCCTCGGATAGACGGCGTCGAGTTATTGGTCGAACACGGGATTTACGTCTCCGAAATAGGAAACCTACGTTACCGACAACCTACATTACCACTGTCCACTTTCGTGAAACGATTAGGAACAACGATTCTCAGATGGCGCTACCAGCGAACCCAGCTGCACCGAGACCATTTTCCGGGAATTTCCCGGGAGTGCCTTTTGGACACCCTTTCACCGTTCATCCCCTCCCTTGCCTTAGTTTCGAATTCAGTGTGCGAGGGATCGAGAGTTCACCCCACGTGAAGGGTGGCTTTGTGGAATGGAGTTTCACCCTATAGGATGGGGAAACCATAATGCCGCCCAGGCAAAGCCGCGCCATTTTGTAAATCAAAGGACCAAAGGGACACGATGAAAATTCTCCACTTTCCAGAACATTTTCCACCACAGCCTTCCTAACGTTCAATCAATTCTATTCGTTATGAAAATTTGCCAGCACAGCGAAACTGTGTTTAATGGCGATTCGAAGGCCAGACCACGATCGTCGCGCCTGTGTCGCGGTTCTCTTCTACGTTTGGAAATCACCATTACAAATCCTGATATTTCGTTTAACGATAGCATCTTGTCTAGCAGGATGTTTACCCGAAGCGTACGATAAAAGTTTCGTAAATAAATTTCCATCAGTTAGAAAGAAATTCAGAAATTTCGTCGTCGTCTTCTCTCTCTCTCGTTTTTCGCGCTCCAGACTTGTATTATTTTACAATCTGTTCGTATTTTGACTCGAGCATCGATGTATTCCACGCCTTCCGATTTTCTACGAAACGAAATAGCGGCGGATAATAAATTTGTGCTATTTGCGAAAAATATGCGTCGGTGGTTACAGACTGTCGTCGTATTCTGTTTCTGGTATCAAAGAAAAGAAAATTACGGATTTTTAAGGAACTATGAATAGTAAAGGAGAGAATATGGTTTTCAGCGAAATCACGAAATAAACGACCCGGTTTCTGACGAAATATTTATCTTCCTATTTTCAGACACGCTTATCTAACTATTCTTCGCTATTATACGAATATTTTGTAGCAGGTCGCTTACGCAATACGAAGATTCGATTTACTATTATCACCCACTTTTACAGTGTTTCCTTATCGGTAACGTTATAATCTTGCTTTATCTCGACCGAAATTGTAGCTGGATCTATCGAACAAAATTTTCGATGGATCTTTCCTTCGTTCGAGACTGGTCGTGGAAAATTTATAACGCAGATGCAATACGAGTACGATGATATAGTACGACGAACGAGTTTAACGCGTAACAACGTAAATACGATTTCGTTAGAAACCTAAAGGAAAGAATTTAGAAAAATAGGATCGACGAATAGCAGCTAGACGCAAAGTTTATATAATTAAAATCGTGCATGGTCGTGCGACAAATCGCACCGATCGAATATCGTCGGTTCGTTCGTCCGTATACGACGTAAAATTAAATACGCGCGATCAAACGCGATATATATCGGTATATTTGTTTTTGAAACGTGCAATTGCAAATTTCCTTATTCGTATTTCCCCGTCCCATTCAGTGGCGCCGCCTACAGTTCGCAAGTTTGCGAATCGTGCTTTCCCTACCGCCATTTTCTTTCGCCACGCGATTAATCTCTTTTGAATTTTTCCCACTAAATTACGCACGAATATCCGCGAACGTTTTTCCACCAGACGCGGCGTCTGTCGGATTTAACATCATTTTCCCATGAATTTAATCGCGACAATGAAAATTATGGCGTTTGCGGTATCGTACGAAAAAAAAAAATTACACGGAAACAAAGATCGAACGAACGCCGTACGCATAATCTTCGCACGTTCTACTCGATTTGGTAAAACGTTCCACAGAGAATGTCACACTTTGGCTCGAAGAAAGAACATGATCCCGATCGACAACGAAGGTTAACTAAGGGCTCGTTTAAGTAACATTCTAACGACTCTTCGCTGAAAATTCTTTCGGTCGCGTCGTCCGCGCGATCATCGTAAAAGCAAAGATTCGACGTCGTAAGATCTTTGACAAAATTTATATTACTTATTTGTTTATTAGCGTGTTACAGATGGCCCGAAATACAAAATTTCTTTATTACCGTACGGTGTCGGAAATTTCAATAAAGTCGCTGTACGCGTTTGAAGAGCGGTTGTGGCACACGCTGTAAGTGGCAAAATCGAAAAACATCGGCTTTTTTATTGGTAAATGTTCTACATAGTGATGAGAATACCGTGGCATGATATTTAACATTAAACGTAGCACAGCGGTCAAATTGACCGCTCGAAAATTTCTACAAATTTGACCATATTTAAACACTATCAAATCGCTTGCTAATCTATGACTTTTCATAAAATATGCATACAGTGTATTCTTCTATTTCTAGTTTGCTTTTTTTTCTAAGAAAAATTTGTAGTCTGTCGTGCCTATCGCGAGCGGTCAAGAAGTGTCGATAGGTTTAGCGTTAAGCGCCACTTCCATTTCTAAATAGCTATTAATAATGGCAGAAAATCGTGTCACGACATCGTCTCTATAGAAAAAAATATAATTGCCAATGAACGTTAGTTAATCGTTTCGCGGCTTGTATCTATGTCGTCTAACTAAACGAACGAAAACTCGATTTTTCTTCGCAGCGAGAGAAGCGACACTCGCACGATTTTCTATAAACGCGCTTTCCTTTGTCACGAGATTGGACCACATTGATGCGTAAGATCTTTTTTCCTCCTGAAAAGTTTGTTTCTTGGCAGTTACGGTGTTATCTACAAGCGTTTTTCCTTTTTTCTGGTAAAATCTTACAGTTATTCCGTTCTAACCACAAGTTTGTATAAGATATTATTTCAGGGAAACTAGAAGGGAAACGTATGCGTGAAAATGGACTTGATATCGTTCACAGGAAGAATCGAAGATAATAATTTTATTTATCAACACGAAAACGCTCCGGTTTACGCGTCCAGACACGAAACAGCGGTTGCGTCGAAAGAATTGCCATGTTTCAACATGGCCAGCTCGTTTCCCAGCTTCGAATTCCGTGGAAAATGTTCGGGGAATAATTTCCAGAAAAGTTTGTGTCATTTGCGGTCAATATAATTGAATCGGCGAATTATCAAACGCGATAAACCAAGCGTGGACTTCTATCGATAGGAAAACATTGCGAAAAATTTGTCGCAAAATTTGATTTCGCCAATGGCAAATCGAATTTTTCACGTAAATCGGAAAAAATGGTTGCTACTCGAGCTATCGATATGAAAACAGCGAAGAAATTATCGTTAATTTCGATTTTACTCGGTTTTATTTCGGACTTTCTACAAAATTGTCATCGGAACGGACCAATTGTAAGATTTTACCAAAAGATATCGATGGCTTCGTGGAAATTTCGCAGACTGTACGTGCCATACGATAGAGAGTTTCTAATAATTGAAAATCGTCTCTTTTCAAGTAGATGGGTATCGAATTTCCCATGTTCGATTCCAACGAAAGATGTTAGGCGCGAAGAAAAATTCCTCCTGCTTTCGTCCATTTGTACCTTCGACGGCGATTTTCAGGAAGAAGCTACAAGAAGAGAGGAGAAACATTAAAAGCGCGTTACATCAAACGAACACGCACTTCCTTTTCCACTGTGCAGCTTCTCATCAGATTTCACGTCGCGTAATTTCCTTCTTCTCTTCTTTTCGCAGGTGAAAACTGTCAGGCTCGCTTCCATCGATAGAAGGGTCGTTCTTTCGCTTTTAAGTCTAACCCACAACGTCTACGTTTTCGTCCTTACTGCAGGTTCGGTCTTTCTTTAGCGCTTTGAAGAAGCAAACGCGTAAAAATTGGTCCGAACCTATAGAGGTAACTCGAGGCGTTGCCACTGGCAACCGATTGTAGAAGACATATACGAAAATTGTAGAAGAGACCCTCTTGATCCCTTTTCGGCGAAACTTTGCTGGAATTTTTGTCGATCGTATCGCTTATTTTTCGACAAGCTCGTTAGGAGAAATCGTTAAAGAGAGAACAACGTATGGAACCTTGCTTCGCCGAACGTCGTTCGTAAATCGTTCTCGTGATTTCATTGCGAGAATCGCCAAAGTTTCCACTAATTACACGATGTTTCTGACAACAGCGGTTCGAACGAAGATTCTCCGAACGTTGAATTTCACGCGAAGCATCGATGAAAGAGCATCTGCCGCGTGAAACTGCGTAGTTTTCCTTTCCAGGCGAGACAGACTTCCGTTTAACGCGATAAATTTTCAAATGCAAATGGAAATTACCTTACGACAATATCGTAACGCAGGTACCGTCTACATACTTGAAAATGCGAATCCTACGAGCAATTTATTTTACTCGTCAAATATTTATGCGATACCGCGCAAGAAGGTTCGAAGCTGGGGAGCCTTTTGCGATTAAACATTGCGTTTCCTTCTCGTTAAGAAGAAATTCAGCGACTCGCGAATCTCGAAATACTCGCTGAAATGTTTTTTGTACTCTATCGAAGATGAGAAACGCGCGCGTCCTAAACATCGTAAGAACGTTAGCGTCACCGATATTACGGTGTTCTATAAACTATTCCTATAAACTATTCCAAATACTATTCTCGCGTGTATTTCGCTGACGATTATTACGATAAAAACGCGATGTAGATAATATTGGACATCGATGGGTTTTGCACTTATTTTTTCTTCGTAAAATGATAATCTGTAACCGCGTGAGGAGACGTTTCGTACGAACGTGCGAATTTCGTAAATTTATACAAGGAATACGAGTGGCAAAGTTTTCTGCAAAAACGAGATGAAGAAGGTCACGAACTGCAATGGAAATAAAATCCATTGTTCGAGGCCGCTTTTGAGAGACATGAGCCACGATTTCCGGGAGCGAAAAGGAGGGGGGCCAACGACCCTTCGCATTGGGTCGAGAAAATATAAGCGAGGTCGATATTGAGAACACGAGGAACGAGAAAAGAGGGGAACGACCCCCGAAAAGCCCTAATGCGCTCCATGAGTTTTCCAGGAGGCACGACGCCATGGAAATCGAGAACGTCGATACGTGCGAGTATTCGAATAAATGTTACGTCAAACGTCTCGAATTTTCGCATGATTTCTTACTGCAAATTCGTAAACGTTGGAAAGCGCGCGTACACCTCGTGTCTCTTCGTATTTGGCCGATCGAACGTTTGCTTCCAACGAAATCGCCTAACGATCTGTCTCGAATAAAGCAATAATACAACGTTACGGCGATCTGCATGGAACAGCTAGAAAATCGTATTGATATATGGTTTTCGAAGGACACGTGTGGTCGTAATTAATTGTTACTGCGATGTTCTCACGAGGACAACATCGGCCGAGCATCGTGGCTTTTCGATATTTTTTTTCTCACGGCAGCACATATACGGGGAAGTTCGACGAAACGAGCTTCTCTATTGGTATAGCGAAATAAATTTTCTCATCGATGCCGAATCAAAGCTCCCTCGGAGCGGTGACCCAAATCCGAAAGGGGGTAACGACCCCGAGAGAGCCGGGAATCGCCCCCTGGTCGAATCCGTTTGTTCCCCGTTCCTTCTCTATTTCTCTCCTTTTTTTTCTCTCTATTTTTTCTTTTTTTCTTTTTTTTTTTTTTTTTTGTTTTCGATTGCAAATGGCGACCGCTCTTTGAACGTCGACTGTCGTCTCTTTCTCTCTGTCTCTCTGTCTCTCTGTTTCTGTGCGCGTCTATGCGCGCGGCCGGTGGAAACCGGGCCGCTGTCCTTGCGAAGCCGTGTACCAACCTCGACCGGTGAACGAAGCACGTGCAACCTTCTCCGTTCCATCCTCCGGCGTGCTTTTTACCTGCGATATGTGTGTCTAAGTGTGTATCCAGGGCCGTACGCTAATTATACGAAGGGACTGTAACGTCCTCCCTCTGCTTTCCCCGAAAATACACACGTGCGTGCTCGCAAGCCACGCGTTTCGAGAGTTGGCAGTGCGGATGCCGCTGTGCGTTACTTAACTGGAGGATAGCCGTCGAAATCGATTTTCCTTGCGTACGCGTACGTATGCCTCTAGCGAAATACGAAAACGATCACGAAAGCCTGGCAGCTGAACGTAACCGTTTCAAAGAATTTTCCTAGTTGCCCGACGCCAAATTACACGTTGTCGTGTCTTTGATCGTTGCTTAATTTCGCCAGGATTCGTCGAACATGGAAGGGAAAATCGACTCGCGTTGTCTTGTGGAAAATTGAGCGGGCATGCGTCGATACGCTCCTGGACGAAGCGGAAAGATGCGTGTATTGGAGCGTTTCCATCGTATGAATGGTGGTATACACGTGCAAGTACCTAATGCCTATGAAACGAGAGAAGATCTCGTTAGCCATTCAGCTTTGCTTCACACGTCCATTCAACCCCCTTACCAATACGACGAGTAAAAAAATCCTTCGTCGCCTATGAAGGCTGCTTCCGGGTGGAAACTAACATGTCGAAGCATTTCGAGCGATGAATAACACTTAGGTCGTTTCTACGTACTATCTGCTCCGTAAATCAAGCTAGGTAATAAATATCGAACGAAAGTACGATGTTTTATTTTTAGTTTGAAACGTCGCGCACTTCCAAGTAGAAGCTTTCTATATTTTTCGGTCTTTTTATTCCGTGCCGCAAGAGAAATTCGATTGGAAGTTTCAGAAACGATCGAACACTGTTCGAACGCTGTTTCGCCGTAAGATGGTATGAAAAATAACTGAAATGCCATTAACTCTTAACGTAGCTCGAATAACGAAGCTCGGAAAAGCAAGGAAACGAAATCGATTTGTTCCATAAGATCGTTCAAACTACAAACGGGTCGGAGAAACGGAAGATTTTCTCCAAAATCGTTCCATTGTATGCGGCAAATGTAAAATTGTACGTTGTCAGCCGTTTGATGTGGGAAAAGGGACTGTAGCTTTGTTCGTTGAAACGGACCTTCCAGGTACAGGGGATTTTTCAAGTCAGAAGATTTCCCGGCACAAAGCAAACCTTGGTCAGAAAATTCCTCGCTTGCCTGCGGAACGTTTAAAAATTCTGTCCCAGGCCAACGTATATCTACGACACCACCCTAGAGTGCTGTTAGGTCGACGCACAAGCGTCTATACACGCCCAATGAGCCCTGAACATGCCGGCTTCTAGGAATCCATAGGCGTAGGATTAGCTCGCCTAGCTAAGGTCGGCTGGTCTAGAAGAATTATCGTGAAAAACTATTTTTCAAGCAAATAATCCTCGTTCCTTTCACTCGGAAATCCTAAAACTACCAGATAAGCGCTCGTCGTGCTGCGAAATATCGTTGGTCGAAACCTGGTATTCGTTGGAAATTCGAATTTTCTCTTATTTCATAGATATTTCGAAAATAGAATCTTCTACGAAGTAAGTGGTCGACAAAATGGTAGAAAATTTCCAGCGACGTAACATTCGGAAAGGATATCTGCTTGTACGTTTCTTTGGTTGAACGTTAAACACGAATTGCATTTTATATTTATTTATTAAAATCGTTTTGCGTATTTTCTACTTACGTTGGATCATTTTTCCTCGCACTCGATAAACAACGGTAGTTGGAAAACATCGTTCAAGCGTTTTACGTCGTTACAGATAATATTCTAAAAGGCGTTGCTGTTCATCGAACATCGTCGTTCCCGCTATATTTTATTGCTAACGTATGAAGGACGTACAGAAAGCGTTGGAAAAGTCTTCGTGACACGAATTCGACGCGATATCGACGACCAACTTCCTTCTCACGTTGAAAGCACAGTCGTAAATACTAATTTCTATAAAGTTTTATCGACTATGATAACATTTGCATTTTTATCGTAGTCAACGATATATCGGAATACGTTAAAAAATTGGAACAAAGAAATTAAAAATCCTCGAACCTCGAATAAAACTTTACCGCTGAACGACGGATGTGGCGAGACGTTTCTTAGTTTTCCCTACTTGTATAATATTCATCAAGCGGCGAATGTTTCAATACATCCGTAAATTAATACCAATGCCAATTAATACAAAAACTCTCCAATAAGCGCTGGTTCATCGGAGATCGTGTCTCGATTTACTGGAATCGAAGCTTTATAAAATTTCTCGCGTCTCCGCTGCCAATAACAATTACTTACAATTTTCTATCTCGTCTCGGCAGGAACGAGTAAGAACGAAAATAACGAAAGAACCGAAAGATCTTTCCTCCTTTCTTTATGTTTCCCCAATAAGAAATTACCATCTGTTCGCAGTTATTCCACAAAACAATCGTCGACGAATTTCCATCGATCGCGATCATCGAACCGATTATACGAGCGATATCAGAGGATTAACAAAAAGCGTGGGAATCTGTCGGCTAAGATAGTCTCGCGCAAGATGCGTGCAAGGAGTAGATGGTGAAAGCTGGCTGCGCGAGATGCCCGCTACCGGAAGCGGATTATCATTTTCCGCGTTGAATTTTCGTGGAGCAAAAAGAAAGGGGGAGAAATTGTAAGAGCGCTGAGGGGCGGGTGCGGGAGGGGGGGGGACGCTTTTTTCCCCCGGCTTTGCGAAGGGAAAGAAGGGAGAAAGGACACATAAATAAAAGCATCCCTCCAGCGGAGGTCTCGCGCCACAGGGTGGCCAGGAGGGTCACGTTTGCCGCGCTTTTTCGACACGGGCCACATCGCGAAATCTAATTGGTCAATCGGGAAACAGCCATCTTTTGAATGGGCGTAGCCGCTCGTTAATACAGGGTGACTCACCCCTGCCTGCACGAAGGCCTATGCCTCCCGTCCACTAACCTTCTCCCTTAACCTACCCCTTGCCGCTCTACACCGCGTCCCTACGTTCACCCTTTTCTTTCTCTCCGCACGATCTTCCTTCTCTTATCAACCCTCGTGCGTTTTCCTCCTCGCCCCTATTTACCTTCGCCACCCTGTCACGTACTTTCTCTTTATCTTTCTCCTACCATCCCGCCGACTCGCAGCTCCCACCACGATTCCCCTTCGCACTGTGTCCTTCTCCGTTCGCAATCAGCTTTCCCCTCTATCTATCCGCTTCCGTCTACTAGGTATACCTTCGTCCCTTTCTATTTTTACGCCCGATATCTCGACGCCCCTTCGACGCTTTCCCAGTTCACCCTCCTGAAAGTTTTACGCTGCTAGCAGCCCTTACCGCGTCTAACCATCGAGGCGACCCTGATCGGCCGCAAGGGCCTCCAAGGCAGATGATACCCGGAACAACTTTCCTTTTCCAGGTTTACGGCGTGCACGAGGACGAAAAGACGAGATACGTGCCCGGCTATTTTCAAGACCAGCGTGTTCCCGATGCGGCTCCGACCACGCACGCTCCAACGAGCCAGGCTACTGCCTCGAGAAAGGACAACTTTTACTTTCACCGTTATCCCAGCCTCTGTTTCCCCGGGATCTTAAACTGCACCAACCTATCTCCTTCTCCTTCTTCTTCTTCTTCTCCTATTAAAGAGGACAACTTCTTTCTACAAGTTAGTCGCTTAAACACTGGCAAGTACGACCTAAGCGGCGACCAACGTCCTTTCTCAGATATTTATGTTTCACAGTATGTTTGGAATATCGGAGAAACGCTAATACGTAGTAGGCTGTAGATCAAACGTACGCGATTGTCCTAAATAAATTATTCGAGAGGCGGATCTTCGACCGAAAGTCCTTTTCTTAACTTTAGCATCGAGACTGAACGAGAGAAATTTTTCTATTGTATCTCGTATTTCTTTTAATCGCCATATGGACGATTTTATCTTCAATGAATTTCATTTTAATAGGATCGGCAAACGCAACGCAGTGTCGAACAATCGTGCATCTCTTGATACTGTATTTTCAGTTACGACGCACGTGGGAAATTTCTGAACGATAGTTTTCCAGCTCTCAGCCTCCGTTCAATTATGACTTCGTATACGTTTTCACACGGATATAGTAGCTGACAAAAATTTTTCAAAAATTACGCCGTCGCGTTTCGTCGTTGAAACACTCGCTTTTGTGGAAAACCAATTTCCGACTAACAACTTTTTTTGAAAACGTACGATATTTCGTAACGAAAGCGTAAACGCGATTGTGACGAGCAGAAAATTACGTTAGAGCAGAATGAAGAAAGCTGAATTTCCTTTCGCTTATTATCTGTTCGAAATTGTTGGATATTCTCAAACGTTCGTTACGTACGGAAATCGGAATCTTCTTTTCGCGTCGCAAGAAACGATAGCTCGACGACCGTGCGTTTCCTGAAAATGTGGTCGAACACGTTTCTAAGTTTCCGCGTTAATATGCAAGCGAATGGCGTATCAATGTCGGTTGCAGTTCTGGCTGCACCGTTGGTACAGTGCATAACCCCTCTGCCGGTTAACGCCGCATGTGGTATCCCACCATCGTGCAGTGTCTCTCCCACACGGCGTCAAATATGCGATGCACGATGCAAGACTCGGCGTACGGCATGCGTAAATGTGCATTGCCATTGCCCCACCATAAGCAGTTCCGCCAATAGACGTCTGCCATGGATCTGTAATGAAGTCCGCTGATCGGCAGAGCGTCACTTTCCACAAGAATTATTTTAACGACAAAAATTAAGTAAATGGATCGCAGTTACAGCGAAAGCTCATAATACCAATGATGTAAGCTTGCATCGTCTTTGTGAGACTATTACAGGCGAAATGTACGTTGCAAATTATTCCAGGCGGATAGGTGCGCAAGTAATACGTACGGTGGCGGAGAAAAAGTGGTTTGTAAGATAAAGAGTGTAGAAGGGCGCCATAATCTTGCGCGTTTGATAAGAGCGACGAATAAAACGCAATACTATATGCACCGCAGGATAGACGACCGTTATCAAAATGGAAGAAATTTCTAGTACGGAAGCTACCTTGATTTTTTCATTTCTACTACAAAGTTCGTTGGGTGTCTCGATTTTCAGCTTTCTCTTATCCATCACTGTATGTATAGTATAGGTATAGGTATATGATTTTCGTAACGAAAGCCGAAACGCATCGTAGGTCGAACGTTCACGACGAATAATAAAAGACAATGAAAAAGTATGCGATACGCTATATTGTATTCTACGCGAAATGTTTTTCAAAATATTTATAACAGCTGCGCTTAAAATACTTTAAGCTAATATCCTATTTTTTCTTTTTAAGGCTTATCAAAAATATTTCGAAGGAAATTCGTATTTTGATTGGAACTGTAATTTGTATCGAGAAGGTTCGCGCATAGGAAAAAGAAATTGTATTGGATAGTACCCACCTGATTAGATGGTTCGTAACAATTTCTATGGATTAATTATGACTGGCTGTTAAAACGTATAGGCAAATTTACTATTTAAACGTTGCTACGTTTATTCTCGTTTAAAATAGTTCTACGAGAAACAAAAGATACGCTTAGAAAACTCTAAGATACATGCCGATACTACAAGAATGACTTATTTTAATTCTATCGATACTACTGAAGAATTTTGCAGAAAACAATCTATAAATTTTCTACAGGGAAGACATAGGCTGCAACTATTTCCCTCCAAACTTTTTCCCATCCTTTATGGAAAATTTCTATGGCAAATCCGAACAAATAAACAGATTCAGCTCGAAAATAGCATTTCAACCCGTATTCGAAAATACCGTACGAATGTCTTATGGCGGTTGAAAGCTGCAGTTCTCGAGCGTGCAAAGTGCATTACCCCCCACCTACATGCATTACCCCTCCACCGATTTACCCCCTCCAGAAGAGGCCACCGCCATGCAGAGGATGTCTGTTGTTGGCTTCCCTCGTCACCACGAGTTGCATACAATAAAGCGGTGCAACGATGCACACCGTGAATTCGAGGACAAAAGGGGGGATGCAACGACAAGCCGCCTGTCCCCTCTTCGTCTAACCATTTCCGAATGAAAATTCAAAAGGAAGCACGGGAGAGGGGCTACATCTGTGGCCGCACCTCCTACGCTCGTAATCGAGAATCTTTTTCCAGCCAACTGCTGTAACTGTACCTACGACTATCTATGCACGCGATAGATTTTGTCCGTCAAAGTTGGTCTTTTTATCAGCTAGAGAAGAGTAGAGAAGTAACTTTTGGCTAATATATAGATATATAATACCTAAAGTCCGTACTAGATACATGGAACATGTTAGATCGTCCCAAAGGTTTCTTTCGTTCGATGAGGAAATAATAGAAACACCACTTTTTTTTTTTTTTGTTTCATATTATTTTAGCGAGTTACGATCCATTTTGTTCTATTGGAACGTGATCAATTCGTAATTGATTCGATGCGATAATATGTAAGAAAAAATGTTGCGCGTCTATTATTTCCTTATCGAACGAGAGAAACTTGTGGAACAAACTGACAGATATTGCTAAAACATTTCTTGAGTATAAAAGCGAGTAGTATCAATCTGTTCTTTACGATGGTCGGTCGATTCGATAGCGTAACTCCGATAGTGCAAAATAAGAAATTATGTACAACGATATATACTTTTTCCTAGATTTCCGTTCCTTCTAGTCGCATTGAGGCTACAAGCTGTATTAGAATCTTGGTAACCTCGGAAATGGAATTTTTACAATTTAGACAGAACGTAAGACAAATAAGAGGCAAAGAATAGCTTTGATACCAATTTTGTCGCGCTGTATTTGCAATATAATTTATTCGTTCCAAGGATAAACGCGAAATCTATTAGGCACGTGAAATCTATTAGGGTAAAATTGTTGAAGAAAGCGCGTATATAGTTGGTAGGTTTCACTGTAAAATATTAAATCTTCGTCCAGTGTATCCTAAATATTTTAATCACAGTTCGTTAGAACCAGATAAAGCGAATATTTGATAACTTAACGTAGCGTAGCTTGGATAATATATTATTTATTCGACGTTCCAAGTGAAAATTTCATTATCCTAAATGCATAGTAACGAAAAGAAATGAACGTATCTGTACAAAGTTCGCGAGTTTGCGAATTTTCAGCCGCCATTTATACGCTGGGCCCTTTTGCCAAGGTTGGTGCTCGAACCTGCCCCTTCAGCTACCATATGTGCATGTACGCGTCTACCTACATATAGGTACGCGTGTACATGAGCAACATGGTTGGATCCGTGTGTTTATAGTGCGCGCCATTTTTATTTCGTCAAATAATTAGCTGCTCTCGATCAATTCTTAATACTCGTTACGTATGCGTTAAGGGATACTCAGATTCCCGATATTATCGTTGTGTATATTTCTAATTATATATATATATATATATACACACACACACATGTATGTATAAATATTTTCTACCGTAATATCGAACAAATTATTTTACGTGCGGACGTAACGTTGTTAAATGTCACGAACACGTAATAGGAAATTATAGAAGATTACAGATGCGGTTGGGAACGTTACATTATCCTTTGTCGCTCTGTCGTCCTATTCAAGCAAAAACATGCTGGGAAAGGAGTAACATCGTTCGCTGACCGTTAGAATCCTAATTCCGACACATCAAACGATTGTCCTATTTTAACGTGGCGTAACCACAAGAGACATCGTTGCTATACTTTCCTATTCTCCATCTGCTGGAATAACGACATGCTAATCCTAGGGACAGGTAACCGTCCAAGACAATGACGGTACGCTGCAGTTAAATTTTCGGAGGGATTATATTATGGTAATAAACACTTTCGGTTCTCGGCTATAAACGACACAGCGAAATCGTGCGGTGCACCTAAAAGCAAAAATCCCTTTGCCCATGACTCATAGTCAGCAACGAAGGGAAAAGTTTCTACTTAACGTTTCCGTACTTAACGTTTAGCCGTTAGAATACACTTTTATATTTATTTCATTAACAGTCATATTTGTTTATAATTATATTTGTTAATACGATATTCGTTTAATCAACAATTTTACGAATCCAACGTTAACGCGATATACGTTCCACGACGAAAACTCTCGTCAATCGATAATTTATTCTTAAAAATTCAAAATAAAAAAAATTTTCGTTTCTTCGGCAACCTACCCTTGGCATATCATCGTGCCGGATAGACCAATGGCAACGATTCTTGAATACGAGCATTATGAGAAAGGGCGAACTGTAAGGAGAACCGAAAGAGTTACGTCAAAGATAAAAAAAGGGATTTGCGTGAAAAAAAAGCTCGTAGCAACCCCTGGATATTGTCATCACGGGATCCATCCGTGAGATCAGTTCTTTTTGTGGAACGTCATCTTTTTCCCTACGATTTCACGGCGGGATAATGGATTCCTCGATCCTTTGGATACGCTCGTTACAACGGCATTTCGAAACAGCTGCAGCTGCCAGGCTAGAGACCATGATAACTAGAAAATCTTGCCTGCGACTAGCTCGAGGAAATCGGTAAGAAAACAAAAATCCAGGAGAGAGGGAACGACAAGGACTCGAAAGCGGAAGTACGCCCTTTACGATTTCTCGGCTAACAGATTTTCTTTGCGGCTGACTAGTCTGTAGAAAATCACGCAAGAATACGACAGCAGGCAAGAGGAATAACAAAATCAAATAAAGTTTCTATCGAGATGCATGTTCTATTGAAAAATGAAATTCGTTTCGAAATCGCACAGTGAATTGATTTGTCCCTGAGAAGATTACGAGTAAAGAGGAGATATCATTGTTATAATCATTGTTGTTGATGTTGTTGTTATTATTATCAGGTAGATATAGTATTAGGAGATACTATAATAAAAAGACAGAAGCAAACGAATAAAAGATGATTTCAAACAACGGAGAAAAAAATTCTTTGTCCGAAACAGTTCAAAAGTTCCTATTTGAAATTTCTCTATACACGAATCGAAGAATACAAATTTTGCATGTAACGATTTAAAAATTTAGCCTATTTGTAGAGTCTGAATATTTGGAATTTCGACTTTGAAATTTTTAATCTACGACTATCCGAGATTATTCGTCTCGATCCTATGTTCTCTCTATAAGATATCGATCGAACCTGATTACTTATCTGAAGAAACTCGCGACTTAAACGTCACCAACCTTCTATTTAATTTTACGATTCCAATTCCAACAGACAACACGGGGTACCGTCCAAGGAAAAAAAAGGAAAAAAAAAAGGAAAAAATAGAAAAAAGCTAGCTAGCGAGCATTGTTCCTGTAACTACGACTGATCTTTACAACGAATTTCACCGTGTCGAGTCGAGCCTTTCCTACTTCTCTACCTTCGTATAAATCTTACTCCGCGTAATGCTTATTTGCCGCTATTCACGGAGTAATTCCCTGTTTCCCGCATTCGGCACGAATCTTTCGAAAATTTGATTCGGTGAAAAGATAAATCGAGAAAGAAGACACTAGATTTTGGCCGCGAAACCCATATAATGACCGTGTACAGCTCGTATTTCATCCGATTATTCGTACGTGCAGGGCGATTTATTGCTCGGAGAATAGTTTTCTAGGCCAACAAGCTAGAGTCGCTAGAGAAATAAGAAGGGGCACGAGGATCGTTTCGAAAATGGGGAAGAGAAAGGAGAGGGAATCGGGGGGAGGCCATCCGGGGCAATGCCAGCTGCGCTACCGTAACATAACGAGGCCTAAACGCGGGCGCCTTCTACCAATAGGAACCAACTGTTCATTAGGCTGTTGGTACAGGCTGCTCCAAATTATCTACGAGAAGAACTTACTGCGAGGGTGTAGCGAGCATTGAGAGATTAGATCTCGCCCGGACGAAAACTGAACATCCTCCGAAATCCTGCTCAACGCACGAGAATCGGTTATATACGAAAAATATCATGGAAATGGATTCGTCTTTACGATAATTACAGTTAACGTAATAGCAAATAAACGCAATAACGTTGCTTTTGGTATCTCGTAGAATAGGTATCTCGTAGAATCGTCCAAACGACGAAACGCATCGAAATTCAAAGATTCTTGACATGTAATTATTTGATATTTCATAGCAATCGATTCTAACGTCTTACGAAATACGTGGAAGAAATTCTCTATTTGTACACACGATGAATCATTCTACAGATTTTATCTTATTTTTCACTGGGATTTAAGAAGACATTTCTGACAAAATAAGAGGTTATTCAAAGATGCAGAGCGTTGTGCGCATGTACTGCAAACTAACATCTTTCTGGTAAATTCGAAAGGATTTCGACGAAATTCAAAGGAAGAAACTAAAGTTTATTCGGTAAAGCGCAAACAAAATCACGATGAATCCATCTAATCTTTTCTCTTGGTGCCCAAAAACCCTCTAGCGACAAATACGGGGCGAAATTTCACTCGTTGGAAACCGCAGCTGCTGCATTGGCAAGTTAGGAATCTCCTAAATCCTAACTTATCGACTGTCATGGTGCGATGGTAATTTATTCTAAACTCCGCCTAAAGCTATCTATAACACAGATTCGAAATCTATTAATTAATTGCCTTTTCTAGCAATCGCCATATTTATAACTGGAAACTCTGTTACTCCATACGTAATTATAGGATTGTACGATTGCTTATATAATCACGCCTTCCTAAATGTGTCTTATAGTTCTATTTATAACTGTCACTGCACTTTGTGTTTCTATCAGAATAATAATCAAAGAAAGTAAAGATCCTTTTAATCATAAAGTAGAAAGAATAGTTCTCGCACAAACCATGTTCCACTGTAAAGGATAAATCGTATTAAAAAAACAGGACGCGTTACCGATCGGTATTTCTACCCTTAGAATCACTTTAATCGTGTTAAAATAGCGATGAGACATCAGTATATCTTAAAAATTTGTATTTTCAATATTACGGTGCGTTGAACGTAAGATATAGGTTAATTTAAACCCGCGGGGTACTTCGTGATTCTCATGTTTCTTTAAATCCTTTTCAAGAAAAATGTGTTCTATTTTTTGATGCATCGCGTGGAAACATATGGCAAGTTACAGATGTAGATTGTACTTTCGACCCGACCGAAGTAAAATCACATAATATGTACACGACGTAGCAGCTGCGAACCCAAGAGAATGCCACAGCAGCTTTCCAATTCATTTTCCGTTACTCGGATTTTCCCTCCTCCCTTTCCTTTTATTTGCGAATGATTAAGGAAAGCAACGAAATACACCGCACAATAGGCGTCAGAGAAAGACCCAAATAACAATTAAAACTGTAAACACGGAAGAAACAAATTATCGTCAACAAAGAATCAGTATTTAATATTTTCCTACGTAACTCGAAATTATTCGTATATCTTTTATTCTCTTTTCTATATTTTTCTATTTCGTTGAAATAGAAAAATACTTTTCAATAATTTAATCATACTGGTTGTAACGGGTCTAGACAAGTTTGTAAGTTACAAATAACTTTTATGTATACTAATACACAGATGTAGCGTATGTGGATGATGAAGCAAAAAATATATACAAATATGAACGTACGAAGCACACTAATAAAACGAGAAGTTACGATACAATTTTCAAATGGTGCTAAGCAATTTGTTATACCTAAGAGGAGGTAAACTATGAAATATAATATATCAAGGTATATACCATTACTGAGGGAAGCCACACAAGAAGTTTAAAAAAGCGTGTACCTGGCTAATGTACCTACCAAGCATCGTGTTATGGTTTTAACAGGATTATGTTGGCAAGACCGAAAGTATATTCAAATTACACGAATCGTGATTAGATTACTTGACAGTGTAGTATGTTTCGAACGGTTACGATTTTTCAGATACGTAACAGAATACAGACAAACGTAACGGTAAGTTGATTCTAATAGCTACAAAAATATGACAAATATTTGTGATTTCTGCGCTTTTTCTACACAAGCTAGAGCAACGTTTATAATATCCTGTGGCTAAGTTTCCTTTGCATACGTCTCTAAGGACGCCCCCATTAAACGGTGGACAGGGGTAATCGAATAGTTCTAAGCTACCGGAGGGTCGGAATAGGCGTTCTAAAATTGGGAGGGGTACGTAGGGGAACAGGAAAACCGGATGGCACGGAGAAACGTAGTCGACTATATTCTGAATTCATCCTCCATTTCGAAACATAATTTTTATTTCGGTGAAAATACCCTATTCTCGTTGATATATTTTTTAAAGCGAAGAATCTAATAAATCAGTTGATTTATTATCAGTTGATTTATCGTATTCTTCCATTGTTCGATTAATTAGACGAACCGGACATTCCAACTTGGAAATAAAATACTTGTATATATTCTATGCGTGCCACGCATTCCAACTTTGTACATAAATAACTTTCAGTGAAAAATATATACTTTGATTTCATTCTTCTACAAGGAACAAACAATTATCTACTAATTTAATACGTACGTATGTGCTTGCAGTTTACGTTCTACGTGCAATAATAACGAAAAAAGCAAGTATAGCTAATTAATCGTTACTCGTGGAAGGCAGGTGAATAGAAACAACATGGACGCAGTTTCTTCCTTTTCCAACCTCTTACCCTGAGCACCCTGACCCTGGCCACATGGGCAGCTGTCTCACTCCACCCCTTTGTGGACATGGCACTGCTCTAACGTAAGAGCGGATTTGTCTATGCCTGCGCGGTGTGCAAAATAGTGTATCGCAAGGCTATCCAAAATCATCTCCATAAAATTTTATCACGCATTTCCTCGATTAATAGAATCTCTCGCTTATCGACTTAATATACGTAGTTTCCAACTTTTACGAATTAGAACGATTCAAAAAAAGAAGAATGAAATTATAGTATAACACTAAAACATAGTTATTTAAACTTCACGTACGTAATCGGTTTTAGTAGTTTAGTAAAAGTTATTGGTATTGTAGTAAAATTATAGTAAAGTTACATCGAAATGTTGAATAATCGTTTCGCATACGTGCATACGTTACAAACACTTTGCACAAAATTTACATGTAATTTTAGCATGGTTCGTTGAAATCTCTACGATGCTTACACATTAAGCAAGTACCTAAACATTTGTAGCGAGTGAGAAGAATAGATTCTACCCTACTGTTGCTGCAGTAGAGGAACGTAACGAAGGTTACGAAATAGTGGTACAGAAATCATCTAGTCGCCTATATAAATGTAAATGGGACACGAAGATACGCATCTTCGATTCATTCGCTGGTCTCGTCGTTTCCAGCGGCGCTTAGCAAAGAAAAAAAAAGAAAAAGGCTGATAGATTCGTACAACGATCTTTCAATATGAATACCAACGACGAAGCAGGAGCAAGGAACTCGTTAACCATGCTACCGTTCGCCGAAAACACCCGGTAGATTTCTGCAGGAACCGAACACGCGCTACGGTGAGAAAGAGTAAGAAAACGACGATGGGAAGGCGGGAGAAAGAGAAACGTGGACGCGGTCGCGCGGGTCGCCGCTCACACGCGTGCACCAGCCACGCGTACGTACACTTTCTACTGGCGTCCACGCATGCTCGTGTGCGTGCACGCAACCTGAACGAACGAGCGAACGAGCGAACGAGCGAGCGAGCAAGCGAGCAAGCGAGCACGCATGCACGCGAGAGCGAACATGCACGCAGACAGAGACACGTTGCCGGCTGCGAAAACCGGCGTGCGAAAATTGACCAATGAGAAACAGAGGCGGGAGTCGGTGGGGCAGCCACGTGGTCCCGTTTGATCCAATGGAAGGCGATGCGTTCGCGAATTTCGAGTCGGTTTCCCGCTTAGCGCTCGCGAGCTTCTAGTTGCTAGAACAAGACAGACTGTAAGAAGGAAAAAAAGAGCGAGAAAGTGCACGCACGAGCAAGGAGAGACAAGAAGGTTGTACGGTTGGTAAAAAGGAGGAAGGAAGAAGGAGCGGGAAAAAAAAGAGAAGAGTGACGAGTTTGCATCGTATTGCCCCCCAGGACACGCGAAAGAGCAAATGAGAGGAAAGAGAAAGAGGGAACGGGAAAGGGTGAAGCGACGAGAAGGAGAGCGAGAGGGAAAATGCCGAATGAGAGAGCCCCTCGGACGTGGTATCGTGGTCTAGCCAAAGAGACAAGAGACTGGTAGGAAGGTGCGTCGTCGTCGTCGTCGCAACGAGAGGAGAGGAAAGAAAGAAAGAGAGAGAGGAGAGAGAAGTAGCTGGACACCACACGGTGAATCGTCAAGAGAACGGTCAACGCGCGTCCCTTAACCTTAAAAAAGTTGAAGAGTCATTTCTGAGAAGACACGGTCGTCGTCGTAGTCCGCCTGATCGGTCGTCGCAGTCATCCTCGTCGGTTTGCATGATCGAGCTGGCTCGAGAGACATCCATTGCCACCGGAAACACGCCAAGTCTGTGTACTACCGGTGTCGACTCGACGTGACAGAGAGTCGTTGTACCTCGAAGCGAGCGGGAAATAGACAGCGGTTCCAGAGGAAAGGAAGAAAGGAGAAAACAAAAGACAGTAGAGCCAGGAACGCTTGGAAGATCGTTCAAGAAGTTACGATAAACCTCCTGTGTCCCTTTCGTTTTTTGGTGTGCAAGCGCGAAAAATCAGGCCGAGTATCACGCGAGAAAGACAATCGTGTTCGCCGAGACGTTAAGATAGTAGCAAAGGGGAAAAAGGCGACGGAAAAGACCCTGACGAAAGCGCGCTCTCGTGTTCGTTTTTTCCTGCGTGATAACAGGATTTGCAAGATCGTCATCGTTGTCGTTGTCGTTGTCGTTGTCGTTGTCGTTGTCGTTGTCGTTGTCGTTGTCGTTGTCGTTGTCGTCGTTGTCGTTGTCGCCGCCGTCGTCGTCATCGTCTGCATCCCATACGTGTATTCGTCTCGTATCGGGGATAGTTGCGATCCTGGACGTGTCGTAATCGTGCGGTGGTCGTGTCATCGTCGAGTTCGTCCGCGACTTTCATCGGTGTACTTCGCTTCGGGTCTCGTTGTGCGAAATACTCGGTTATCCATCGTTATCGCGACGTGATCGTACATCCTCGTTGGCGTGTTGTGGACAACATCGTCAGCGAATCGCATCATCTAGCCGCGTGCCACTAGGCTGCAAATTTTTCAAGCCACGTGACCGAGACGTATCTCGGAAAAGCCGCCACCATAACGTCCAAGAGCGAACCAACCACCATGTCGAAGCTCTACGTGGGCAATCTACCGTCGGATTGTAACGAGAGTGCCCTCAGGCAACTCTTTCAGGATCATAATTTGTCCTGTACGACGATCCTGGTGAAACGAGGCGGCTACGCGTTCGTCGACTGTACCGATCAATCAGTAGCGGATCGTGCGATCGACAAACTTAACGGTGAGTTCAGAATCAACAGATGAGATAATGTTGGATAGATCGCTTCGCTATGTCGCTATACTTTACCTCCTTATCGGCTGTTGCTACGCTGATACGGAACCTCTTGTAAAATACATGTACATACCTATGTATACTGCTTTTACTATGGCAATATATCGCTACGTTTACTGCTGTTGTCGCTATTATCACACAGGGTCTGCTGTCACATTTCATGACTGAACGAAGAAGAAGCTTCGCAAGGGGCAATGCACGGGACATGGAGCCTTCGTGATAAATTTACACATTGCAAAATGTTTTTATCGCTTTACATAATGTTACACTCTAGGTATGGCCTTTGCGCTCTGCAAGCAGGGAAGTCAACTCGTTTTGTATAAAGTTCTTTGTACGTACGTGTGCAACAAGTTCCGTCTACCTGTACGTCGAGGTTGTCACGCTTTTACATGCTTTTTCAACTAGTTTGTAAGATATTTTAAGTAGAAATATATGAACATTTGCACGCTTGTATATATGCCTAACACGATTTTCTGCTTACATTTACTTTCCTACCTCGATCGAACGATCGGTATCCTGTATATAGTCAACCCTATCCAGCCTATCAACGCAATTATATGTACATACACGTATATTTCATTTATATACACACGTATTCACGATTAGAATACATCTTTTTACTATATCTCTGCGTGCAAATAACAGGCAACTTCACCGTGTTATTCGGTGAATCGATCGTCAATTATATTCATTGGCGAAAGGACAATCGCGCCTCGTTGCTGATTGCTTAATTTTTATATTCGCTTCGATCACTCTAACCGTGAAAATACCGTGAAAACAAATTGAATACGATCTATTTACGCGAGTTCTCTCGAGGAATCGACGACCGCTTTAGCCGAATAACCACTGTAAATTGTCTATCGGATTGAGAGCCCCTGCATGGAATCTCGAAAACGTATTCATCGAAAAAATGTATTTTTCCATTTTCGCCGAACATGTACTTTGTACGTTGCGAATACCACGATACAGTCTACTACTTTGAATATTTTTACATCGTACGGGTTAAAATTCTATGCCTTCTGCCGCGTAATTGTACAAAGATTTTCGTCCGAGCGAATCGTACCTTTGAAATTCCCCTTAAAAACGGCGCGAGATATAGAAACTACTTTACGAATGCTCGTGTCGTGTGGAAAACTTATCCACGTGGTGGAGAGGCGCACGCATCGGCAAGATGGCGGAGCCGGTTATACCGGCAAGGTCACGCGTGTGGGTTTCGCCTTTGAGATAAGTTTCTGATAATCATTCGCGTCGTGGCCAACATACTGTCGTTGATCGATACGATTGCCAGCTTCGCTTTACATGGCAATGGTGATTCGAGCATTGAACGAAAATTACGATATAATCGCGCGACTGATAAGCGACTGCTCAATCCCAAATGATTAGAATCCAATTATCGCGAAAGAGTACTAAAATTTCTTTTCGACCATGCGTTACCAAGGCTAACGGTGCGTAAAATAAATTTCATAGTCTATCGATAGCCTTGTTTGTCAAAGGCGTAGGAACACCGCGAAAGCGAAAGATCGATTAAAATCGAGACCAAAGACTACGCCAATCGATGCAGCTACTCTTTTTCTCCTAATCCTCATTAGTAACTCGACGGTAGCGGCAGACGAAGAAACGGTTACCGACATGGTCGACGCGTCTTTCGTATTTTTCGTGAAACGATCGCACGCCTATAAATCCTGACCATCCGTACTGAATTTCAACTTTGTCTCGAAAAGTTAGATCGATACTTGACTGGAAACCACTCACGCCTGTACGTCGCGGTGATTCTCCCGCCCAAAAAACGTGGTCAAGGTCGCGTCTGTACGCGTGACGTATGGTTCCCCCACTGGCTTAATGCGAGGTTAAAATTTACATCGTGAAATACCGCCAACTTCATCTCGACGCGTCCGTAGAAATTGGTTAGTCACACTCGTCATATACGATGGCCATGCTAATCGAGTAAATCCAGATCGTAAATTTTCTCGACGACTTCGCAAGCGACGTACGCGCATTTCTATCTACGTTGATCGATACACTTGCGATTGCTTTTAGAGCTTGATAAGGTTAACAGAATGGAAGAGTAGACGGAGTACGCTTATTGATATTTGCCGGGGATCGTTTTTAAACCATGTCGCCGATATATCGGATAACAAGATCGTTTGTTCCTGTAATCGCGAAGCAATCCTTTTCGTGTCGTACGTACGTAAGATAAATCACTGTCACGCTCGTATGTACGAGATGCTAATCGACGCGTAATACTTGCTTCGCCATGATAAACCGATCTGCGGTAAAGCTTCGACGAAAGTTGCTATACGGTAAATGATTATGGTAAATGATCTATACGGTAAAATGATTCTATCTCGTGTAATTAAAATGAATGTTAGATACTTTGGACACGGTATAAATTACTGGAACTATTTGAATTCCCAGGAAGTACGGGACGTAAGCAGTTGAGAAAATTTGGAGTATAATGGTAGGCAAAAATGTAGCAAAGAATACCAGGAGAGAACGGTCGGCTTGCTTAGAAGCCGGGTTGCAAGAAAGAGGCGCGGTACGAACATTGGAACGGTTCATAGGGAATAGTCTCTCCCTCTATTTCGTTGGCAATACAGAAGGCTCAGTCGTTGCTCTGCAGCAGCGGTACATATGTATGCGGGGCTGATCCTTGGATACAATACCGTGTGCGGAGAACGTTACCGCTTAGTACAGAACTAGTTTGGTGGGTTGTGTTACGTTTTAGACCAACTAAACTAAGGCTAGTCGCGGTTAAACTACATCAGACTACAAACATCGATATTAATTCACCGAGGACTATAGCTTCGCCGCCATTTAATGCCTTCATTTTGTCCGAGTCATGAGAACATCGTGCTGCCCAAAATGTTGTCATTATTTTCCAACGTAGAACTAAGACTAATTTAACGAAATATCTTACAACACCTTAAAAAATACGATGATCTACAGAGAACTTTTATTATAGGAAACTCTATGAAATAATTCTGTTTCGCGTTAGAATTTATTATAAAAGTACCAAGGTACAACTTTTTTTTTAGAACGTAGAAGCATCGTGATTTCGTGGGTATGTCGTTCTTCGCGTTCAAGTTTGACGAAACGCCCGTGTTCCATGTCCATTTAGATGGTTAAAAGAGAGGAAAGGAACGTATATTTTTAATCGCAAGTTTCCAGTTGTTCGTCGTTTGGTCAGCTTGATTTGTCGCGTGCCTGCTCGAGACCACCTGCTCTCGAAAAAAGTTACCTGTTAACAGTGCACCGGTAACCGACACTGATGGAACTTGACGATTCGGTTTCTCCTCCGTCATAGCGAACTTCAGGGTTGATAATAACATCGACGCGAATTAAAAATAAAAAGAATAATCCTATGTTAACATGCACGATCCTATTACGATAAAGAAAATTTCCCCAGATCGTGTCAAACGTTATTGCTACTTCCAAACCGCATCTTATCGATGTACGTGACGTGCAAAAAGATACGCGCTCGCACAGATAGCACGCGTTTAATAAAAACGATTAAAGTTAATTACAACGATTATTCGCGCTCTTCGCGACATAACCAATGTTCGATCGAAGTACGGTTCCTTATTTCTCACGAACGTTCGAGCCAAACGTTGTTGTACGTGTCGATAATATAAAACGAATCCTACACCAGCCATTATCAGCGAATATTTGCTTCTACTTCGCGATCACTGCGAAGTCCAATATTTTATCTTCTAGTAGAGCGGTTAAATATTTCTTTCGCCGGCTGCAAAGAATTTCTTTATAGTCGCGTCTACAATGTCTTACAACGACGTCCGAATAAATTGCGTTCTTCGTACACGCGTGGATGAAAATTACTTGGCTTCAGCGTATAAAATGGTAATTTGATTAACCTAGTATTAAGTTGAGAACAACGGTGAAAAGAACTCGATTTAACACCGACACGAATGTACGGCTTAAGCGCAAAAAGTGCTTGCGCGTCTGCAAGGAGGAAGTGCTATCTTTAGAGCGGCGAAAAGAGAGTGTGCGGTGTCTTCTCGTCTTCTTTTTCGTCTAGCCATCCGCTTTCATTAACTGAATGGTCTTGGGATCAGGGGGCGAGAAAGCCATTGTGAAATTTCAACATACTCGATACCTCGAAATGAATGAAACGTAATGATTCTTCGCACTGAACTTCCCTATCAGTCACGCGATTTCGCAACCGCAAATCAGTGGCTTAATTAGCCGTGGCTTTTAACGACCGATAAAATTCTCTCGTTGCACCGAAATTAAGCGATCGTAATTTTTTATTCGGTCGTTGAAGATATCGTTTCAAGAATTTTGAGGAATCGTTCAAACGACCAATTTATATCGTTGGAAGAAGAGAAAAGAAAAGGAAAGAAGAAAGGAAAGAACTCGTTCAAATTAAAAGCATACGATTAGGTTTTCGAGGGAAATCCGCGCATCGCGTTCCGCGATATTAGAGCGAAATTAACGAGGTTACATCGAACCGTAAAAAGCTGATAACGTTCAGACGTCTATATGAAATTATCCCCGGAGCAGTCTCTATTTTCAGTGTTTCTATATTGGCTTCGTCGACAATTCTCTATTTCTTCCTTGGCCTCCCACGCGGCGACTTTTTTTTTCTCTTTCCTATCTACATTGTCTTCGTCTTTCGTGGCCTCTGTTCGCTCGAGGAACCTTTGAAGACACGTGTTTGTTTTAGATACCCGGCCGTTGACTTCCCGGCGAATAACCGTGTTACCACTGTTACCCCGAAACCAAACCGTTTTCAACGAAATCTTTCTTATTGTAACGCTCGCATCAGCTATCTTCTTACTCGAAGCATTGCCCGTTCAACGCTTTCCCTTATATCTTCCCAGTAGAAAAAAATAGGTACGCTCCTTATCGTTTACCGTATCCTATCGTTATCTGCCACCGAGTTTTTCTGTACGATTACCGTAGCTAATCCGCTTACGTAATCTGTATTTCCAACGAGTAACGTCCACGCTTCGTTCGTCGTAAATTCGTGAAAAGAGTTTCGACGCGCAGCTATCCGAAAGAAGGAACAACGAGGAAAATCTCGACGAAAACGTTTTTTTAAAACGCATCTTGTCGAGACGATCGACTTTCGTCCTTCCCTTCTACCCATGAACGGAATCTTTATGTCAGAACGGGGGGGGGGGGGAAGGAGAAAGACGATTAAAGCGTCTGCCAGTTGTGGCGGCAGTGAGTCCTCTTGGGCCCACGTGCGCGTAATTGTCAGGTACGAAGAGAGAAATCCGAATCTTTCGACAGGTGTCAATGAACTGGGCAACGACGTATCCATCGAAGGATAAGCGAGGAAGATAGAAGGAAGGGAGGATCGGCGGGTCGAGAGAGAGAGGAAGGAAAGGCACGAACAGCTCGTTCGCACCTGCCTGCGTCGTATCCTAACACAGGGCTCACGGTGATTTCGCATTTCGTCAACGCGACTCGGTGAAACTGATTCCCTTCCACGAATTAAGAGCAATCTCGCAGTTGCGCGCGAAGTACGATCGAATGGAAATCGAATGGGAATCGAATCTCGAGAAAATACGTTTCGGATTTTTCTTGAAGGTTGCGTGCATATTTCTTTGGTATTTTAACGAACCGCTAATTGCTACGTCGAAACGAATAATTTCCCGATAAGATTCTAAAGTGGCCCGAGAGATGATCCGCAATATGCAAATTCATAAGTTACATTTCATGGGCCGTAATCTGATCGAAGATCGTCGAAACGCTACGAAATTGCGACAATGTTTACAACGTCTGAAATACTCTAGGATCGTAGATAACAGCGGAGGGCCGAAACGGCGACCTAATTTGTTTCGAGCTTCTATCGTCGAGTCGAAATTCGAAGTACGGGCAGTTTTTATAGAAACGATAGAAGGATGAATCGTGGAATAACGCGCGTACGTGGCAACGAGGAATATCGAAATAACGCAGGCAGCGAAAGAGAGGGAACTCATCGTAGAAAAATTGCATCGGCATGGCGCCATTAATCTCCGAACGAGCGGATATTATTTTAATTCTCAAGCCTCGGACCGAGTCTCTTCCGAGAAACGCCGCCCTTTGTCCCGGTCGGCTCCACGAAAGAAAAGTGACCGAGTGATTTAATCTACGAACGAACGGAGACCCTGGACTCTTTCTGCTTCTCGCTGTTCCCTATGCCTCTTCTTTTCTTTTCATTGGCGCGTTTCTTTTTTGTCTATCGAAGCCTATGTATGGTCGAATTCAACGGTTCGCATCGTGAGCATTGCTCGAAGAAAATTGCGCCGAAATCACGATTCGTCGACTTGACGAGTTCCGTATTTAAGACAGGCGAACAGGAATAAAACAACAAATTCTACCTTATCGTACCAATCCGTAGAACAATTGCGACGCGATAACTAGTGTACCGTAAATGTATATTTTTGGATATTGTTTAACGAACGTCTCGATCAAGGTAACCGGACGGATCTTACAGATATTAATGGTTCGATCGTCGTGGCGTGATGATAGCGATTTGGTCAATCGTTGTTGGATAACGCGAAGTTACATACGAGTGTTCGAGACATTGGTTTACTATGTTGAAAACAGAGACGCCAAGAGATAGGGCGTTCACGCGCGAACGTACGCGTGTTCATCTTACACGGAGATTCATGAAATATATTCGGCCACTTTATACAAACGTGAAATTCTGAACTTTGTCCATTTGCCAGATAAAAGTCGTTATCGTGCGCTGCCGCGCTACAACGCACACGCAATTAGCGATGTGCGCTGTCCAAGTAACTTCACGACAACCTCGACAACAAATCGAAAGTTGAAGAACCTCCACGTTACATATCAGTGCCGCTCCGTTTCTTTCGTTTTCGGTATCGTACACTTTCAGGAAGAAACTTTCGCGATTCGTATCGCATCGTACGTATATCGGCCGGACGAAATTGAACCACACGCTGGTTAACTCGGCGAAGTCGGTCGCCGCGAGACTTAAAATTGATTGATACACGCCACCTTGGAACACACGCGGGCAATTTTTTCAGCGTCTTACGAATCGCTGTCTCGTTTTGCACGCAACAAAATATCTATAGCCGCGAACGATACGAATTTTCGAGGAAATATATACTCGATCGACGATGTTTATCGACTCGACAAATTTCTCGTCGACATCCGTCATTCGATCGTCGTACGTACATACAGCAAGTAGGTCCGATCGTTCGTAATTTAACAGAGATTTAGAGTCGTTATGATCTACGCAACGTGTGGAGCTGAAACGACAGTATCATCGAAGGACGGACTTAGAAAGCTTGGTTCTCCGATAAAGATGAGAATTCCGGGATATCGATAAGGATATCGTAAGCACGACGAAACGGACGAGTCGAGATACGAAGGTATCGTGGTGTGAAAATCGGATGGAGAGAGTGAGATTTTGCGTTTGGCGCGCTTTCTGCGGATTCTCAGTCAGGACCTATCTTAACGTGCGTGGGCCCATTCGCTTCATTCGGCAAACTAACCTACCCGTCTAAGTAATCCATTGTGCTTCTCGTGCTCTCTTTGTGTGGCCGCTCTCACGCTGCGAGCGCGGCACAAGGGTGTGCGAGAAGGAGCAAGAAAGGAGAGTCCTTGGCGCGAGAAAGAAGCGGCAAAGGAACGAGTAGGACAGAGAAAGGGGGTGGAACAGAGGGCGAAACAGAGAGAGAAGTATGCCACAAGGCCAACCGAGACCGAAGCAATTTTTGCTTTATTCTTTGCCAGGCCGAAAACGAGCGTGGATCCGACCGACTAACTGCTCCAATTTTATTTACCGCATCGTGTCAAACCCGATCGACGCGACGTCTTTTCGTCCTTTTGTCTTTTCGCGATATCCCGCGGCCACGTACGATCATTCTCGTTTGTTCTCTGCTCTTCAAATTTCCATTATCCATCTCTCTTTTACCACGTAAATCAACTTCACGGCAACATAACGCAATTGTCCTCCGACGATATTTATCTTCGTTTATTAAAAGCCAACCATCCATCGAGCTATTAGTGGGAAGGCGATATTTTGCTTCGTCTCTTCGAGGGAAAAAGTTTTGATCGTTTCCTTTCGCTGTTTCGTTCGGTTCGTTTTCGTTTCTTGCTTTCCGACGCGGAATTGAGATTAATACGAGCCCAGCGTACACCGTACGTTTAATTACCGTCCCATTATAAACGGTTCCGATGTAGCTGCGTTAAATTACCTAATGTTCCACTGTATTTTCTTCAACGAGACGTTACGTTTCCCCGAATAGAAACACGTGCCCTTCCTTATCCGCGCTTCTAGAACGAAACGCCTCGTGTCGTTCGTTACCGAATATTCTAGCCACACGCAAATGTTTACCTATATATCGAATCACGCGAAAGTTTATATAATTTTATTCTCGAGCATTCTTCCTTTACATCCTGTTACGTTTGCGCTCGTTTTGAATCTGGATCGCGCGTCCTCGTACCACGAGCGACATTTGTCAGGGAAAACGCGTAATTCGTCTTCCGATGTTTCAAACGACATCGTCGCCAACATCGACGTCGTTGTTTATCGAATAAACTGGAAAAATTAGATTCGAGCAGCCAGCATCCGACGATGGCTCGCCGATCTTTCAAAAAAAAAAAAAAAAAAAAAAAAAAAAAAAAAAAAAAAAAAAAAAAAAAAAAAAAAAAAAAAAAAAAAAAAAAAAAAAAAAAAAAAAAAAAAAAAAA
>JACXIV010000014.1:3791235-4036830 GCA_014737475.1 Bombus confusus
TTATGTACCTAGCCGTGCCAACCGCCGTGTCCAAGGCATCGGTATTCAGCATCGGCCTGGAATGCGCAACAGGAACCTGTTCTCATTCCCATTCCCGCGCAGCGCTACCCAAATATTTTATTACTTCCCCGTGGAGCCGGTGCTCTCTCTAGCTCTCTTTATCTCTACCTCTCTTCCCTTTTTTTTCCTTCTCCCTTGCTCCTTGACCGACGCAAGAAACTCCTCGCTGTTATGTCATCCTGTAAGGCTCGCCTTATCGTTGTAGCGATATTTCAAACACTACGAATACGTCTCGAGATTTCGTAGATGTTCGAGGAATCAATAGTCGTCTAATTTTGCCTCTGGTAATAATTACGTATTAAGTATCCGTGGTTAGGAGCGAGTATTTCGCCACCGGTGCTCGGCCGAAGAATCGTCTTGGTGTATCAAGTGCCGAGATACGAAAAACGCTGTACAGGCAGCTCAGATATGCGAGGTTTACGTTACCTACGTTGGTGAAGCTATCGGGTATCGAAGCGAACGCTTTCTATTAATAATACACACGTTATAAATAAACGTTGATAACCGATCGAGCTCGAGATACACGATTTGAGATGGTTCTTCGACTTCTCGAGCAACTCGCTAATTATATATATATATTTTTTTATCTTTATTCCGTTACGATGCACGTTCGAACGATCGCTAATTACGTAGATATAATCGTTGACCAAGTACGCGTCGTTTTACAAATTCGAACGTAACCGGGTTTCGTGGCAGGAAAGCCCGCTCGGTCGCGTCTCACCGTCAAGCAGAAATTGACGAAATTTAAGTTAGGAACCGGTAAAACGTATCGAGAAAGATGGACAAAGAGGAGAAGCGAAATGAAAAGGGATGGCGCGTTGAAGGAAGAGAAAGAGGTGGAAGGAAAGAGCGAGAGAAAAAATGAATATATATTAGATAGATTGCGCGACGACCTCCGGATAGCTCTCCTAAGCTCGGTCTCGCTCGCTCTCGACTCACCTACCTGGCAGTTTTCGTTGTAGGCATCAGCAGGGAAGATGGTGGGATGGGAGGGAGGAGGTAGGAGCACTAAGGAGACCTTGAAGGCTTGCTAGCCGGGTGCCGGTTAGTACTGACCCACTATAAAGGCACTTGCCATCCTGCTCGTTCAACAGGACAATCTACTATTACTCTCTCCCTCGGGAGAGCCTGCTAACCTACTCTCTTGCCCACATACACCGACTCGATCCGAAAACTCGCTTCTAGACCCTGGCTGCGCTTAGCTCAAACAGCTTCTTTCTCCCTCCCTCCCTCTATCTCGCTGGTTCCTCTCCTTTTTCACCCGTGCTCTCCGTCTCTGTCCCGTTCACTTTGTCGTCCCTCGTACGCTGCCTTCCCTATCTCATTTCCACTCCCTTTTTTCTGCTCCCTTCTCGCTGCCGTTCTAATACCACCACGGCTACACCCCTCGTGTTCTCGCTATTTCGCTTCCTCTCGCTCCTTCTCTTTCCCTTTTTTTTTTTTTTTTCTAGTTCGCTCTCTCTACTCCCTCGTACACCAGTGTGTACGTTACACGAACACACGGCCGCGTACACGCGGCATACGGTACACACGCGGAGCGAACCCCCGAAAAATCTCTGTGTGACTGGGTAAGACGCGCGTACCCTTCTCTACGTATACGACGAGTGCTTGTTGCGTGTGTCTCTCTTATGCACGAATTTCACCGATGCTTAGAAAGAAGGAGAGAGAGATTCGAGCGTGTATCGCGTGTAAGTATGCGTGTGTTTGTAGGGAGTACCACCTAGCATAGCAACTGCTGTTTCTGCATTTCTTAGCAGCGCGCCCCATGCGAGATGCCGGTATATTTTAGGCATATAACGGGTGTCCCGCTTTCGAAACACATGCCTACGCTTCTCTTCGCGGACCGTGCATCTCTCGCGGTTACCTGATAGCACGTCCTGTAATCGTAACTTCGTATCAGCAACGAGAGCTAATCCAGTGGAAAAATACGCTGGTTTTACTTCGTTGTAGGGATTTTTTACAATTTCGTAACTTCAACTACGAAAACAGCAACGCAGCGTCTTGTGGACGAGACTCTTTTCTCGTAAAACACGTCGAATTCCTTTACGATACAATAGCAAGGATATAGAGTATGATACGACGTGGTGATAATTCGCAGGGTAAAAGTTCAAACTTCAAAAATAGCCTATTTGACTTGATTTATTTAAATAACGAGTGCTAAAAGAAGACAAGGCGGGCAGTGGAAATATTAATCTCGTTCGAGAAAATATTCGAGCGTGTGATCGTCGTAAATTTTGACACGATCGGGATCATCGCGATCGAACAGCTTCTGCTTAGCTGATGTTATATTCGATGGGAGACGACGTTGTAACCCATCGTAATAGCCTACTAAATGGCAAACACGTGAAATCAAGCGTAAAAGCACACGTCGAATTTAACGCGGCATAAGAATCAAATTAAAAGCTCGTCAAGTTCTACCTCCCCTCCTTTTTCTTCTCACCTTGTCGCGAATTGGCTTTCGCATGAAACCTGTTGGTACTCAGGCTGAGCACTCGTGCATGGAAACACTTACGAATATTATTGCTACAGGGTGAGATGAACCATTCGAGGGGAGACTTGACACGGGACCGTACTAAGTAGCCATTTAAGCGCTACTTCCTCCTTTTCTTTTTTCCCCATCTCTTTCTGCCTCTTTTCACTTTCGAGTACTTACAGAAGAGATACCGTAACGCCATCTTCTTCTCGTCGTTTTATGTTTAATACGCGCATTTTTAATTCATTCGAATTTCCAAGCTAGTCCGCCCGGTAGGTTATATTATATACCCTCATTGTACCGAGCATTCTGCTGCATTTAATAGACTCCTCGCGAACACAATTCCGCCACTCGCCACACGCCATTGTACCCCGCAAGAGAGATCTACCCGGTTTTTCTGAAGCAGACTCGGCTCATTCAAAAAAATACCACTCCGCGCACAAAAATGAGAAGCGCCGAGATCGTTATCGATGTTCAACGACAACGACGACGACGATCTGCGACGGTCTACCACGATCATCAACAAGCCTGCGTGCCCACTTATTTATGGCGCAAACCGACTGTAACTAATTCATGCGAACACGGATCTCTTTTTCGCCGAACCACTTCTAAATAACTTATTATTCGATCGAACGATTCCTCCTAATCTATAAAGCTATGCAAAAAGTCTAAGAAAAAGATACAAATACATCTGCTATTCTGTGTATGCTATCCATAACCTATTTTTGGCGCGAAGCGTATAGTTGAAAATTTAGGCAAAATTATTACGATTAAATGCGAATATCTCGTTTCCACCGACCTTTATCAGAAGCTCGTCTTAACGATCAATCCACTGCATGCTGACATCATGGCTGTCATCATGGCTGTCATATATGACGTCTTGCTGTCCCGTTTATTCAGAAACATCTTTCACGTTCTTCGCTTTTTTACACTGATAACAAGCGCGCATCTTTTTAACCTACGTATGTCCAAGGGTCAGGGATTACAAGTAAAAGAACGTTTTTCTTAGTATGTTTTCTTTCAAATAGTTTTTCGAACTTTGCCAGTCGATGTTTGTACATACTTCCATTTGTAATCATAAAAACCGTTTAGTAGAGGTGTCGTCTTTCGATCGCCAACTTGTAGTTTAAACGAAAATTTTGTAACGAGAGGTTATACGGATTGAAAAGGAGAGATTAAATAAGGTATTCTAATATTTTTTTTTGTCGATATTGCGAACAAGATTGTTTTGATCATAGACCGTGCGTAGAAATCGCGCCATTTACAGACCAAGCTATGTTTACATTCTTACGATGGCCTTGTTTAGCGAAGCAACCGAAGCGTATTTCTGCTCGCGTCTAATCGAATAGAATACTAAAAAGAAAACACACGTCCTTTCGAACAATCTCAACGTTGAACGATTTTTCCGGGAATGGACGAGTTAAACGTTTATAATCTGTCGCTTAATTGACTCGTAATCTGGTGCACGTCGTGTTAATCGCCGTAACTGACTGATTTTAAAACACATGCGCGCGCATACTCTCGTCGCCAGCAGGATGCGCATAAGAAACAATCACCGCCTAATTACCAATCGTGTAACGGATAAAATATTTACTTTTTATGTAACCAAATCTAATTTTATATACGACGAGCGAAAAGGGTCACTTCCGATGGTCGACAAAAGTGGTTTCGTAGATTTTTTTTAGTATTACATTTAGAAAGAGGAACTGGTTAGAGAAAATTAGATGGGTCTAACTGGCAGAAGACACCTGGTGCCTAGGAAAGGAAATACTCGTGTACACATGCATTTATGTATATGTATGTCGAGACCCTCGGACCGTGTCGAAAAATTCGCTAGCACGAGACTATGACCACGGATACGTTCACATAACCTCTTGATCCTGATTAGAATATGAGTAAGGTACGCGATAGTTTCAGATCAGTGCAGCGATTTTTATGCCGTTAGACGTTGTGTATGTACAAATCAAAACCCGGAAGCAACCGCCAAGTTCCACTTCTCAAAACCGGTGTACGGCATATTTTTCCATGAGAAAATATCCCATCGGTAGCTACGACCAGGGTCAGAGTTCAAATGTAGCATAGGTTCAAACAGGTTGTCCAAACTGACCCAATAAACGAATTCTCCTATTTCCTTGATGCTATGAGAAAATTCAAGCGATTCGTAGTTACGTGCCATTTATTCGGCTATCTTGCCTTTGCTTTTCTTTTTCCTTTGTAATATATAAGAAATTGTATTTGTTTAAATAGAACTTTTTCATTAACAGTAGGAACGTATTTGAGATTCGTAGCATTGTTTATAAATATGCTTTAAAAATACGTTCTTTTCTTGTTTCAGGATATACGTATCTCGGATCAGTGCTTGTCGTGGAGCCATCCGTAGCTAGTGGACCGAAGAAACGGTAAGTTTTAAACATTTTCATAACTTTTACTTCGCGTAAAATCGTGTGCGAATTTCGTGCCACGGTATCGCATTTTGATTAGAAAGCAAGCGTATGTACGACTCGCTAGCTAAGACGCGCGTTACTCGGTTGATCGACGATATTCTCGACTAGAATGCTTTTACGATAAAACGCTTTGCTTTATATATTACGTTACTTCGTATGCAAATATATACGTATTAAATAAATTAGTCACGAATCGTCTTACCGTGGTTATAATCAAAATTTATTCGTCCAACGAATATCGTTAACCGCTGTCCTTTAAACGATCGTAAATTTGGCGAGCGTGCAGGAAACGCCTGGTCGAATTACACTTATATTATATATTAAGTATTTCCAGAAAGTTGCTCAACTTCTCCGGTTCTGCTACCGTGCGGAAAGCGCCGAACCAACTTGTCCTTACGTGCTAATAGTCCATTTGTCTTCGAAAAATTTTATGTAATCGCTTACACAAACTTCAACAGGGGTTATTAACCTTAGGCAATTTCTCGATCAAAAGAGAGATCACGCGTAATGCCGGCATAACGAGGTGCATAATTGGCCGCACGCGAGTAAATGCGCGCGAGCGCGCATACACGAGAGTTTGAACTCGTGCCGAACGTGTCCAAGCAAAAATCGTCGAGGATTATCCGCAGTGGAACTCATCCGCGTCATAGAATTTTGAGTAATTGTCGGATACCATCAAAGGAATCGTACGGTTAACTCTACGAAACAAAGATGGCCAATTACATACTTCGCTCGAAGTTCCAGCGAAGCGAACTTGCTCGAAAACTTACTTATCTATTGTTATGCAAATTTTCGCTGTGTTCTTTTATCGCGATTGCTTCTGTCGATAGGAGCATAGGTGTTGTAACGGAATAAACGACGTTACAATTCGAGCATCGTTAAACGGTATCGTTCTATATTTATGCATGGGAATTTGTAGAATATGAATTACATTCGCACCATTTCTTTTTTGCATGCTGCCACGTATATCACGCACACATGGATCGCTGGTACGTATCTATTGCCACTATTATTCGTTGATCGTATTTGTCGACGGCCGTTAACATTAATTTCTTCGCTGAAAACCTATATCTAATGGATCGTTGCTAGCGCGATTCCTTTGAAATTAAATCGTCCTTATATCTTCGTCCTGTTTTCGTCGTTTCATTACGAAGGACTGTGACGTTGCTCGGTGATCATCTTTTAATCGACAAATTTTTACGTCGATATCGATTTATGCTTCGTAACTCGAGGATATAGAATTCATGGAAAGTGGCATTTTATCGACCGCTTTTTAATTACCGCTTAGTTCGATCAATACCATTGTTTCGATCGAAAACTTTCTACTCGATCTTCCTCCTACTAGAAACGTTTGGGAGCCTCTGCGCATCGAGGCAGCCTCCTCCTCGACGGTGAGCAGGCGTTCGAAAAAAATGTGGCACCTGCCTTCTCCTTACGAGCCCCGAGCTGAGTCCAGGCTGCTCGCTCGTGCCACAACTGCAATCTGTTATTTCACCATCCCCCAACCTCGTCCCTTTCTCCGTTTCTCTTCTCGGTTATTCATACCACCGATTCCTGTTGCCACAAGAAACCTTATCGACGATAGGAACGTGCAAAGATATAAACCGGGGATTTGTTGCCGGTCATAACGATACTCGACAGCAGATAAGAGCAATTAAATGCAACGTGCAATGAATGCAGGGTAAAACGAGCGGTACGTGCGATCGCTTTTAATTCGGTCGTCCGATTGCATCGACGATGGCAAACATACGAAATATCATTTTCCATCGTAACACGGCGAATGCAATTTTTCTTCTGTATCTCTGGATGCCTAACTCGCGACACGTGACGTGCGTTGTTTTGAACCTTGCCATAGCGAAAGGGTTAAATTAGGGTGACGAACGTAACCGTTGCGTGGTAGATTGCAAATGAAATTTTTTGTCGAGATAGGTAGCAAAGAGATTAGGCGGGGAGGTCGTTGGTCGACAATAGACAGATTGACAATCCAGAGGGACGAGTATCACTTCCGAGTTGTCCTCTTTGCGTAGCTCGGAAACTCGCGTATCAGCTTCCTGCAGCGAGTGTTGCTCTTCCATTTTTAATGTTTAGGACCGGCGCATGGCTAAACATTCATTTCCATATAAGCCGATATGTTTCAAATGTAAAGCACTCTCATACGGTGGTTACAGCGATGAAGCAGAAAAGACGAGAATAGATGGAGAAAGAAAAAGGAAGACGTCCAGGAGAAACGAACTGGTACGAGCGAAAACTAGTTTAAGGTCCGAGGGTCTCACCCTTCGAGAATCCTTACAATGATTCCATGGGATCCACCGCGTTTCTGATTCTATTTCCTTTAACTGGCTCTATCGGCCTCTTTGTGTTAAGTCCGCCAATGTGTGACGTTATTCTAGCTTCGCGAGTGTGAGAACCGAACGGAAAATTCGTAACGAATGGTGACAATTATATCATCGTGCGACTCTATCCATGCTATTACAGGACGTTTATTTTCATATGCTAAATATATGCCTTGTCTTCCTTTCTTTCGAGTATACGCACCTTGAAAAGTGCACGCAGTTAACAGCGAGTTAAAGATTCTAAACTCTTGCCGTGATCGATGAGATACTTTAAATGTCAATAGAAATTTCTGATGGGAACGTTGGATCTTTTCAAGGGTTTGTGACGTGGCACGGTCGGAGAATTCATTCGATTCCCGTACGTTTAGATCGCTTCGTTCTCACTTCTGTGGTTTTCATGCAGACGTACATACATAATTCAGAGACCCTGCCCTGCGCGGCCGATGCTTCTTCGAAACTTTTGAAGTCATGCACATGCTTAATCAATTTAATGCGACGACCGCAAAGACTGCTTTAGACTCGCCGAAAGGAAGCTCCACTCTGCGGTGCATCCACCTAACGTAGGCACGTGTATCGTACGTTGGAATTGTGGCAGACCGGCTTCTACGAAATGCAAATCGAAATGCATTTTTTTCCCAATAAACGCGCGAAGATAATCGGTATTTATTTAGCAAACGTATAGATAACCGCGATCTACCGTCACGATTTACGATCGGACGGACTAAATACATAGCACTCGACGAGCTTCCACGTTCAGGTGTCAAGTGGATATCTCATAATACGAAGTGCACGCGAACCGCACGTTTTTCCACTTGCACACGCGGCTCTGCACTTTTCCCATTTGCATAACAACGCGGCTGCACCTCGCAGCGCGTATCAGGTCATTCAAGTCGTGCGATAGGAAGGGTGCATGGGGGTAAGTTAGACCCCTGCAGCCGGTGGTCACCCGGCTGACTGAATGCACTTTGTTTGCATTTCCTGCACCGAAGTGCCGCCGTTTGTCTATATCACTTGTCCCCTCGGCTTCATAAACCGCAAACAAATGTTCGCATCGTTGATGCGGGGGAAAACGAATAAAAAAACTGCCACGAGAGCTGCCGAGGATGCATCTTTCCGTTCGATGCGATGCACACGTTCTTCCTCTCCTTCTTTCTCCACCGTTCCGCCTATCTTTCTCCTTGTCCTTCCTGTCTCTCTCTTTTCTTCCAGCGAATCGTTGCACTCGGCGCGTGCCAACCTCGTGCCCTTCTCCGGTGGTGTGCCCCCTCCCTCGCCTTGCATTTAATTCTGCCTCTCCTCGTCCTCCACCCCTTTCGACTCCCTACTTTTCTCGGCCTACCCCACCCAACCCCGTTGTCCTTCTCCCTCGCTCTCACCCTCTCCCTCCCTCTCTCTCCCTCTCTCTCCCTCTCTCTCCCTCTCTCTCCCTCTCCCTCTCCCTCTCCCTCTCCCTCTCCCCCCGTCAACCAACAACCCACTGCACCCCACCCCCCTGAGTCGCGGTGCATCTTGCATGCACTTGTTGCGTCAATGCACAGCCGGCTGCTTCGGCACGCAGGCGCAACTCGAATTTCTGGACGTTGTTGATACTTTTTTTATCGGAGCGAAGGGAACGGTGGTGCGTTTCAAACGCGATAGGATTACCACGAGAGACAGTTACCGCGGATCAACGCGAAAGACCATCAGGATAGCGAAAGTAATACGTTTATTGAATTACGGAGATGCCGGCGCGGCGCGGTTTATCCGCACGTACGATTTCTCTTCGTTAAAGGAGATGGACGTGAACGTGCTAACTAGATATCGCGTAACATAACGTAACGTTGCGAACGCGCGACACACAGCCGCGTTTCTTGCTTTATATCTCGACGGTGTTCGTTACTTCTGCTGTTTCGGTCATTTTACTGTCTCGATGCTCGAATTACTTTTTCCATTGTTTGCGATGTATCAAAGCAAGTCTTTCGTTTCTCGTTTCTCGTTCCAATCGGCGTTAGTAAGAGCAATAATATTTCAACGATTAGAGTTTCAACTTTTCTTTTTAACCTTCAAACTTTCGTACAGAAAGCACCGCATATTTCTCGCCAATTGCCAATACAACGATCATTACGATATCGCGTAAATATTTTGCCTGTGTACGAGCAAAATCGTTAATACGAAGTATCCGCAAGCTTAAATTAAAAGGGCGGTCGTAAAAAGTGGAACTTGCGGCGAAAGTAGTAGGCCATTCTCCGGTGGATTACGCTCGTTACAAATATAGGGTGGATTTGTAATACCCTGCCTGCACTTGTTGCATCCGTGTCGAATGCACTGGCGCTCCACGCAAGCGTCGTTTGCCAAAGCTAACTTTGCGAATTTTCTTCGTGCCCGATGGCATTCCATAAATTAACTTTTTCCCAGCTGTGTACCTCGTTCTCAAACTTTCAAATTGTTACTTTGTTAAAACTTTTTTATGGGCTGTGAAATACGCGCTGTTAGCGAGTTATCAAAGAAATTTCTCCTTTCGAAAATCTTCTCGTTACTCGTCGACTCGTCACCTGTTGAAACGCGATTCGAACGTAATAAACGCGTGACTTTCGACTAGAATTCTCGAGTAATCCTTCGTGTAACGACTCTTAGTAAATTCTCGCGTATAAAGCCGACCGAGGTAAACACAAAGCTGGATCGTTCGTCGTTGCTGTCATTTCGCACGCTTTTCCTTTTCTTCGGTCCGGCTGCCGCGATTCTTTTTTCTGCGAGAAGCAACCGCTACCAGCGGCTTCGTATGTCGGCACAGCGAAAACAAAACGATACAACGGGACCCGCCCGGTAGGATCGCTCCTTCCGATGTTTGCTTAAAGTATCTTCCTACGAGCCTCGAGGGACGATATCCTGACGAGGAGGAGCTCGATACGCGTCTTCGTGCAGCTGCGTTCACACAACGGACTAACGTGGCTTCTTCGGGATTATCTTTCGAAAATTTCATTGACAGATAGATCGACCCTTGCGACAGACTTTGTAGTCGTTTTAACGCGAGATCGAGAAACATGAAACGTCGTCGGCGTTCGATTAATCTTCTTTCTCAGAAACGATCATTTCCGCGTAGCTGATAGTGCTTTGTCTAACGTCGCGACCGATTCTTTTCATTCACGTTTATTCTGTGTCATTGCCTTTGATTCAGAGCCTGTGAGATACCTGGATCTTTAAGATGCTGCAACTTTGCGTCGTTTCAATACGACGCTTACGATACAAATTTAAGCGACGAGATTATTTCGGTGCAAACAATCGCGCACGTGTAAGCGTCGTAGCGAACTGACGCGAGGGAGCGTTTGAACGTAAGCCAAGAAGCTTCGATCGAAATTACCGATCAGCTGCTCCGGGCTGTCAGTGGCGGAAAGTAATTTACGCTCTTAAGTAATGCGCCGGAAACGAAAATGTAATTATCACCTAGTAGACCTCTTACGAGCTGATTAACGATCCAATTGCTCGTCCAACGTAAATTGTCAATTTACAGCCTTCGAAATCGGTCGCCCCGCGAGTAGCAAACGGTTGGTCGATTCTTCCGAATTGTAATCGATTAGCCGACGATCTCCAATCTTCGAAACAGACCGAATCCGTACTCTGCAAAAAGTTGCGAAATAGCTACGGTATTTCGGAAATAACCGGCAGTTTCTAGAGCGAAGTAAAACAGCTGGTTTCGGAGGTAATTAATATTGGCAAAGTGGAATGGAGGAACGTATAAAAGCTGTAACGCCGCGATTAAAACAGCTTGGCTGCGAGTGTGTGCGTGAATTATGTTTTTTTCAGGATATTAAATCTTGCACGGTTTTATCACGAATGTTGGTGCAGGTCGTTCCCCTCGTTAATAGCTATTAATCATTGGCGAAGGAAAGGGCACGTAAGAACATTAAGTCAAGATGACGATAGCTTTCTTTTGCAGCAAAAAGTGGAGGTGGTTTGGGTTGCTCTTTGTTTTTTCTACCCGGCCGTTTTCATCGCATGATTCCTTATCACGCGTAGATCCACAGATGAGCAGAGATCGTCACGGTAAAAAAGAAAATTACACGGGTATGCGCGTGTACAGACTTCGCACAATCCGCAGGTGTAAAGGGCCTCGCTTAATTATCTCGAAATTGAGGCACGCTGACGTGCAATAAGCGTTATATACCCTCTCACCCCTCTGGTGTATGCGCCTCGTGTTGCCGGGGTTCGCTGTTTTCACTTCGCCCGTGCGTCGATGCACTTTCTCGCCGTTGCAACGTCAATGGTTCCGCTTTAAGGCGTTACAAGCAGAACGGCGGATCGTAAAATCTTGGACGGTGTTACGGAAGACGCGATTTTTGTTGCTGAACGCAGCTGCCGGCCAAAGTCACGCTCGATGCCTTAATTTTGAATTGTTCTACCGGAACGATTTGCCTTTATGCTGCGCCCCGGATCGCGTCTTTACAAGGGGTGCAGCCAAGAACGCGGATCGATTTTCCTAATCGACTGGGATTCGTTTTGATCGAAGGCTTGGGCAAATTTCCAAAATCGCGTACGTAGAGACCGATTTTCCGGAATGGTCGTCGTAACGAGGCGAACCAGTAGAATCCAACGAATCCTATAAGAATATAAGCGTCGTTTAAAGAGGATCGGACGATGTACGCGTTCCGACCATGTCGCGGGAACAGCGAAAGCGAAACTCTCGGAAACGTTGTATCGAGAGGTTCCACTCTTGACAAATTGAAACTTTGCACAGTAGCTGGTACGATAGCGTAAAGGTGATTTTAACGGCGATGCCTCTTAATTGGCGTGACCGACGCAAAAGGATGCCGTGAAAAAGAAACCCGTAAGAATATGCACGGATCACGGAAGACGCGCTGCACCTGGCCAACCAACCGGTCAGATCGGTATCTTGGCGACGCGGTTATTATTAATTCTTTTTTGTCCTCTCACAGATAGACTGCGATTAATATGCATGTCGCGGAGGCCTCCAATTATCCGCTGTACGAAACTTTTTCTTCTTGCCGAGTGTCGCGGACGTTTCTCCTTTCTTACGTCATAGTTTCGCCTTTTCATCTACAAAGGACGCGTACGATGGAAAGACGAATCGAGTTGACAAAAGTTTCGCTACTCGAAGACTCGAGTAAAAATCCACTCGACGATAAAAGCGAAATCGCGATAAAATCACGAAAGCGAACGCGACTTGAAACGTAAAGAATCGAATAACGAGCGTTCAATTTCGAAGTTACTTTGGTCGTCGGAAAATTAATGCATAGGCTTGGCGTGAAAGAAAATACTCTTTTACGTATCATGTATATGTATATATATATATATTTTTTTTTATTATATTTTTTGTTCATCGTGGAAAACGCATCATGAAAAAGTAAGATTATCCCAACACTGAATATCTTATCCCGATATCCTTAAACTCCTGTATCCTTACCTATCTTACAGCTTCCCATTTCCTTGTTTTAGGGGTAGCGGCGACGCCCTACCGGAATCTTCGGTTGGCCAAGTTGGCAGTGGTTGGAGGTGAGTCATTTTTCCCAGCCTTTCCGCTTTGCTCACTGACCTGTAAGACACATATTTCCTGCCACTAAACGTTCCACGATATCGCGAAAAACAGTTTCACGAACAAATAAATCGCACGAGATGAACGAGACTACATTCTTTTTTTATTTAATTACCGTAAAACGTTTCAATTTGGGTCGGTTTACGATAAACTATCAAGTAGAAAGACACGAGCCACGATTTAAAAACGACACAATGCACTTTTCGTGGCGAATCCGCGTCTTAACGTTAAGTAGCCAAGTCCATTTCGATTCTGTACGTTTTCTTGAAACGAAAACTTTGCTAAATGCTCGGAGGCCAGACGTTTATCGAATACCAAATGCACGAGCGGCTTCGATTACTTGCGAATTTAAAATCGATTCGCTTATATCCGTGCAAATTGGAAAATTCGTTTATTTGTAAATACGGTTGTACCATATTTTATTCGTCATCGATCGGTCGACGTTCCGGTCAGCGTCCAGTTATCTTTAAAGCATACTTCTCGTGCATCGTACGACAAGAAAAGAGTAAATCACCGCACTGACTTTGTTGAAAAATACCATTTTTTCGATTGGATTTTCTTTACCGAATAAAGCAGTATTCGATAGCAGCGGAGAAAGCTTTCCCAGCCTGTCCTGAGACATCCGGACTCCTGGTGCGAAAATTCTTCAAGGGTGCGTGGCCACTATTGATTCCAGGGATCCGCCACCCTTACGCACCCTCGCATTTCTCTTTCCCTCTCTCTTTTCCCCCCGTTACCCTCTCTGTCCCCACCTAAATCCTCCCTTTTCCCCTTGTACACCGACGTCTTCTATATTCCCCTTGGAGGACCCTTTCCTCCTGGCCCGAATTACGTCGCTCCTCCTTGCTTTCCTTCCATCGGCTGATCCACCCTGGAGGGGTAAAAGCCGCTCTCGTTCGTTCCCTTCGTCTCGGATCGCTCGTTTCCACGGCCGTCCCAGTTATTAAACTACCCACTCCACGATTTTATGGAATCACGTGGATCGCATTGCCATTGGAAATTACGTTGATAACAGCGGCCAAGTAATTATATTCGGTCGCAGTCGTACGCTTACGAGAGCCGGTTTACGTAATCGTTTAAAAAACCCAACCGGCTTTAGGAAACGACACGCGGCGTTCGAGACGCGCGTAAATTCAAAGGCGTCGCTCGAGATTCTTCGAAACGTCGTTTTCCTAAGAGCGACCCATTTTTAGCCTTGAACGATACGATGCAACGAAGATAGTTTTCACCAAGGTCAACAGCAGATCCATTAATTTTTATGCGCCCGGAAACCGTTTCACCGATCCCACGCCAGGTCTTGGCTACGCTTCATTGATACCGATATTTACGAGCCGTGCAACTATTAATTATCTTTAAACACTGCCTTAACCTACCCCAAGCGTCATTACCGCGTGGAACAAAGAGCCGCCACGCTCAAGTCCACGCTTTCGCCTGAGCATCAACCGAATTCCACGCTATTCGGTACTTGCATGATAGCGCAACGGTGTATAATTTTCGAATTATCGCAGCCGGTCTACTACGAGTCAATTCTACGTACGTCGACGTTTCGTTTCTCGTCGGTTCGTCCGATTTGCGTCCTGACGATTGATATATTTTCACCGAGTCTGCGAGTGGTAAGCTAGTAACGTAGGTGGACGATTTCTTTGGCTGGTAAAGGGAAAATAAGCCGCAAACTGTGCAAGACGGTTCCAGGAAGCTGATGTGGATTTATGCTCGATGAAGAGGATAATCGATTGATCATTTAACGAATTAGTCGATGGCGGCTAAGCGGGAAGAAAAAGTGTGCGACAAACGACGCTAGAGCTTTTACGTGCTGACCCGATCACGTGACTCTGGAAAACATCAGACCGACGATATATTATCGAAAATACACGTTACGGGTTTTATTGTCAATTCGCGAGAATCGCGCACGTCCTGGCAGATTATTCGCTTCTATGTGTATTATTTTTACGCGACTTTGGTTCGAACATCGATGTTATCGAAGAGCAACGATACCTGGATAGAGTACTCTTACTGAATCGATAAATCAAATTATACTTTTTCCTATTTGTCTGAAACTTTACTTATCGGAAAAGTCGTTTCGTCCAAGCATACGCGAACGATTGGATTTTTATTTGTTGCGTCGAAAAGAACGGTATTTCTATCGCTCGTTAAGTTACCCTCTGTAATAAAAATTCATAGCGAAACCACGCGACCACGTAGCACGCTCAAAATTCAAGTTCGACCCGGTGTTCTAACTGGCTGTCCACTTGTTTATAATAGATCAACGTTTCTTCTGTTATATGACCACTCCCCTCGCGGAGTTCCGTTCTCTTTTTCTTTTTTGTTTCCCTCTTTCTCTCTCTTTCTTCCAACCCCCTTGGCGTAATTCGGCGATTCGTAATCATCGTTTGTTTTCTTCCGGAAGACCATGACGCGAGTTGTACAGGTGTGCCATTCAGATCAAATGCCGGTAGAACTCGTCTCGATATCCTCCATGGCATTGGCCGCAGAATGACCGAATTTAAACTCGATACGGATAAATGTATATTCCTTTTATCCTTGGGAGGAACGTACGAGACGAAAGACCGTAGATCGACGTTTGGTTTGACGTGATCCGGATCTAAAAGGAACCGAGCGATTCTAAGCGGACATTTTTTTTTTTTTTACAAAATGGTATTTTATAACGGGGGGGATGGACGAGGATTGCTTTCGATTCTGACAGAGCGTAACGAAACGCAATTATGGTAGGTGTTTGAACGCATCAGAAATTCGAGTGCCATCCGGCCACAGAGTTCTGTGAATGATAAATCTGGTTCAAGGATAACACCCTCGTCATTGCCAAAGATAATGACGATGAAACGTGAGCGCAGAAAAGCCAGGAATATCCGTGGTCGACCTGCACCCATATACCTGCAGGCATGCACAAAAGAAAGGCGAATCCTTCCTTCCTACCTGGCCGAACAAAGCGAGACCTCCGTAACGGAATCAATCCTGTAGTTCCACGGAGAACCAGGAATCCGTACTTCCAACGTTCGGTAAAACTCTATGCATAGATCGGAACGCTCGACGACTGTACTTTGCCGATTCGAACGCTAATGAATCGTGAGTCAAATGTGCACGTGAAATAACGTACAGCGGTGTCTTTTAGAGCTTGGCGGTGCTTGGGCACTTGTAATCTCCCCCTTTTCAACTCACAAGTTGATCAGAGAAGCACTCTTGACGTCGTAGAGGCAAAGGGTGAAGCGTTACGTTTCTTATTTATCTGCCAAGTCGATGGTAGACGAAACGATATATTTCGAATATGAAAATTTTCCGAAATCCGTCCTACTAGCACGATAATTTATCGTTAAATATGTTTGTACGTTTCGAATTATCCACGTTACGATCGATGCGTACTACGGTTACTCGGATCGTTTCGATCGTTCAGGTTTTCCAGAAAAAAAGAGGAACAATTGTATTTGCGCGATATAACAGAGCGTAAGCTACGTATTTAGAAGCATGGGTAGAGTTCAAAACCGGAGGAAAGTGGTGGAAAGTCGGTGTATTCGCGATTACTGGATCTTTATTTCATCCGAAACCTTTACGTTGCTCACGTTCGCAGCACACTTCGCAGAAGTGCCATAAATTAGGTAGCAGGAGAATGGAGCGAGAAATGGAAAAACAACTTTTAGTGTTTGCCGGCATCCATCAGATGGCGACTCTGTACACGAGCAACGTGGTGCGTCAGTCGTGTGAAAATAGGAGAAATATATAGGTGTTTGATGCATAGTCGAATGAAATCTATGGCGAGTATTGTTTTTTGTCGAAAGCGAAGAGAAACGTAGGTTGAACGGGACGATGGAAAAACGATGAGGAGCAAGATGGCATTCGTGCGAAGAAAATGTTCCAGCTTTGATATAGCCACGCAGGATAGAGAACGTTTTCCTATTCACCCTCCTCTGCCGAGTCTCACACGCCGGTACGATGGTCTATGTCTTTGGTGGGGACGAACAGTAAGGCTTCCCCTTGATCTGGAGAGGGAGAAACAGTTAGTGGAGGGGAGTGAACCGGGCGAAGGGTGGGGGTATATTGGGCGCGGCCTAGGACGGCCGCGCACCGCGTTGTTATAAAAATAATATCAGTGTTGGAAGCGCGCTTTCTCGCTAGATATCCCTGCCAATATAATCACCGTCAACGTAGCACGCTGCTGTTAGCCGTGTGTGGTTTCTCTTCCGATTCGACACTCGTGTGCGTTCGCGCTTTCCGATAGGTGTGAGTAAAACTCGGACGAGCATCTCCTTGACTCGATGCTCATTTATACCCCATTGATCGTCGCGCATTCGTCGTGATCGCAAGCAGCGCTGATCGAAACGCTCGGCAAAAACGGAGAAAGGGGTAGTAGCAGAGAACGAAAGGGAGGGAAAGACAGAGAAAGAAAGAATAACCGGAGAACAGAGAAAGGACGACGCACCCACGTATACGTGCACTGAGTTAAGGCCAGTGTCATTTACGAATATACTAAAACGCAGTCGCACGGTAGAGGCCGGGTGTCGTGTCGCTTCGTATTCGGTAGAGTAAAACCGGCGCATCGGTACACCACCTTTGTTATACACGACCGATTAATCCACGTGCGTCTTCGACGTATATGTACATAAGTGTTACGTACAAAGAGAGAGGACCAACGTAATTGCGAGAGGAGGACATATTTTTTTTCCCTACCGGCGTTACTAAACCGTTGTGTCATCGCGTAAAACGGTGTCCATCATTCTTCTTGTTCTTCTTCTTCTTCTTCGTCTTCGAGAGCAGTAGCGGGAACCGGATAACGCACAGTCCCGAAATCGTACTGATCAACCAATCACGTACGAGCACTAGACTGTCTGTTCAGTTTAGTTGGTAAAAGTGCTCGCGCGTCTTCGATACGTGGAGGGATTTCTCCGCTAGTTAGAGAGAGAGAAGGAGTGGCGGCAGCGTGCCCGAGAGAGAAGGAGGGAACGGTGGTAAGGGAATCGAGGGGAAGGGGTACGGTCGTAGAAAGCCGTGGAGCAAGGAGGAAAGTGCGGAACTACTCCACCCGCGCGAGTTTCCCTTCGTCGGTCGTTCAGAGAACGAGAGACGAACGACGAGACACTATCTCTGTATCGTTTGGAAGGAAGTTGCTGCGAGCAGTGCCGCGTGGATCCCTTCTTTATTCGTTATTTCGTTTTTTTTTTTGTTTGCCACGCCGTATCGCGAGGCCTTTAATAATCGCTACACCGTGTGCCACGCGTGATCACCGTGTGTCATCGTTATAAAAGGGGTGAAGGAAGAAAGACCGATATCGTGTGTTCAACGAAAGAGACGAAGCGTGTGCCGGAGAACCAGAAAAAAAAAAAAAAAGGGGCGAAGGAACACGCGTGGAGGAGTACGAAATTAAGGAGGCGAAAGAGGACGCTACTGTACGGAGAACCAAGAGAAAGAGTTTATACGTGGTGTCTTGGTCGTGTGTGTACGCATCGTGCGTCCTATTTTCATCCTTTTTCTTGCTCTCCTCTCTTTCGTTCATGCTCGTTCTGTCGCGCGAACGAGAAATAAAGCCAGTGTTTAGTGCCAGTGTTTGTCTACCTCAGTCGATTAGCGGCAGCTAACGGCCGAAAGCTGCATTAGGAAAGATATTTAGAAGAGAAGATAAATTTATATATATATACATAATATATAATATAATATATATTATATCGAACAGTGCTAAATACAACGTCGAGTATTGTTGTAAATATTATCATCGGTTTTTGTGTGAAATTGGCAACGAACATTAACAACGGCAAATATGTCATTGGATAAGTTTGCAGAAGGTGGCGCGTTGCAGAAGGAAATGGAGCGTTTAGAAATCGAGGAGAAAAACGGCGATACCACGAGGTAAATTAGTCATCCTCTATTTACGAATCTCCGATATTTGTATCGTGTTTCCGGTGAGGTTAGAAACTCACGGATACGATTCGCCGATCGGACCGCCTATCTCGGCATTTCGCGCCTTTTCTTCTCCCTACGATTCGCCTATTTTTCCCATTTATTTTTACCTTTCGTTTTCCCCTGTGTCCGCGCGATACGTTCAACAGCTTTGTTCCTTCGACGACGTTTTAACCTCGTTCTCCGTATACTCGTCTACCTACCTACCTACCTACCTACCTACCTACCTACCTACCTACCTACCTACTACCTATTCAACCAACGAGAGATTCTATTCTACGTTACTTGCTTACAAACGTACGTATACATTTTGTTAGAACTATTGGATCAACGCGTTAACGACCGTGCATCGTTCGGAAAGATTTTCATTTGGTATATGGGAAATTTTACGGTACGCTGGTGTTAGAAGCTTGTTTTCGGCAATAGGTTGATAATAACAAACATGAACGATATTAGGGCTCACCTAACGGTTCTCCGTATCAACAGATCGTCCACAAACACTCGACATATACACACGCAGCACACAAGCACGCGACGAAAGTAACTTTTCAAAGACGACGAAATATTAACGGTTTTACACGGGTACTGTATTCCACGGAATTTCTCGTGTTTGACACGAGAAATTTTTCATTTATTCCACTCCGTGTCGTTGTTACGTAAGATTTTAAAATCGCGTTTAATGCTTTGGTAATTAAATTACGTAATGCCGATTTTTTCTTTAAGCTTGTTCGATCGTATAAACGTACGTTACTCTTCTTCTAGCCTGATCGTCCCGTAGATAAGCGTGTAATTCGTCGCAGATATTTCCTTCGCGATCTATCCGAGTCATTGGTTCCCCGTATCGTAATCCGACTGACTAACTAAACTTCGAACATTCGCTTCCGGTATATACTTTATTTCGCGCGTGACAAGTATAAAATTACACGAATTCGTTTGGCAAGTCCATCGGCCACGAATAAAAAGAAAATGTAGATTTCTGTTAGGTTGCTGGAAGTGAGGATTTTAAAACGGAAATTCGGGGCTCGCTCGCCGTGTTAGTTTTATCAAAGTCGAAGCTTTCGTAATAGCTGATTCATTTCGTGAAATCTCTCGGCATTGGCGGTGGTGGTGTGGTGGTGGTGTGGTGGTGGTACGTGTCGTTAGAAGCTAACCATTCTGTCCAGCGAGAGTTGTTTTTCTAGAACTTTACGTGGAACGATACTAGCGAAGCGAGTAATAACTTTTCAAGTAGCCGAAACGCGTGTTAATAGGCCGTGAATATGCTCGATTATTCTTTGTCCTTAACGAAGAGAATACGCTTTTCTTTATTGCCTATTTAACTTCCTGGTTACACGTTGTGTAACTATGGTACTTTTGTTTTTTCCTCTTGGTAAGCTGGCCCTGGCCTTGATATCGCACGTGGCACAGCTTTGCCATCGTCCCTGAAATTCGGCTGGTTTCGGCGTCAACAAGGCGGGAAATGAAAATTCAATGTTAACGCTTGTTTAACTTGGCCGAGAAACGTCTCAGCCGTTGTAATTAATTCAGTCGCCTGTCCGTGATACACCAGTGACGATACGCTACAACATTTGTCTCGCTCGGTAATAGCAATTTCGTTTGTCGCACTTCCGAAATATTCGCCGCACGGACGAAATCTCTTGCGCCGTTTAAAATGCATCTGGAATAACTTACACGTTCTTAGGAATTTTTGTCGGTTTGCGTATTTCCCAGGAAAATATTCGATTGCATAATGAAAACCGTCTCAACGTATCTCGTTTGTTCGTTTTAAAAATTACGCCAAGAATTACGAGAAGATTGTTGTACGCGACCAATCAGATTTTTCTCGAACTTTAATAAAATTCGGCAATCTAGCGGAAACTCGAGACTCGATAATCTCGAATAAATGAATCGTGGACGCGAGCTGGAAGCTATGATGGCCGAAACGAAACGCAATGTTATAATAGTGATTCACTCTAAAGAGGCGCACGATAAAGGTCGGCCGAAAAAAATGTCCACGTGGGCACTCGTAGTAGATACAGGCGTTTACGTGTCACGGTAATGCCAACGTACGGTGGCGTAAAAATAGAGAGCGGCCACTGGGAAAAATATTTTACACGAAACGATGAAACATATTATTACGGTCAATTATATACCGGAACCCGGAGCTTTTCTTCTGGTATCGTAAATAATCCGGAATAAAAGTATATATAACCGTGTTGTGACTAGTTTCTTTCGAGGTCAATGGAAACGGTATGAAAATAATATGACCCACGAAGGGAGTCGAAATAGTACGAGGAATGGTGGCCCGTCCGCTTTCACAACTGGAACTAAATCAGGAAAATCGAAAATATTTTAGCAAGGTAGCGTGGATTGTACGCGGGAATTCCTCTTTTCTAGAATTAACGTAGAAAATTGTATTTTCCGGTAAAACGTTTATTTCGCGATACGGTGACGATGCGATATTATCGATAATGGTAACGTAGAGGTTAGGTAGTAAAGTAATATTTGGCTTGTTCGATATTCGACGATAGAGTTACGAAGTTACGGAGACGATTTACATATTGCGAGGAACAGAATTTCCGTTGAAGACACCAAACTCGAATTTCGCTGTAGCGATGCGGGACACGTTGATACACCGGCATATTCTCCAAGACACGTGGAATTCCAGCATTCGATTTGAACTTACTTAAAACTTTCCACACACAGAGGGAGAGGTGCCTGCGTTTCGTGCTACTTCGTGCTTCTGCCATTTCTCGACCTCGTACCTATAACGATCACCGTCATCATCGGTGTATCGTTACGAATATAATCGCGGTAAAATCGTTCCATCTGCTTTCACATGGCTGATCGTACGACCTATTCGTCTTTGGCTGTTCGTACTTTTTCCGTAATAGATTTATATCGCTTGAGATAGTTTTTAATCCTACGAGAATCTTCCAGATGGAATAATTTCTCGAAAGAAAGGTAAATGTTCGTTCTATATTTGTTCTCAACATCTTTCGCTCGTTTAACGATCTTCGACCGATCGTAATGGAATTTGAGAAAAACTCTTTTTAGGATCCTCTATCGTGCGTTAGTTTGAACGTTGGCAGCATTGCCGTGACATGCTACACGCCATAAACACGTTATACCGACGTTCGTAGCTTAATCGTAACCTACTAGACAGCGTTCCTCTTCAGTACTATCGATTCGCTTTCAAGCGAAATCGTACGAAATCCGTGGACGATCGCCGCGGATTTTCTGAAGCGTTCTTCTAGAAAATTAAGCCGCCATTCTAATTCGGATACGATGAAACGCGAATGGATAGAATTTGTAGAGAACAGCGGCGAGCAACGGATTTACGGAATAACTTATTACACGGAGTTTACAATCTTAATTTTAATATACTCTAACGTACGATACAGATATTAACGCTTAGCAACGACAGGCGAACACGATCTATCGATGAATAGATCGAAGCTTGTAAAAGGGAACGTTCGACGCTTCGATAAACGATATTGCGTGTGCCCACGGAACGCGCGTGAGCGTTGTCCGTGGCTCTATCTTTTGGTGGAAACGCGCATCAAACTTTTTCCACATCGGTAACGTAGGTGTCTATATATACGAAGTTTGAGCGGAAAACTCAAACGGATCGGACGATACGTCGTAAAGAGAAGCTTATCTAAACGCGATTTTAATTTCTTTTTCGTTTAACGATTAACGCGACAACTATCGACTAAAATTATACATTTTCGAAGCACGTACTTGGAGAGAAAGTTGCGTTAAAAATAAATTGCAGTAATTTCCAAGAAACGCGTCTTTTCCGGTACATGCCTGTTTCGCCTTGATGTCACGTCCAAACGAATGTTCGTAAACGACGTCTATGGCTTTTCCAAAAGGTTTTCCCCTTCTTTTCGTGCGTCCACAATGGAGAAATACAGGGACCGTGCAGATAGGATCTCGTTTGGCTCAGCCATCCGTCGATTTTTCAAAGGTTTTCATTTGTCTGTGTCAAAAATTTCCGTTCGGGAAATCTCGAACAAAAGGTTCAGGTATATCTTGCCTGCATTGTTAGGGCCACATCTGCGTCGGTTTGATCGTGTTTCGAAAGAGGTCCGGGCCGATTTCTAGGAAGGTTGAAATTAGTTCCTCAATACTTTCCTCTACCTGGGTTTCAAGTCCTTGAATACGCTCAAACACGAGTATTCCACCTATTGATCAGTGTTGCAATGTCAGCCGTTTCCGAACATCGTTTCTTTTGTATTCGCGGATGTTAAGCTTCCATCCCTGGCTTTCTTTTCCAAATCTCTGCATGTTTCGCAGAACACCACGATCCCGCGTTGCCTACGACTTGCGAGGTGCAATAACTTCAAAGCTGATAAGTCGCCACATTCCTTTTTAGCCATAGTGACGCGAGTTTACCTCGATGAACGACGCTTTCGAGCAAAGAAGATTCGGCCTTTCCTGTAGACGGTTAAAATTTTCGATAGCCGAGACAGGCGAGCGAATAGGAATCGGTGCGAGCTGCGATTTGCCGTAGGGAACTGCATCGAAGAAATAAAATTCCGCTCTAATTATCCAACCGTGTCGCACGTGTGATCCAATTTAAAATCGCGACACGAAGTAGTCGAATCGATAAGCTTCGTTTCGTTTATTCCGCGCACGTAAAAGAGCAGGTTACAATAGCGAAACGTTTTTATCGCGGACATCTCCTGTTCGAACAGCGAGACGCTGCGAGATTCCCAACGAACGGAATTGGTAAATGAAACGCGCGATAAATCGGTGGTTTTCGCGTAACTCGTTGGTTTCCTTCGAGGGGAGAATGGTTTTCGAATTTTACACAGAAATCGGTACAACCTCGGCTTTTGTACTGGAAGGAAGACCCGGGACCAAGAAATCGTAGCGTAGAAATGGCTGGCGCTTTCCATAGGGTAGACGGCCGCCATTTGCAAAGCAGCCTTCACCGCCACGCACATTCATTAGCATACAAGTTGATACCAGTTGAACCACCACCATAATATTACGACATCTTTCACCACGTTCGACAACGTTTATTTTCTCCATTAACGGGTTTTAACATAGATTTTAAGGTTCGCGCTTTCTTGCCGCTTCGGCTTTTTTTCTCCCCTTTTTTTCTTCTTGTTTCCCGCGGCTCTGTATCAGGTCGAACGTCAGAAAATTTCGCCCACGGTCTCGATTATCTAGAAAAGAAAAAGAAAGAAAAAAGAAAAGGCAGCAATGTAATATTCGCGAAAACTCGCGTGTAAACTAGCATTCGTAGAACTTGCTCGAAACGATTCGTGCCTTGCGCTCGATCGCGCCTTTGGATGAAGCAATTTATACGAAAGGAGCTGCCACCGCCGAATGTATCGCTGAATTACCGGAAAGCAAGTTATTTTCAAAGCTCGAGCAATTTCGGAAGGCGACAAATCGAAAAAGCGTCGAAAAATCGAACCTTTGCGAGCGAATACGCAACGAGTTTACCACCTCGCCTGCTTCAACGATATTCTAAAACGCGCGTTTGCTAGAAAATTCGAGCATCGTCGATCTGCGGGAGAAGAAAGAGGTCCCCGAGCGAGCCACATCCGCTAATTCGAAATTGGAGCATCGCGCGCCTTGAAATAGCGTTGCGCGATCGATGCGATCGATGCGATTATCATTTTCCAAAGAATTACATAATAATAGGTATCTACTTACGTAAGTCAGGTTACGAGTTCGTGCGGCGTATTATCTTAAAGCGCGGAGAATTTATTTCGCGAGCCGTGTCCTCGTTTAGGAGGACGCGTTCGCTGACTACAAATCGGAGTAGCGCGCGTTAGCCTCGCGATAATTGTGGAATTCTCCCGGGTCAGCTTGTTCGCAGTTGTTTGCACTTTCTCTCGGTGTGCGTCGCGAGCGCGCCGAACGTTCGTACACCTCGCGAAACGTGGTTAAAAAGAAAAAGAAAAAAAGAAGAGAGCGAGAGAAAGAGCGGAGGAGGAGGAGGAGGAGGAGGAGGAGGAGGAGGAGGAGGAAGAAAGAGGAACGATCGGTAGGTCGCGTCGTTTCTTCGGGCTGTGCTAGTCTTTCGTCTTTCGTCATCGCGTTCGTTCTGAGAACGGCAAACGAATCCGTAAAGAAGCTGCTCGTACCAGAGTCAGCGGTTTCTTCCGGTGTTAATGGTCCTCTTATCTCACCTCGACGCGAATAGACGACGAAGGATGCGCTTAATTCTCGCTGCGCGTTAAAGCCACCACCGTGTTAAACCTTTCCACCGTGTGGATTTTAACTATCGCCAGTTTCGACCAGCTTCGGCGCCAACGCGGTTTCTCGCGCGAAACTCGCACGCGCCACTGTCCCGAATCAACGGAGACGCGAACGCGCTGGCGCACGGCGTCGAATAGACGGAAAATTGGGAATTTTCGCAAAGAAATGCCAGGTTCGAGAAGGCGTGCAGGCGCGTGGAGAGTTTAAGGTGCCGCAGGCTTCGTGAGTCGGGGCATCGACGACGTGAAAATTATAATTGCCGTGAAACGGCCGAGATAAGGGTGTCGTGATACGAAGTAATAACGTGTAATTACGATACACTCGTAGGCGCGTAACGTATAATACGAAATTCATTTACACGCCAGCCAGACTGATCCTTAACGTAATCGTACGTAATACGCCGAAATTAAGATCTCTCGTCGTCCTATCGTTATTCCTTCCACTCGAGCGGCGTATTCGAGCGAATGTCGCAGCGAGACGCGCGTTAATCGCGCGAACGAACGAGAAGTCGCCGTAATCCGCCACACTCGCCGCGGGATGCTACTCCGTCGAAAGTATCGCGCGTCGTCGATGAAACCGAAGCGGTCAGCCGTTCGAAGCGTTAGCACCGCGTGACTCTCGATACACCGTTTGCCCCGTAATTGTTTGCAACCAGGGGGGAAGAAAGAGAATGGCAGAGTACCGAGCGAGCGTGTATCAAGTGGTATTTGTCAGCGACGTACACGCCGCACGATAGGTTTTTCCGCAAGTAGCACGCGACGAGTCGCCGCGCCGGCCAGTTGTCGGCTAGACCGACGCGGAGTTTACGTTTTGATCGGTCTCGTGTTTTTCGTTTCTCGTTGCGTGGTGGTCATGAACGAAGGTCACGCGAACTTACGTACAGAGCCGCGTATCCGGCTTGGAGGATCGAGGCGGGAGCATCACTTATTCAACGTAACCGCTTCCACGCTGAGCCTTTCGGTTCGGTTTACGTGCGCGTCTCGGGACGTCGTAAGGAAGGAAACGCCGGTATACACCGGTGGAAAAGAACGAAGAAGAAGCTACGCTTGTCCTATAGTCTCGCGTTCGCGTGGGTCGCTTTATCGTGGTCTCGTTGTCCGATTCAAGATTAATGGCAAACTGGGGGATTAATGGCCGGGGGAAACGCAACTCGTCTCGCGTCGAATTCGAAAGGACTTTTCCAGAATGGCGAGAACCAACGATAGCAAGAAGAAGCTGTGTCGCGTTTAACGCCTAGCTCGTCCGAGCTTGGGAGACACACGGCGGCGATAATTCGGTTATCCCCGATGAAACCGCGCGAACCCTTAAAAGCATTCTACCTGCCGCTTTTAGCTGCCGGAGGCTACACAAATAGGAGAAAATCGTCTCTAAATCGGTTAGCTTATCGATTCGTGAAAGCTCTTCTACGCTTTCGGATTCGAAATCCGATCTGCGGAGTCTCTCGTCTACTCGCGCCGACCAACCACCGCAACGTCGGTCGAGATCCACGGGGGTTTCGTCTTTCTCGCGTACAAACGTCCTCGTCTCCGAAAGCGAACGGGCGAGAGACGATCGAGCGATCGACGAAACGATACGCGCGTGGCGGGAAAAGAGTCCGGGCCCCGTAGGAAATTTTCATTAAATTTCGTAATGCAGGGACGAGAGAGACCGTCCCGCGCATCGCAACCGCGGTGGGACTTGAACTTTGGTGGCGGAATACGTCGATGTCGCGCACTCGCCTCTTTCCCGCTCCGTGCAGCATCGCGGAACGAATGTACCGGCGTGTGTAGTACGTTTAATTAATCCCTGGCTGGTGTACCGGCGGCGCCGAGACGCCGTTTTTTCCCACCCTCGCGTTCCCCGCCTCGAGCCGCCTCCCGCTCGCCCCGTCGCTAAAATAGCCGCATTCCGTAAATTCGATTAAAACTATAATCGGCGCAATGCCGCTGCTGAAAAGGAGATTGAAAGGAGAATGGGAGGATCGAGCGAAGAGATCGCGACGCAGGAAACAGTTCTCATTTATGCGCCGCTTTTTTCCCCCTCCTCGCTGCGCCGTGCTTATTTTGCATCAAGTGCGCGCGGCTATTATGTTTTTCCGCGCTTCGGTAGAAATTGAATTTTACGTTTAATGGATTTTTCGCGATTTTCCCAGGCTGTCGGCCGATTCGGGAAATGAAGTCGACGCGGCGGCTAACGTCCGCGTATCGAGGGTGATTTTTCAATTTTCGCCGCAGGATTAAACGACGTCGACAAGACGCGCGTTCTACGTACGCGGTGCCGCTACTCTCTCTTTTCCACCAACTTTTCCCACCTTGCCGATCGAACTCGGCCGAAACGAAGATGTTTCTTAGCGCCGCGCCTCATCGTCGCCACGTTCAAACACCCTGTAGGAAGAAGCGCGACGACCTCGTGGCCGCCTTCGGATCGCCTCGGTAGAGCAAGATCTCTTCCGCTTGGAAGCGTGGCGAAGCGACGACGATACCGCGATATCGCGTTGCAGGCCGTAGACTTTAGGCTGCCGGACCGTCGTCGGTGCTCGCTGCTGGTCGATCTTCGGCGCTTCGTGGCGGCGGATTCGCGTGAAATTTGCGCGAAACTTGCACGATGCCGCGACCTACAGGCGCGTATGCTTCGCCCACGCACCTTCCCAAAGTATTGATTACTTTCTGCCTGCGAGAAGGAAGGGTACGGGAAGGAGGGGCGGCAGAGAGCAGAAGGAAGAGGAAGCGGTAGAGGAGACGGAGAAGGTCGGAGGGAGTAGAATCGCGGTAGAAGGGGCTCTGTCTCTCTCTTCCTCCCTCGTTCCTTGCCCCTGCCCGCCCTGCCTATCTCTCGCCCTCTCTTTCACACACACACACACACACACACACACCACACCACACCACACGCAACACAAACGCACACACGCAGAGGCGCGCGTTTCACTCGCTCGCACCGTATCCTTTCGTCCTGTCGCGCTCCTCCCGCTCGTTTCTCCGCTTCTCTGCCTCTTCGTTACACCTCGCCTCTCCCTCTATCCGCGAACCGCGCCTTCTTCTTTTCGCTGCCGCTTTCACGGCGGACCGTCTCGCTCTCGCCTTCGTTCGTCCTTTCGTTTCGCCAGCAGCCACTACCATCCACACCGGCGGCGACCATCTACTCGGACAGAAACGCGTGGCTCTCGTATCCGAACTCGTTAGGAAGAGCCCCGGCCGAGAGGATTCCGGCGATCGCGCGAAATCGATTGTTTTTCACGGGAAAATGTCTTGATTGGTCGCTCGTCCCGGCTCTCCGCTCTCCGCTCTCCGCTCTCCGTTCTACGCGTCGTCGGAATCTCGATAGAGACGCGTCGACGAAAAATCGTTGCAGCTATTCTCAGGGGAATTCGCCGCCACCGGCAGCCGACCGAGCGGCAACCTCGAGCGTGCCAAAAAATTACCGTATTTTAATTATTCCCACGATACGTTCGTCCACTCCTCGTCCCCCGCTGTCTTTCGTCGAACGAACTCGACGTTCCGCCACGCGGTAGAATTTTTACGCGTAATTTTTACAGCCAAGCGTAATCGCGGATTATTTCTCGAAACGTTACGCTTCGCTTCGGTCGATCGAGACGAACGAGATACGCTCGGACGGGGAAAACGGACGTATCGTGGCGACGATGGCTCGCACGGTGGATCTCGTAGCCGGCCGTAACTCGAACGACTGCCGGGCAGGATGTAAGGAGAGTCGATGGACCGACCGACCGACCACAGCCAAGGACGTAAATCGGAGTCGTCGGGGCCCGGGATCGGCGAGCTGCTTTTCAAACGGGGCGAAACTCTTTAATTTCGCATCGCCATAAATAATTTGACCGCAGACCCGTGGCTTTCCTGGAAGCAGGCCTTGCTCTTTTCGGACGCCGACAACACCTACCTCCGCCGTCTCCACCGCATAACTTGACACGTATCGTACGCCCGCTGCCATTTTCCTTCGCCGATAGATCGCCGTTCTTCGTCCCCCGATCCAAGTTCGAACAGCGATCTCGAATTAACAGGCTCGAGAGTGGTCCGCAAATTGGAAACGCGGAGCGTCTGTTGTCGAAATCTCCGAGAAATCTGTGCCTCGCGAATCGATCGAATCTGTTCGACGTGGCGGCGCGAAAGAAGTAACGCGACTTGGCGCAGCGAGCGCGCGATCGATCCCGCAATCGGGATAAATCGCTGAAAGCGCGCGACTGATTATTACGAAAGAGATTCCGGTTGCGGCAAACGTTCGGAGCGTTCGCTCGACCGTCTAAACTGGAATTATTAACGATGGAATGTCTAATCCGATCCGAGGGGGAGGGGGATCAATCGTCCGTTGAAATGTAGGTCAAAAGTGAACGTCGATCGACAAGATGTCTCGTTAGAAAAGAGAGAGACCACCGTTGCCACGGTCCGCGCGATCGCTAAAGATACCACGGCGGATCTGGGTCCGTTTGCTTTTTAACTCTCGTACCTGCGACTTTCCCAAATCCGGTACACGTGCATAATAGACAAGATCTGCTGACACGGATACCGAGTCGCCCGATTACGATCCGATATAACCGCGTCCGATATATCGTCGTTGAATATTTCACGATTTTCCAAACGAAAGCTGCAGACCCTATGGCGCGATTTTACGAGACTCGGCGATTGTTCGCCGATTTTCCACTTCGAGCAGCGAATCGGCCGATAATTTATCGATCGCGAAATCTTGAGCGCGCGTTTCTGCTTCGTTCGGCCGGTCTTTGTACGTTTGGGCGCGCAGCGAGGATCCACAGATGCCCGGGAGAACGACGAAGGAAGGTGTCGTCGGCGTTTGTGACGATCGATCGGCGATGGTGGAACCGCGTGAAAATATTTTCACCGAGAGAAAGGAAGAAGCGGACGGACTGGCACGGAATGACGGACTCATCTTCGTTATCGGTGTACACGCCGTCAATTTTCGTAGGCGCGGATCGGCCAGCCGTGTAATCGCTTCGCGTACTACTAACTTTCGTAGTCTCGCCGAATCGATCCGTGTTCGGTCGGTTTCAACGAACCGGCATGGCACCGGTACCGGCACCGGCACCGGCACCGGCACCGGCGATCCGACGTAACCTCGCGCGCTCTCCTCCCACCGTTTCGTATCTCGAAACGCGACTCTCAAATCTGCCAACCGACGTCTCTAACGATCCACCTTCTCTTTCTTTGTTTCAGGTAAGACAGCGTTCGCAGCGGTTTCACGCCCTTGCGTCTCTCCGATAGATCGCGTCCGAGAATCTCGGGCCGAGTCGGCTCCAGAGACTCGCGTGACTCTGTCCGATCAACCCATTGACAGATTCCGCGTTTCTCCGTCGAATTATCCGCAAATCGCGCCGGCCTAAGTATCGGTGTTCAACGTCGGGCAGAGATTTTTCTCGTGTAATCGGCGTATGCCGAAAATTGAATTTGTCGATGGGTTGTTATAGGAAGCAGAGGAAAGAAAAGCAAAAAAGGTATGGAGGAAAGACGGAGACGGGTTTGCTCGGTTTCCAGCAACAATTTCCAAGGGATACAGAGCGGTGAGCGATGATCGCGTCCTACTCTATCTTTTATAGCCTTTATTCGGTCGAAACAGCCGCGGCCCGGCATTATGGTCGATCGAGGTAAGATTGCCGGCTGTAACGGGCATTATTCCGCGAATAGGAAAAGAGAAACGGCTCGCGAATTTATCGATCGATCGACTGGGACACGACGGATCTTCGACCGGAGCGCAACGTTTTTCGAAACTGGCCGCGCGCTACGACGATGCCCGGCCACCGCTTCCCACCTGTCGCGCTATTTCGATAGTTGCTTTCGACCAGTTTCCGACCATTCGAAACTTTCGCCTCCCCTGTTCCTCTGCCTCGCTGTTCGCCTCTACTCCCGCGCACCGTGTCTAGGCGAACGTCGTATCGACGATGTCTCTCGCATTAAACGCAATCGGGAAATTACGCGGTGGATCCAGCGAACTTCCGCGGAATTGCTATCGTTCGAACTATCGCTGGGCCAGCGGTCGATTCGCTTACCTGTAAACGGTGTAGAGGCACGCGTTACGCGACGATACGAGTTCGCAAGGTTGTTAGGTACCTGTTCGACGAGCGAACGTTTCGCGGAATCCTGTTATACGAGCGTGAACTCCTGTTAGGCGAACGAAAAATCATAGACGGCGAGGAGAAGCAGGTGGACTCGTATTACGCGAACGACCCGCTCGAACGAAGCAACTCGTGTCCGCCGACAGCCACGTACGAACCGAGTTCTACCGTGCCAACTACGTTTCCAGCGCGCGAGAGAAATAAAAGGATGTACCGGGAAGCAAACGCGATTGTACAATGGAGCGGCAAATGAAAAGTTCGATCGACGTAGATTCGCTCGGTCGCAGGCGATCAACTTCGTCCTGTTACTTCGATGCGTCGTTGCTACGACCGATCCACGTGGCTGCTCGTCCAGTTAAAAGCCGCGGACGTACGAGCCGGTATTTGCGCGGCCGCGACAGCATCAAGCGCGGAGGGGTACGGAAAGAAGCATCGGGCGTGTCTTTGAAAACGAAGTCCTCTTTTATTATGGCAGAGCAAACAAATTCTTTCAATCGTGGCCTCTTCGCTATCGTCCTCCCTTTGAGATTAAACGTAGCCATCCAGTCGAGCTCTCCTGCTTCGATTCAGTTTTTTTCGAGTATTTAAGTACAGTCCGGGGCAAAAGTTCTCTCATCTTCCTTCTTTTTCTCTTCTCATCTTCGAATCGCGACACGCCGTTTTCCCTCTCGTTATCCGTTCGTTCGATCGGAAAGCTGCCAGCTGATCGTGACCGATCGTGCGCGAAAAAGTTGGCAAAAGTTGGCGTGCAAAGGGTAGCGAAATGGCAGAGTAACAGAGCGGTGGCAAGATCGCGCGAGAAAACGTAAAGTCGAAACATCGAGGCCGGGCAACTTCGCGCCACGTAATTTCCACGAAGCCAGCTTGCTCGGACGAAAGTTTCTCTGCTTTTCCTGGAAAGAAGCAGAGTCGACGAGGCGAAGCGAAGCGAAGAAGCGTGTTGCGGCTGCTCGACGGCGGTCGGTCCGCGGATTTCCCGGTTCCGCGTTCGGTTTCGATCGCGCGTTCCAGCGCCGAGCGATATTTCGTTGGAGCGCGTTGTCCGCGCGTCGGCTAAATCGGCATGCCCGACCAACGCATCGATCGTCACGCAAGCTTAAACGCCATCGGCCGAACCTGTAAGATTTCACCGGCTGAACGACGAGAGCGTGCGTCCAGGGTAGAATCGCGACGGTGGTGTATCGATACGCCGAGGAACCTGGAGAGAGAGAGAGAGATCGTTTTTGCCGGCTTGTACCCTGGCCTTGAAATTTCCCTCTCGGTCTGCACCCTCGTGCCTCTCGCGTCGCCTCGTGGAGAAAATAAGCAAGGCCGGTGGTGGAGATAGGAGAAAGAGCGAGAGAGACGGAGCTCGCGGCGGGGGCGAGAGTCGAAGCAGAAACGCGCGAGGGATCGCGAGAGGAAGAGAGCGAGAGAGAGAGAGGGAGGAGGGGGGCCGAGAGAGAAGATAGCGGTGCCCAGCGAGTGCGACCCTGCTCGCGATAAGTTTGCACAGAGAGCGAGAGTGCGTAGAAAGAGAAAGCAGAAACGCTTTGGTATGGAAAGGGAAAGAGAGAAAGGAGGTTCGGAGGGTGTACGGTCGAAGGGCGAAGAAGAGAAGGGAGAAAGGGAACAGCGGCTCGTGTATGCGGAGGATGGAGAGGTGGTTTGGGTCGTGGGGTTGGCAGGGGAAGAGGGGCAGAATCACCGCGACGCCGGCTCCGGCGGAACCTTCGTAGTGGGAGTGGGCCGCGGGGGGTGGTAGCGGCGTTGGGCGAGTAAGGGGGTTGGAATGGAAGTCGTGAAAGTCCAGAATAGGGACGGAGGAGCGACGAAAGGGGCGCCACGTGCTACGGGAGAGGGTCGTTCATCCCCGGGTCAAGGTTACCCTCCTCGCGGACCTCACCCTCGCGACTCTACCAGCATCGTGCCATTTACCCTCAGCATCGCGGTTGCAGCCACCATCGATCCTTATTTCGCTTTTTCTCCCTAGCACCTTTCGGCAAACTCTCGCGCGATTCTTTCGCCCGATTCTTTCGCCCGGGTTTCTTACTTCGTGGAAACTTTCCCGTTTCCTTGTACCGCGTCGTCGCTCGCTGGTGTGGTGGTCCCCTTTTATTCCTGGGTCAAGGTTATCCTCGTAGCAGACCCCCGATCGGTTGATCGGCCTCGCGAATCTCGTTTCTCGTTTCTCGTTTCTCGACAGCCGCCCGTGCCACTCCACGATCGTTCGCTTTCTCGTGCAAGTATTTTCTCGAAACACGCGCGAACACGCTGCAAACGAGAGAGAGGGGCATCTGCCGTTGCTCGCGTAGCTGCGTACACACCGGGTTCGTGGGTTCGTGGGTTCGTGGGTTCGTGGGTTCGTGGGTTCGTGGGTTCGTTACGATCGGCGAACAAATCGAATCGACATAAAAGCAGCCGTGGCCAATTCCGACGAAGCTGAGAAACGTTCTCGGTGCGTGAAGGACCTCTCGTTGCCGGGCTAAGCTCTCTGTCGACGACGGGCTGTCTCGTTAGGCGGCGGGGATTATTAAATTCGCGTGCACCAGGTCCGGCTGACTTTTATCAACAAATGCATATGACGTGCATGAATGCACTTTGCGATTCATTAATCTGATGGAAGACCACTCGTGATCCTGAATGTACTCCCACTGGCCCTGGGCGTTTACCCCGGGCTTGCCTCGGCTGCAACTCTTTTTATCGATCCTTGTGCACAGACCGATACTTCCGCGCCTTTCATCGGCCAATCAGGGCTACGCCTCGGACGTGGAAATAAAAATTGCCGATACCGTTGTCGCCGAGACGCGTAATTTTCCTCGCTGATCCTCGCGAAAATTCGTCCTCGATGCCGCGTGTCTTCGTCCAGCAACCCTGCAAATCGCCTTCTCTCTCTCTCTCTCTCTCTCTCTCTCTCTCTCTCTCTCTCTCTCTGTCTGTCTGTCTGTCTGTCTGTCTTTTCTTCGTTTCGCGGTTTATCGTCGTGCTATTTTCGTTTCCGCGTTAACGAAAAACGAGGAAGGAGAAAGAAGGCAGCGTTATCGATCACGAAACACGCCACGCGAGCACACGAGCACACGAGCACACGAGCAATCGCCTTGTCGCTTTCGTGCCAGAGACGTTGTACGAGCGAGAACCATGAGTAATTCAGACGACGTTCGACGCCGTAGAGGTGTCGTCCCGCTTGGCTATCGACCTTCCGCACGGGACACCGTGGTGTACGTCGTCGTTTCGCGTATTTCCAATTTTTACGAGCCCGAGCCGATTTCCGCTTTCCGTAGTTTCCCACCAACCGACGCTTCCACGAACGACGAGTTCATTTTCCTAATCGAGAGATCGTAACGGCTTCGAACAGGTAGCACGTGTTACGCGGTCGTTGACTATGCGCGATTACTCGCACGAGATACATACTCGATGGTTGCTCGAGACATCGTCGTAACGTTGGTACGCGGGGGACGGGCGAAATATATATTTCGCGTCGAGTTGGCAGATCTCTGCCGGCAGCGGCGGAGTAACGCCCGATAAGGTTGCGCGGCCGGGATGAAATTTCTTGACGGAAACCGTAAAACCTTGTTACCCCGCCAATTGCATCGCCGCCACCTCTGTTTCATTGGCGAGCAATAAAACGCGGGAGTTCTGGCAGCGGCGGCCTACACCCTCGTAAAAGTTGCTTCGCTGCTTGACACCAGCCTGGAATTCTCTGGTTGTGTGGCGCGCGTCGATACGCCGCGTTAAAGGAAAAGCCCCGGATTAAAGCTTCGTCGAGTGGCGCGTATAGCGCGGCAACGGGGGCAGCAATTCGTCGGAAGAACGTGAAGTCGCACAAAAGAAACATCGGTCGAAGGTTTCTGTTCCGCGCTGTGTGCGTTGTACTCGACGAGTGGTTTCGGTGTTTGGCGCCGGTGGCTGTGTATAGCGATCTGCACGGTAAATCCAGCCGAGCCAAAACAGCGAAAAGAATGCTATTGTACCGCTTTGGTAAATTTGTCTTGCGTTCCCTGACGTTAGGGATTCGTCGTCGCAATTCTGTCTTCCTTCCGGTATCGTGTCAATTTGAATGCATTCACTTCGCCATGACGCATAATTCGCGAATTCCCGGGGAAGGAACGAGTCTCTGTGTAGGGTAGTATCGCCATAAACTCTCGTTCTCTCTTATTTATCACCCTCCGTGTGTACCATTCCTTCGCTCATCCGCTCGGCAAACCTACCATTGTCGGCTGCAGGGAAGGAAGGGGCAGCAAGTTAAGAATGCATTTCGCGTTCGTCTGCCCACGGCTTCTCCTCGTATACACAGCGATTAAACGCAAAGCCAATAGAGACTTATTAAAAGAGCAGCAGCAGCAGCAGCATCTTTTTCCCGGCGGTTTTATCGCGCGTTTAAATTCACCGAAACGCGCGTATCGATCTATACTACCGAATTGACCTGTCGAACCGTGCTATCTTCGCGCGACCGCTTCTTACGTTCTTCGCGTGTTTTACGGTCAACCGTTTCGTATTTTTCCTTTCCAAAGTGTTCTCCGCTGTGTATTTTAGCGCGTCGACGATCAAACGTGGAGGAATCGCTGTACCGCGTATTCGATATCATCCTACGTGGAGCGTTGATCTTCCTACGATACGCGAACGCTGTTTTTCCTTTTTTCTTCTTCTTCCTCTTCTTCTTCTTCTTTGCGCGTCGCATCGATTTCTCTAGAAACGGTCACAAATCTCGAGCCGAGGGGTTAGTTCCATATTTAAGGGAGTCCGGTTGAACGCGGCACTACGAGCACTTCCGGAAAGGAACGAGCGGATCCTCCTTCCATTCTCTCCGATATATATGCACTTCGCATTTGTCTACCCACGCTTGATGCCTTCGCGATGTTTATGCGATTCACCGATGCAAAGGTGGAGAAGGAGGAGAAGTAAGAGAACCGGGAACCGTAGACGGGCTGGAAGGGGATGAGGCTGGAAGAATCGTCTCCCTTCTGAAATAATGTCGAGTATACGGAACGCAGGAACGTAACCAAGGGAGTGCGCCCGCTTATTGCCTTAAATTGCTAATTGGGCTTAGGACCGACGCTGCCTTTCCACAGCGACGAGCCTCTCTCTCTCTCTCTCTCTCTCTGTCTCTCTCTCACGCACACACTCATCCATCTATCTCCATCTCTTTCCGTCTCTCGCTGTCTCTCCTTTCTGCATGGCCCGAATCTATCGTCCGTCTCTTTTCTGCGCTCGGTCGGTCGGTTCTTTTTCATTCTCCGCATAGATCCCCGAGTTCGACTTCCTCGATGCCTATTGTCGATGTCAGACCCTTCGCCTCCTCCCTGTTGCAGCGGCAAGAGGGAAGGAGCAAGAAGAAAAGTCTGGACGAAGGAACACAGGGGCGCCAGTTACGAGAGCGACAGAGATTAACGCCACCCCGGTTCTCTTCTCCCCTGTAGAAACAGCATTTACCCCCATTGTTTTCTCATCTCTAAAAATTTAACAGGATCGACGCACGATGCCTTTTCAAATCTGCACGCGGGACTCCTTTTTCGCCTCCTTCTCCTCTCTTCGCCTCTCTCTCTCTCTCTCTCTCTGTCTCTCTCCATCTCACCCCTCGTTCCACCTACGCGAGTGGAGAGACAGGCGTATTAGCAAGGGGTTGGCCAGAATTACGACACTTGCGAGTCATTTCTTTTCTTCTTCTTCCCTTTGTCATGCACCGAGAGACATTTAGGACGCTGGCGGCGTTCTTGTGCATGGAAATTCTTGAAAGGGATGGAGGAGAGTGGTTGACGGCGGGACACGTTTAGCGTATAGAAAAAAGCGAATGGTCGGTAGGTGATCGAAAGCGTGGCGGGATTGTGGGTTGGTCGTGTTTCGTTTGTATCGAGAGCGCGTCGTACGTCGGCGCGGTGTCGTTATTTTCCTAAGCTGGCTCGTGCTGCGTATTGCGAGCCGAATGTGAACGGGCCGTTGTGACAGGTAAAAAAATAAAAGCAAAAAGTAATCGCGTGGTTTCGCCAACCGATTGCTCGACTCACCTGCCGGTTGGATAGCGCGATGGGCATACTCACCGACAGTTTGTTCTTTATCGTATTATCGTACACACGTGTACGTACGCAGCGTAGACTAATCTTGATACTGTTCCGCTCACCAGCGAGTGATACTTACGTGGTTACTCGTTTCGGCGTCGCACGCTCGTGCGTCGTTTAAAAACGAAAATAAAACCGGACGGAGAAGCCAGAGAAAGAAATTAGCATTAATTGACCTCGTAGCTCGTAACCGCGTAAGAAAAAAGGAGCGCAAGAAACGCGACAGTTTCCGAGAAGCAATAAAATAATACAATCGCATCTCGCGTCGTACACCGTAAACTTTAACAATCCATGGAAGCGAGGCTGAGGAGGCAGGCTGCGTGCGGCTTTCGCTTCCGTTTCGCCGGAGTAAAATCGCCGATAATACATGGAAAGCCGTATCGATTGTAAACAGCAGGAGAAAAAATGTTGAAACGATCCGACAATCATAGGTGTCTGTCGGCCACGTGGCAGCTGCTTCAACAGCTGTTACCACCCCGATGCATCAGAAGGTGCGCCAGTTTTTTTCTTCTTGGTGCTGATTTTTAATGTCGCGATATCATGCCCGGAACGCGGCTCGGTGCTCGCGTGCACGCTCTCTACCCCGTCGCAAAAAGGAAGACGCATCGCTGTTGCCAGAAGCGCCAGCCTTTCCGACTAAATTATCTCTCCTGTTCATCTTCATTCACAGTTCTTACACCTATTGACAGCTACAAAACCGTACCACGACGCGCTCTAACAACAGGCTCCGCTGAAATTCTTGATCCTTCCTTGCGACACCGCCGTGTTCCCTCAATCCTCGTTCTTTTGGTCCGGACAGGAGACACTCCCTCATCCCATGTACACGCACGCATGCTCGTTTAATCGTATATATGGCGCGAAGAATACTAATTTTCTAATACTGATTGTTAGAATCTCGCGCGCCGCAGTAAATTGCCAGTTCGCTGGTTAATTTAAAAGTCGGTGTAAAAATTGGAACGTTTTTTGATCGGGAAAACCCGGTCGGAAAAAAGGACTTTCTTTCACGTCGCCTAGAAAGTTTTAAATGGTTTTGAACGCGACCTGTTCTATTCGCGAGCGAAACGAGGGCGAATAAAAATAAAGGAAGAGATCTCGCGATAACGCGATCGACATTACGTAGTAATAAATGAATTAAAATAGGGTTAGCGAAACGTGGAGTACACGCGCGCATTTCCCGGAACGTATGCTCAATACAATCGGGAAATTAATTATAGGAGAATTCTCGACGAGTGTCCGTGGCTGCCGCGTGCTCGCCGGCTAGTCTCGTTTTTACGTACAAACAAAATTGTTGTTCGCGCAACGAGTGTTTCTGTCCACGTTTTTCCCGTTTCTTCGCCGGGGAGCCGTACGCATGGTCGAGCCAGCACCGGTCCGGGATATTGATTAATTAGGAAAAATTCACGTTGAATGGTCCGTCAACTTGTAAAATGGAAGCAAAAGAATGAAAAAAAAAAAAATTCGCACGCGGATGAAGGGTCTATCGAGATGTTGCCGGTTTTTCCATGAATTCATCGAATATTTACACGCGACAGTATTGGAACAGGCTTTCCGATTCTCTTTCGGCCACCGCCCTTTTTTACCCGTACAATATTTTTTAGCATATTTAGGTCTATATATGTATACGTATATGTATATGTATATGTATATATAAACGTCGCGCGAAGCACGATGCAGAAGATAATTCAGTTGTCTACGCGTCCGTGGAATTTGAATATCTTGGCGTACGAATATCGTGCGGGGAAAAAAGAAGACGCGTGACTGTCGAATTATCGAACGAACTCGAACTCACGGTGGATTCGTTGACGCGATCTCTTTTTAAAATCCAGCGTAAACGTAATAGGTTGGCGTTACTCTCGATGCGGAAGAAAGAGTCGTGGCATAAGATTACGATAAAATCATGGGATTATTTTTGCGTTCGATCGGTCGGATGGTGCGCGTTTTCTTGTTCCCAGTGGCACGCTTCCAACGACTGACTCTGTTCGACCGATTCCTCCCGCGTGATTTTACTTTCAAATTGACGATTACGCTAGACCTCTTCAAGTTTCGATAACGGCGAATTATCGATACAGACGACGGGCTAAGACCTCTTTACGGTGTTCTTTCTTCGTTCGTCTTCCTCTCCGAGGCGGCTGAAACGCTTGCCCGTCTAAAAATCACCATCATTATGTGCTCAAATTCAGCTCTCCGCAAAACTACTCGAAATACATCAAGATTTTTCCCTGAATGGGATTTCATTCCCTGAAGAAGGATGTCTCGAGTGTACGGAGATTTTACATCGACTTATTTAGCCGGGGAATCGTTGTTAGTCGATTGGTTCCGAGAAAATTCTTCGTTCCGATCGCTTTCCGTCAGTTTCGTTTTGATTCTCGAGTATCTTCGATCGCGAATGAATATCCAAGAAAACGAACGATCGAAAACGCTACAAGTACAAAATGTCCGGTTAATCGATGTCGGGTTAGTCGATCAAATGTATTAATACGCGAGCGTCTTTCGATCTCTGCGGTTTCGTCCAGCGTCGAGATTATCGACAAGGATAAAAGTACGCGTCTATTAAGATCGCGTAGAGATAATATTAGTTTCACAGAAGGAAGCGAATTCTGCAAACTGGCCGCGCTATGAATTCGCGTGTATTGTAATCTTTCGCCTTAACGCGATTCGTGTCTCTCCGTATATCTTCGTGCAAGTTCGATTTCCGCGCTGATTGAGCGTGGCGCTCGGGTCGACCGGCTCTTCTCGCGTTCGCAGTTCGCGGCGGGACGTGAGCCAGTGTGTCGTGAAGAATTTTTTTTGTTCGCTAAATCTATCGCGAAATAGGTAACGTTCGTGATTTTCGTCTTTGTATCGTTGTTTCGATTTGTGTACGTGTCGCGCGTCAACGCCCTTTCCGTTCAGCGCGCGACAGCACGTCGAATTTTAACGGGACTGCTGGCAAAAGTGGTTCCAGAATTTGCTACTATCTTTATCGTATCACGGACACGTGGTATCACTAAAATCACGTATATACGGTACGCTGTGAGTTGGATGGATTTTATTCTTCGCTTGAATTTATCAACGTGTCTCGATTACGTTTCGACCGCGCAGGGTCGCTGTACAAAATTTTTGTGCGTTCGACCTATACGTGCGTGTACAAGTGGCGAAGCGAATTGCAAAAGGCCAGCGATTTTTCTTCTGCGTCGTATGGAGCCAGCTTGTACCACGCCGTCGACGATTAATCCTCCGCGTGTTCGATCCCTGTGAATCGAAAGCGTGGAACGGTTGTTCCATTTCGATCTTTGGATGCCGTCGATCGATTCAGGTCGCCGACTACCTTTACATATTTTCCGCCGTATCGTTTTCGAACAGTTTGTAATTTTCGTGGTGGTAACTCGATACCAAAAGTCACGCGGCCCCGACGAAATTCCTCGGCCCGCGGACAAAGTTGATGCTCGCGTGACCGGTGTGTTCTCCATCTGCATCATCCGGCGAAACTTAGCTTCAATTTCGCCGATACAAGACAAGCGCGAGAACAATTTCTCCAACACACTACCCGTACTCTAGCCGAGCTGCTTGTAATTTACGCACGCGGTGCTTCTTGATTACACGGAAACTCTGTTTCCTATTAGTCTGCTTCGTTCGGACTCGGTTCGGAACGTTCGCCAACGTGCTTTCGACAGACTCTCTTCTAACCTTGTTTATGAATGCGTGTTGTGTGTTTTTATGTGATATCGTGTTACATACGAACTTTGTGTATCTATCGCGGCTGTCGAAGACGAGGAAAGTAAGGTTAACCGTGGAAGGAGCGAGCATCTACGAAACGAGAGAGGGAGATTCAGTGCGTTTTTTCGGTATGTTGGTGCCAACGGGCATCGTTGTTGCGTCGCTAACGAACGAGCACAATTCTATTGGCTGACTACCAATAAGTCAACGACGAACGTCGCCATATCTGCGAGTTCACAGGATCGTTGTTCGTGTAAGTGTTCGTCTTGTTTACATCCGTTTCGTTACTCTTTATACACGCCACTATACATATACCGAATCGTTGCACGCTTCGTCGTGCTGGTTGAAGTTACACGCGCGTTCGCGGCATCGTTGCAATCGCGTACACGTCGATATAGCAGAGTAGCAGGATAACTTTCCGACTTTTTTCTTTTCTTCCTTTCGATGAGCGCACTTTTTTCTCAGCACGTGTTACATCGTAGGCAATTTGCCCGGAAGACGGGAACAAATTTTAACGCGAAAAATATCGTGGAAATAGCGGTAAATTCGTCTTGTTTGGTCTGTTGTTCTTCGGATTGCGCAACTTTCTCCCATTCCGTAACCCGAATACCGTTTTGATCGCGAACCAACCGGAAATCGCGTCGCCGGTCTTAGCCGCGCCAATGTTAACGGCCCAGGCGATGTGAAATGAAATTACGAATCGATGTTCGGCGACGCCACTGACCACTCGCCGCTATCTTCGGGTCGTTCTAAATGTTTGTAAGGTATCGGTGCCCCCTGTCTCGAGGATTTAGGTCACTTTTGCGAGTTTCGTACGCGTCTGGTCGGACAACTAAGATATTTTGGCCTGATACGCGCGTGTCCAAAACTCGCACGCCTATGAGATCAATTTTTCATCGAAACGCCGAAGCTTCGAGAGCCGAAGTGACACGTACCGAGGATACGATACGAGGATCGCGTTTATCACGTATCTTGAAAAGTACCTCTCGTTCTTTCTTCCCGGTTGCTGCTTACACGGTACTGTTTCATTTATCGTTCTCATTTATCATTCTCATTTATCATTTATACGCCTGAAATAGGTTGATCGAAACCTTTAAAATAGAAACCTCTTCGGCGGCGATAGCGCTCTAGGTTTCACGAGAACACGCTGAAAGAGAGCTACGTACGAATGTATAAAAGGAATCACCTTTGTCGTAAAACTCACGCCCTTCCAACCATTCGAAAAGATCTCTCTTCCACTTTGCATCGCATAAATGTTAAAATATCCCGATGTACCGATACGGGAGAACATCTCGTCAGCATCTCGTCTCCCTTTTACCATTGACAATTGATTTTAAGGGACACTTGTTGCTGCGTGGAAGTCGCGTTTGCAAAGGTACTCGTTGCGAGATCTAGCTCTAAAGCCGTGTATCGCGATCAAACGCACGTTTCAAGCACACCTCGTTTACGATATCAAGGCGTGGAATGCTTCCGTGCATTCCTGCGCTTGGTAACGTAGCGATTCGTTAATCCGCTTTAATCGCGAGTATCACTCGACGAACGTGTTCCAGCACGGTCGTCTTGAAAACTATTACGCGAATCAAGGAAAACCTGTCAACGAGGCGAAACGGCCGGAACCAGCATAGAACGTTGCTACTGCGAGGCCTCTATAGCTGCGAGGCAACTCGAGAAATCTTCTCGTTCGTTGGTCGCTCTCGCTTTCGAACGATCCAGCGGCATAATCTCGAGAGAAATCGACGCAGTCGCGTCATTACGCGTCCTAGGCGAATATCGCGCGAATGCACGGGACTCTTCGAGAACGGATCCACCGACATCAACGATAGATCGTCGCTCGCCTCGTTGTCGCACGATCTACGGTATCTCCGTTTTCTTTCTCTCTATGGAGATTTCCTTTCCCCTTTAGCGTTTTCCACGAGCTTTTCCCTCTTTGGGTGGTTTCCTCGAACGTCGTTCGCGCGTCCTCGGTTTCTCTCGGTTCGTCCTTTTCTCGCTCGAGTCACCGGCTCGCCTCATATTCGCCTGTTTGTTTCGCATTTTCCACGCTCACATCGAACCTTCCTCCTCCTCCTCCTCCTCCTCCTCCTCCTCCTCCTCGTCTCTCGGTCGCGTTCTCCGACGGCTGGTACATGTAAGTTGCAGACCAACTTGCTAATTCGTCGCGCAGAAATATCTCGAGCCCGTCTGCGGCCGCGTCTCTCCTCTCGGATCGTTATTGTGAATTTCGTCGTCCTAGAATAAACTTCTCTGTCGGCTTAGCGCTGGACCGAACGAGGAAAAGAGAGCGTCGCGACGGCGACGTGCGTGTCCTCTGCTCTTCCACCGCCGCGCTTCTCCTCCCGCCTACTCTCCTCCCTTTTTCGACTGTCGGCTTTTCAATGTCCGTATTAGCGTCTCTTTTAACCGGCGGTTCGTCTTGTTTCGTTCAGAATTATCGAAGCGGCGGCTGAATGAATTCCGCCAGCCGAAATTTTATTATACGCGCGCCTTCCAGCCGCGTCGAAACGCGAACGCGCGTGTTCGGCGGAGTTGTGCTTCGCCTCGTAACACGAGACGCGATAATCGCTCCTGCGAAAGTTCACTATCCTTTCCTAACGTTTCCACGGCCACGATATATCCTACCGATTCTACGTTTGTTTCCAATAGATATCTAAATACGTTGGCGAGTTGCTGGCAACGTAGAACGTCCTTTAAATTGTAGCGAGATTATTCTTCGCGATAATACGATCGGTTTTGGTACTCGTCTACGAAGCGCGATCGTTTACGAAGGAATCGTTTGAAAGCGGAAAACGTCAGGATCCGAGATTGGTCTGAACGACCGGAAGAGGCTCTCCCATTCGACGTTCGTTTCATCTACGGCCACCGTTTCACCTTCGATCATCGTATCGTTAAACGTTCAACGTCCGTGTGCACGCGGACCGAACCGAATTGGACGATAATTTTGGTTACGTTGAAATCGATAGCGGTGATCGCGAACGCGACGAAGAAAGAGACAGGCAGCGACGGAGAGCCGAGTTTCTTCCAAGAAACGAAGACATTGACATACGCTGCTAGAACGTCGGCGGATATGCAAAGAGGAAATTATCAGTGGCTACCTGGAAGTGGCAGTGACTCGTTGCGTATGTGGGAAATCCCCCCAGGGATCGTTATTCCTCCCCTTCTTTTGCATTGCAGAAAAGCAGATCGTTCTGGTAACAACGCCACGATAAAAGGGCCAATGGTGCCTCCGTGGTATGATTACGTCAGTGGTCGTCGGTCTGCATAGCTCCGCGGTGAAATTGACGATGATTCGTCGCCGTTCCCGCGCGTTGACTCATCGCACCTTTCCTATCCTTTTCTCTATGCTTTTCTTCTCTCTTCCTTCCAGTTCCTTCTATTCCGCCCCTCCTCCTCCTTCTCCTCCTCCTCTCTCTCACTCTCTCTGTGTCCGCTTCTCGTCCTTCTTCTCCTCTCCTCTTGTTCCTCGTCTTCTGACTGGCGAGAACCCCTTCCGCGCCGCGTATGGTTCTTTGTCCTTTTTTATCGTCTTCTTCTTCCACGAACCGGCCGGAAATCGTTGTCGCGTTCCCGAGCGCGCGCGCGGTTGTCGACGCCGTTAAGAGCGCCACGTGTGCCTGGCCGGTCGCGCTCTTGCGCTCTCGCGCTCTCGCGCTCTCGCGCTCGGTGAAAGGTAGCGCCCGTAATTGTATACGATTGTAATTGATGCTCTCGGGCGACGACAATTTATCGATACCTACTTCATCTTTCACGGGTAGCCAATGCGTGCTGCGAGTCGAAGTTACGTTGCCCCTCCTGCCCCGTTATTTCTCCCGAGAAAGAATTCACGGATATAGGCTGGTTTTCTCTCGCTTGCGCCTCCATCCGCTTCTTCGTTTCTCTCGGTACCGTGTGACGCGTGTTCGTGAATTGCAAAAGTTGCTTTTCGAGCGTGCCGCTCGATGATCTCTCCCGATCGTAAATACGGACAGCGTGGATCTCGAGATCGCGCTCGAGCAGCCACGTTTCTCTTTTTTCACGATCCTCCTTTCTTCTTTCTCGTTCCCCGCTATTTTCCGAGGATTATTTTCTCGCCGAGCTATGAAATCGCTGGCGTCGACCGGCGTCTCCGGAGAAAACTCCGCCCCGACGAAACCCCCCCCTGGTGGCGTTAACGAGTCCCCTTGGCTTTTATCGAGCGTAATAACTTTTCGAATACAAAAATATCCGAACGTATCGCGTTACGAGATCGCGCCGCTATTTAATCATCGTGGCGCTCACCCTGTACACACCGGCGTATTACGTTGCGTCCACTCGTTTTTCTGCTGCCCTGCTTCCACGATGTTTACAACCGCGATACGCGCCCCAATAGCGATCGTCGAATCGGCTAGCGACGTCGAATGAAAAATGTTAACGAGCCGCGTGCGGCGATCGCAATTCGTACGAAAGCCTGGTAAATATTTAACGAACGGGGAAATGAAAAACGACGAAAGCAGAAACAATGGTACTTACGATTAGCGACGCTTCCATCGAGCTCTCGGACAGGTGTTTCGAGAGTTCGAATGTAACGAGGTTATGACTGAACGGAGCGGCCGGGGTATTAGCGTGCACTAACTCGAGTCCAACCTTCGTGACAACTCGATATTATTGAGTTCAAATAAAAGCCTCCTTTTGTTTCAGTCGGTGGCCGCGCGGAACTTGAATGTAAAGTTAAAAATAAAATGACCGTTTAGCAGTTTGTATATCGAGGCCAGTCGCTATAATAGCGACAACCGCGTGCCGGAATAGGGATTCCGGCATTAACCGGCACAAAGTCAATTGAAATTCTGCCGCATAATACTCGAACCGTCGATTCGTTTTTGTTTAATTCCTCCTGGCCCCTTTCAATCGTTTCGCGCTCTCTCTCTCTCTCTCTCTCTCTCTCTCTCTCTTCCTCTCTCTCACTCTCTCTCCATCGCGCTGGCGAATTTCTATGTCAGTCGTGCAACACCCACGGATTTCTCTCTCTCTCTCTCTCTCTCTCTCTTGGTACACGGGAAATTTTCCCGACGCGTGAAATTCTTTCGCTCGCGATGCTCCCTTCCTCGTGTTAAACTTCCTCCCAGGGCACCATATAATTTTCATCGATCTTCCGGTATAGCATTAAGTTGTCCGAAAAGTTTCTTTCGTTTCGTAAGGAAATAATAGATGCGCGACACTTTACTTTTATATTATTTTATCGAATCTTGTACGATCCATTTTGTTCCACCTTTATTGTTACGATCGTACGTAATTCAATAAATGATATAAAACGAAAAATCTCGCGAATCCGTTATTTCCTTAGATAACGAAAGAATCTTTTCGGACAACCCAATACTAGTTGACAAATATCAAGTCTGAAATTGAGAATCGGTCGTTGAACCATCAGCGATGCCGGAACGTCTTCGTTAAACGAGCGATGTTTATGAGTAATTCATCGTCGATCAAACTTCGAACGCCGTGGTTAATGATATTAGGCGATTTAAAGCAAAACCTAGCGCGTCTTTGGAACAAAGTCGAAGCGAGTTACTGCACCTAATCGGTCTAATCGAGCCAGGTCGGAGGTGGGTCATATTCATACAGAAAATATTCTTACGTCCTCTTAATTGTCCATGTTCTTTGCCGTTCCTTCCTCGTAATCTTTGCGTGGTAAGCACGGATTCCTTACGGATAGCGACGCCGAGAAACGTTTACTGGAATCACGAATCTCGCGTGTAACGAATACTACGCGTTTTTCACCTAACGCTAGCGATAACGCTTCGAGTGTCCTCTGCACGCGTTCGCGTTCGAGACGGCGCGTTTCTAAGATACGCGCGTGGCGATTAGTCGCGTATGGAACTGGAGAGATTAGAAAATTACTCGAAAGTGTACGGTGTTTAGCGATAAAACTCCGAATGGATCGGATCGGCGGTAGAAGGCAAAGCGCCGAGCAAAATTTCAACCGTGTCGAACTGAAATGGGCGTATCTGCAACTTTCGCCCGAATCGAGTCATCGCTTCCAGGCGGCGCAAAAGTTATCTACGCATACATCGAGTAAGAAAGCCGTATCCGCATCGAAACCGAAGACGCGACAGTTTACTTCGCCGACCTAATACGAATTCGATCGTTGAATATCAAAAGTCAGTTTTCTCGAAATCACCGTTCGATTAGTACGGCAGGATTCCGTGCAAAGATATCCGTAGAAAGATTTAAATAGAGCACCGCGAGCTCTATAGTATATACGCGTGTATACTTTGTTGCGATCGAACGAGAAGCGCCAGTATAATCGTGAAAATTGGGACGAGTTCTTGCTGCGCCAGATCGGAGGCTGAACTTTTCATTAAATTTTACCGTTCGTAACTGTACACTGAAAATCGCTCGGTCCGATCGTATAATCGCGAAGCATGATTTCTGAACGTAATTTCTGCATGATTTTTAACGTTCATCGAGGATTGTTGCATTATTGATGCACGTGTAGGAGGTAGGTAGCTAGGTATACACGCACGCACGCTGCAATCTAACTGGTTCGATCTGCGTGCGTCGCGAGGACAGAAAAAAGTTACTTGGCTGGCGATGAAAAAACTCCGGCTAATACAAACGATTCCGCTGTTATAGAGAGAACTGCTGGAACGCCGTGTAAACGGCCGCTATAGCGGACGCGGCGCTACTCGCAAATCTAGATCGCGTCGTCCATTTATAACGCGTAATCTGTTTTACTCTTTACGCGGGCATTGGATTAAATGGGATAATTCGAAGGCATAACCGGAACACGCCGTAAACCGGTATATAAGCGGTGTGCTGTAGTTACGGGAATAGGAAGGTTGTAACATCGTCGTGGTCTTTGTACGCGACGTACGGTTGTCAATGGACGCGAACACAGACTCTGTCACGAAGGCAGAGTTCGTAGATCCAGAGCGCCGTGAGTCATAACTTACGATATGCACGCCACGACCACGTTGCGTTTTGTGTTACACGCATAGGTCGATCGGTGACGTCGCTACGTTTTCTTCTGTCGTCGCGCTAGTGTAACGAATATAACGTGGTTGGAAACGGACGGCGAACGCGCGTTACAGCTGTTCCGACTCTCGCGATACGCCAACACCTTCCCAAAAGCCACGGAAGAGTAGATAAGCGTTCTGCCGAACGTGTAACAGGCTGAAATTCACAACTATCGTGTAACCGTACCGATTACACCGTTTCCGGCCGATAACTCGGCCAGTAGTTTTTATCGAACAGTTTTCCCGTCGTCCAGGAACGCGTTATCGTCGTGCCCGTCTTTTTCCTCCAACTCGTTGACCCTTGGTTGCAGTGGCGACGATCGCGACCTCGATTCGACGACGGTTTCGCAGGCGCCGAACAATGTGTGGCACTAGGCTTTCTCGGCTAGTCGGTTGGTACGGTTGCACGCGGCTTCGGCATAGTTGAAACCTGCGTTTCGTCGCCACCGGACCGACACGCACTCGGAACGTCGCTATCGTATCACGTTGTGACTCTTCGCGGTACTCGCTCTTATTATACAGTCGTTGTATCGATAAGAAGGTATCGCCGCCGTTGCTTTCAACGATTTTGCACTCGATGTAGGAGACCGAAATAGAAGGGAAACGGTGTTCGAACGGCGCTTATCAGCCGAGCTATGCATACGCGTACCCTTTGCCTTCTATACCATTTTTAAATGCCAGAATTTCTTCGTGCTCGTCGATACGAATCTCCTCCTACGTACGAAGCGTCTTGAATATTTCATTGGAAAATTATTCGGCGTCGTAACGTTCCGATATCGATAAGCGGAATAGTTAAAATATCGATACATTGTTTCTTATCGTAACTGCACTTGCAATCGCGTGTCGCGATAATTAAAAAAAATTATTATCTGGAAAATTATGCCGTGACTAGGCATAAATTATTATCGCGTACAATACCGGTCGCGTGTTCGAATATCTCGTACGAGCCATGTCGGAGTCCATTTCAGCAATAAGTATCGCAGATAGCGTACTGCGGGTAGTAGCGATATCGAGCGACGATGCCACAATCTTACGCTGCTCTGTTTCGAGCGTTAACGAATGCCAGGTAATACGTATTTATCGTGGATCTCGAGATACCGAACGCGGTGCATGAACGTTCACACCCGCGCTGTGTCAATATTAACAAGCTTCCGCAGGAATCTTATCTTTTTCGTCGACAACGAATCGCATCGGTCCCGTATCGTTTTTCAATACAGCGCGTTATCTTCTCGGATCGCTTCGCGCGTCTCGACGTTGGAAATCTTTCGGAAGCATCGTAAATCTTTCTCTGCCGATGCTGTCGAATACTCGTCTTATCTGCCACATTATGGCCGATGTCTATTGGTTCCGAATAATACGCGTACAAACGGTTAAAAATAACTCGTGCTGGAGCGTTAACCCACAAAAGTTAAGCCATCCGTGAGCTAATCTTTCAAAGTATCAACTCATTATACGCGAATCTTCTTTGTCTCGAAACTCGATATATTTGAATTACGGCCAGATACAAGATTCGGCTGGCTTCTAACGTCCCTCTTCTGTTTCTTTTCTTCGTTTCCATATCTTTCGTCCTTTAAACTTTCTTTCGTCTATCTCCGTAGTATGTCGCCAAATGGCAGCGCCGCCATTAAGAAGTCAAATCCATCGAAGTTAACGACTTAACAACCGTTTCGCTGTCTTCGGTTCTATCCGATTTGCCAAATCCGTGGAAATACAAAGAGAAGGCCGTCAGTCGGCCGAAGCTGGATCGGGCGAGCTTCCGGCTTAAACACCGGGAAAAATCACCGAAATTGTCATCATCTGGCGCCATTCACAGAGCCCAGCGCATCGTATACACGTGCGTGGCATGCACACGCACGCGTAACAGGCAAGCGGAGTACACGTGCCACGCACCCGTACAGGTACATGCACGTTACACCGAATTCAGACGCGAACTTCCCTTCTAACGCTCACACATGAATGGGAAAGAGGTACTCGTGGCCAGAAAAAAGAGGCATCAACCAGACCTCGCGTGTATGTGTAAACGTTGGCTGTGTGGCGTATCTGCGCGCTCGAGTCGCGTTGCACACACGTTACCTGTGTGTCGCGAACGCGTGTACGTGCGTTGGCCGCCGCGCGCATCTGCAACGTACGTGGTGTGTGCCGCAACCTTTATTCGGCGCGGCTGCAGTTTTACCTCCTACACGTTTTTGTCGCGAATCGTGCGCATACTGTATATGTAAAGCCACGCTGCTGGCACGTACATGCCACTTTCCCTTTTCAAAATCGATTTTGGCGCCGTGCGCCCCGCCGGTTCAGTCAACGACGTCGACGCTTCTCCGACCAGGACCGTACACGTTCCATCCAGCGCCACTCTTTCGCCCAATTTCTTTTCCCGCTGATACTTACTCGTCGATCGTATGCCCTTTAGCGCGAAAGCAGGACGCGCAGATGTTTCGTACGTCCAAGTACCGTTTTATCGAATCGACGGAACGAAAGTGTACGTTCCGATCGGATCTGGTCTGGTCGTAGGGTGGACGCGTATACGCGGCTTTGTCTTTCGCGAGGGTAGAGTTGCGATCGTAACTTTTAGGAAAGACAACGGCGACGGCGACGGCGACGGCGACGGCGACGACTCGGACGAGTTGGTAGAAAACGAACGTTGGCGGAAAAATCACGCGCACCATGTCGACGGTGAAGCGCAATTAAAAGCGACAAACGCGCTGCTACTTCGTAGATTGCGAGCACGGTCCGGTAAAACGCATAAATACGAGCAACGGGACCATAAAACTCACCGGGGATGATTACACGGCGTAATTCCCGGTGCATCTCTGAAAAGGAAGAAAAAAATCGGCACACGCGGCGCTCGCGCGCTAATTACCCCTGCGTAAATGTGCTCCATTTTTACGCGACTAGCGGCGCGTAACGAGTCCCAATTCCCTTCACAATTAACTGCACCGCATTACGACCCTCCAACTTTTCGTCAACTGCCCCTTCCCTCTGTTTCCACGACCTCCATCCCTGCCGCGTCCCGCCGCCGACCATCGCTTCCTCCGGTAGCGACCGTCCGCGAGTCCATCGGCTTGTTAAACGAAAAAAAAAGGAGTAAAGTAGAGAAGAAAAAGAGAGTCCGAAAAAACGTGTCTTAGGCGAGATCAAAAGCTCTTCCACGGGGGTGACCCGTGGTCTGCGGTCGTCGCGCGTCCATCCCTGTCGGTGTGTGCCTCGGGCTCGGAAAAGGCCCTCTCTCCTCCCCCCCCTTCTCTCTATCTTTCTCTCTCATTCTCTCACTCTGGCTCTTTCGCTCGCTCGCTCGCTCTCTCCCCGTCTTCCCTTCTCTATCTATCGGTTTGCTCTTGTGCTCTTCCCGCGTGTCTCTTTCGCTTCCTCCGTCGCTCTGGTGGGCGTACGAAAATACCGCCTTTCGTTAAAGGTGAACGGACGAAATCGCGAGTTACACGTGCGTGCAAGATCCGGCAAGGGTGATGCGTCGGCGGGTGTGCAGGACGGGGGAGAATAGGAGAGACAGAGCAGGCCGGTGGTCAGGAAGGGTAGCGAGGGAAAGAGGCGCAAAAAGGGTTGAGGTTGGAGGTGACGTGGTGGTGGTTGGCGATGGTGGTGTGCGCTGGTGGGTTACTACTCTGGCTGGTTCCTCGTGGAGGATAGAGGTTGGCGGGGGTGGGGTGTTCGTGCCGGTGGAGGAGACGGACCCGCGTGCCAGACGAAACCGACGATATCAACGTTCCCTTGCGCACTCCTGCATATATACCTCACACCACACCGGGTGCCGCCGAAAATCCCCAAAAGCACACGAAACAAAGGCCTGCCTCCGCTCTCACCCTCGCTGCCACCCCCGCGATTCCATCCTGCCACCAAACCCCCGTTCTCCACCCTTTGCACGGTTCTCACTGTAGCCCCGTAACCCGTACCGATACACGCGTGCAAACGAACCTTCTGTGTACGAACAGAGACATAATATCGACTTTTCTCGGTCGAACGTGTTGTCTCTCTGTAGGCGCGAGCACGTGCACGTCCAAGAGTTCGCTTCGACGAGCCTCGAACCTCCAGCCCCCGACGATGGACAGAGAGAGGAGTCTCCTCTATCGGCCACCCAGGAACGCGTCGTGCTCCACGGTAGTTGTTCGGTTAAGGTTTTCCGGGGGGTTGGAATTAGTTCCATCGCACACGCGTAACGCGCGCGTCGCCCTCTCACCTTTTGTGCCGTACCGCCGTTATTCGTCGTGCAAGATTTTACGCCTATCTCCGAATCGTCGTCCGACGATCGTTTCAATTGGCGCCAACCATCGCCACGCTGTCGGCTATTTTCACGCGTATTTATATCGAATATATCTCGGTTGCCCCTCGACGTTCTTCGACCGTACAATTTTCCGTCTCCGCTCGTTGTTGGTTTTCTTCTTCAAAGAGCGCACAGGATGAGCACGAGACGCGATATTATGACGAGCACCAGCGCACGCGTAACTATACGATCCAGCAATATCGGTTATGTTTACAAATTGTCGGCGGAATGGGGGAGTAATTAGCAGCGGGAAAGATTTAAATTTCACGACGATCTGTTCCCGCCGCGATGCAGCACGCCTGTACGCCCGTTTAACGCCGCGTGAAGTGCTTCCGTGAGAGAAAAGACGGCGATTGTGTTTTACTTTCTCGATCGAACCGCCCGAATACGTGATTATCCGCGTCCTCATCGGGCCGTAATAATTGGCCGAGCACAAGCTAGGTCGGTCGGTACGTTTTCTTCAAGGTTAGTCGAAAGCCCTGACGCTGAGTGGGTCGGTGAGCTGAAAAATCGATACGTACGAAAGTGAGAGTCTCAGCCGTTTCACCCTCCTTTTCCTTCTTCACGTTCCGCGTCCTCTTCTTACTTGCCATTTGGTTCATTCATGTTGCGTCGCGCCCAGTGCCGTGGCTGCGTCCAATTTCGCGATTTTTCGCCCCTTGAAATTCGATTAACGTGGACGCGAGTGTATCCGCGAAAAGAGGAACCGCAGGAATATACCGGCGTAATGAACGCGAAATGAAATTACTACGGGGTGTTTCACATTGCCAATTTTGCGGGGAATTATGTTTGAAGAGGGAGGAAGAGAGAGAGAGAGAGAGAGAGAGAGAGAGACGAATCGAAGGCGCATTTGGTATTTAGATAGGGTACGGGTGGCGTTTGTTTTTGATTCGCGATGCCTTTCATGTTGCGCCGTCTCGCCCGCAAGGGGCGAGGAGGACGATAAATTCGACGTCGAGATGTTGAACGAAAGAAAGAAAGAGAGAATGTCAACAGGGGCATCCGCACATGTGCGATCTTTGCCGATGATGCTGTGGCGAGAACATCGCCCGGCCTCTGCGATATGGATGGTAGACTTCAGTTAATTTATAGATTATCGTTTTTTCTAACGACTGTGCGTAATAAACTTTTCGTTATCGAATTTTTTTTTCAACGATATCGGATATTCACGAACGTGTTCGATCTTTTTATTTCGTGTAATTTAGTTTCTTTATTTTACGTAATTGGCGATTGCGTCGTATTTGTAAACGTAAAACAATACCGAAACTGAACTTACGGATAATTGCAACAACACGATACAGCAATTTTCACGTAACCAGCGATTAGCGATCACCATTGCGGTATTTTTAATTCTCCTTCGTTCGTGGAAATTATAACGCGTTGGTATTCTATTCGTAAGGAATTTCTAATATTTTATTCTTCTACACCGTATCGACGTGTTCTATGCTACAAGGATATTTTCTCGACTTTTACGAAATATTTGCTTAAACGCAGTAAAGTTGTTGCAACGACCCCGCCTTGCAATTTCGATTGGTAACCATACCACCGTCTGAATACGTTCGTGTTGACTCGCCGTGTACTCTTTCCTCGTCGAGTTGATTTTTGTTTAGCAGGCACCGTCCTCTTTGACGATCTCGAGCCGATACCGAGAAATTCTTGACCCAAATCCTGCGTTATACTTACATACGTTGCGCGCGACCCACCATATATTCTCGTCTCGAGAAATGATCGACGATCAATGTTTTTCTTGCTTTTTTGCATATTTTTTTCTTTTTTTTTTTTTTTTTTTTTTTTTTTAAGATAGAAAAACAACCGTTTAACTCTAACGATCAATTTGTCCACTTCTCGCTTTTAAATGTATCAGTCCGCGAACTAGGTCTCGCTTTTTATTCACAAACTCTTCGCTCGCCCGAGTTAGTAAAATTACATCGATTCCCAGGGATTTTAACCGCGATGATTTTAATGCAAGCGTCGCAGAAAAACTTGAGGTTTCTCTCTCCTCCTTTTCTCCACAAATTGTACACGCCATTTACGATCGACTCATATCGCAGCAACCTAATTAACGTTTCTGAATTTCTTTTTTTACAGCGGTGCCGGTTCTAAAATCATCGTGAACAACTTACCAGCTCAGGTCAGAATTGAAGATATAGAGGCCCTGTTCTCGAACTGCGGTCAAGTGCAGTCCGTGGAGAAATTATCCTCCCGTGATCCCAATACTCAAACCGTCCTCATTAGCTATGAGACGCAAGAACAAGCACAACAGTAAGTTTGAACTTTGTTTCAGATCACATCCGGTCTATAGTCATTTTCCATAGTCGACATCTTAATCGTGATTGTTGTTGTCGTCTGACGATCGTCTCTTCGCCGTTTTACAGGGCTGTGAACCAGTTTAATGGCCACGAGTACGAGGGTAGCCCGCTAAAAGTGGAAATGTCTACGGTGGAGAACCGACGTAGAGGCCGCAGCCAGCGCAGCGGCGTTGCTTATTCCGGAGTTTCGGGCTCCGGACGGCAGGCAGATTTCCCGCTCCGTATTCTCGTACAATCAGAGATGGTGGGAGCCATAATCGGTCGCCAGGGATCAACTATACGCCAGATCACTCAGATGACGCGAGCGCGAGTGGATGTTCACCGAAAGGACAGCCTTGGTGCTGCGGAAAAAGCTATTACTATCTACGGTAACCCAGAGAACTGTACGAACGCTTGCAAGAAAATTATGGAGGTCACGCAACAAGAGGCTTACGGCTTAAGTAAAGGGTAAGAAGCTTAAAACGCTATCCGCTTCGTACGGAAGTTGGAGGTGTTTCGGAAATTATTTCCAAACGATGTTATATCGATGTTAAAAGTAACGGTATGAAATTTGTTAGGCGCGTCTGTATAGCGGATGCATGCGTATTTACTAATGAACCGTAACCGTTTGTTAACAGCGAGATCTCATTGAGGATTCTTGCGCACAACAATTTGATTGGACGTATTATCGGAAAGGGTGGCACCACCATTAAGAAAATTATGCAGGATACAGATACCAAGATCACCGTGAGCAGTATCAACGACATCAACAACTTCAATTTGGAGCGCATTATCACGGTGAAAGGCAGCATCGATAACATGAGCAAAGCTGAATCTATGATTTCCAGCAAATTACGCCAAAGCTATGAAAATGACTTGCAAGCAATGGCAGTAAGTGTCACGAAGTCTGGGCGAATGAATCGTGTCAAATATTATGCGAAGTTACGATCGAACTTCTATAATAACGAAATGACGTGATCGTTACAGCCTCAAAGCTTGATGTTCCCTGGTTTACATCCAATGGCTATGATGTCCACTGCTGGTATGGGCTACAGTTCACGTGGTCCCGGTTTGTACGGCACCGGACCAGCCCCATATCCCTATCAAGCCAGTTTGCCTTCGCAGCAGGGTATTCCGATAGGAGATACGCAAGAAACTGCGTTCCTCTACATTCCGAATACCAGTGTAGGTGCCATCATAGGAAGCAAGGGTTCGCATATTAGAAACATCATCAGATTTTCTGGCGCCAGTGTAAAAATCGCGCCGATTGAGCAGGACAAGCCAGTAGAACAACAAAACGACAGAAAAGTAACTATCGTCGGATCACCAGAATCACAGTGGAAAGTAAGTTTTGCGCAGATTCTAGCGATACGTTTAATATCATACCGCGTAAAATCTAATGATTTGTAATTCTAAAAGTCGAGGCGTGCTTAAAGAATGGAAAAGTACAAGTTTCTTGCTGACGAATGATCTAGAAACCGACGCATGTCTCAAGTTCCGATTGTTGTAACGTTTTGAATTATGCAAAGATAACGATAGATATAAATTTTGTAATATACGTATAGAAGGATAGATATAAGTAGGATATTCTACGCATAGAAAAGCACAAGTTTTATATAGATCTAACGAATGTAAAGTACGAGCTAAATAATTGGTTGGATAGCGTGTAGCGACTTTGTGGCTAGCGAGTAACGCGTTAGCTCGCAAACGTCAAGGTTCCAAGTTCGAGTCCCAATATCTTAACAATTGTTTCTAATTGGTTTTTATCGTCGACGCGCATGTAGAACTGCATGTACTCGAGTTAACCTGTTCTTGTTTGGGAAGATGCGGTTTTCTATGCATCGTCTTGAAGGAGCAGGGAGATTAAATAAGCGAAGGGTTACCCGTACCAATGGCATGTTGTATAATGCATGTACAAGTTGGTCCCGTTACGACCTTCGACATTTTCCCTTTTTTTCTATTCAAATAAACGTTATTCGTATGGTTCTGCCGTAACGATTAATGTAACACCAATGATATTCGCTTTCAGGCTCAATACTTAATTTTCGAGAAAATGCGCGAGGAAGGTTTCGTGGGCGGCACCGAGGACGTACGATTGACAATCGAGATTCTCGTACCAAGTACACAAGTTGGCCGAATCATCGGCAAAGGTGGACAAAACGTCAGAGAATTGCAACGTGTAACCGGGAGTATCATTAAATTATCAGAACAACAATCCACATCTCCTTCTGCCGATGAAGAAGCAACCGTCCAAATAATTGGCCCTTTCTTCTCTGTTCAGGTATAACGCGCGTTGCCGTTAAAAATGCGTCGACGTTTGACGATCGTTGAGCGATCAGCCGACGAATAAAATACATCAATTTATATCTCTGCTTGTTCTCTGATTCACAGTCGGCACAGAGAAGAATTCGCGCTATGGTATTACAATCATCTGCACCTGGAGCAGGTGTCGCAGGCTCACGCGCTGGTCGTGGTAGCAGCCAAGAAGGTGGTTCTCGTTCCCGTAGAGATGGCAGTGCCACGTCCCAACAAGGTGGCGCAGCGTCGCAGCAACACCCAGCTCAGCAACAGTCTAGTACTTCGCCTTCTAATCAACAGCAATCACAAAATCAGTAACGTCATTGAAATTTACATGACGACGACCAACGCTTCACAGATTCCGTTTTAATCGCCGGGGTGGCCTTCGTCGCTTTGACATTCTCTCGTTAAAAGGCTACGTGCGACCTCCTTCTCGTGGGCTATGTATCCTTCGGTGTGCATAATACGAAGGGTACTTCACGAAAGCTATCGGTTCAAAATGTCGCATACAGTACCCGTACGCACACCTACACACATGCAATAGAATCGAATAATATTTAAAATCATACATAGGTTTGATTCGAAACGGTAAGATGTGACATGATCGATGGCTGTTGCTTTCTCGTTTCCTTCCTCAGCCCCCTTTTATATCGTAGTTTGCCGTGGACGCGAGTTCATTTGTCATAAAGTACATTTTGTCGCGAGTCTTCGAGAACGCAATAAACATAGAGCGTTTTATTTTTTAGACAGATCTTTGCAACAGAACGAATGATAAAATTACGTTATTGTTGATTGCCATCGATCGTGACACTCGGTCTACGTCGTGTTGAAGAACGAGCCTCGTGGCTCAGGATACACAGCTCCGAAGTAAAAGCGATGCAGCGCACCGCGTTGAATCAGACGGAAGTGTGCACGTTAGCCAACGAACACGCGCCACGTGAGACGAAGTGAGACGGAAAATTTGGTTCCTGCCGATTCGAAGCGGGGATGATAAGTTACAATCGATTCGTCCGTCGAAGAGATATAGAAGGTTGTTCGCTCGCTTCTTCTACGCGTGTTACAACACGTTCGTTGCGAGTTTGCTTCTTTCAGAAGTTGAAGCGACGCGTGGCACTCGAACGAATCGACTTCGCAGCGTTAACGAAACCACCTCGTCGATGAAATAGGATACGATGATAAGAAAAAAAAGCATACACAACCTTATTACCTCATTCATTACCGTTAAAGATTTAATATGAGAAGTAGAACGAGAGAAAGGATAAAAAACAACTAATCTAAAAAAAGAAGTCTACGTAATATTAAAGTTATAATAATATACAGAGAAGTTAAGTAACGATTACACAATTACGTTATACATGTTACTACAGCTATTACTAGTACTATTACTACTGCTATTAACTACTACCTACTTACTTCTACTACGTGCTATATACAGGAAAGCGGTTTTTTTTTTTTTTTTTTTTTTTTATAAGAAAAGAAAAGAACTACACTAGGTACAGTTTTTTTTTATATCACAACGCAGAGAGACATTAATTAACGAGACTTAATTATCGAAGAAAATGTGAACGAAACGTGACTCGTTCTACAGTTAGACGTAAGCCGGCAAGTTTTCATCGCAGACTCCCTCATCCCCCGCCCCTCTCGCGCCTGTAATACCAAAGAAGCGATTACGAGTTTTTGCGTATTAGTGAAGTGAAAATGCGTGACATGCGTATGGTCGCGTCGAACGCTCTACTCGCCTCAAGTTCCTTGCAAGAGACAAGAAGAGCAGCGGGAGGGGTCGCAGACACAACATTGACGGGTCGCGTCTGCTGGCGATCGACGAGTGGTTATTGACGTCGAAAACAGCAAATGGAAGGAGATACCGACGAAGGCAACATCGTTCGTCGTCGAGTCGCTTTTTTGCAGAAGTGATCGGTAAGAAGAAACAGGCAACTATGAAGCAAAGACGCTTGGAGGAAAAGAGTTAACGAGAGGATGAATATCGAGGAAATGTTCGACGTTGTACATGGGACGGACGTTGTTTCCTGCTACGAGAAGGATGTTCCACACAGAGAGGAAGAGAGAATGAGAAAGCGACCGTTGGTTCGCACGAGAAAGCGAGAATCGCTTTCGAGGAGGGGTCGAATGTTGTAAAAGAAGTTTCAGAGGACGAAGGAACAGATAAATGTAGTGCGTTTAGCTACGAAACTTTTTCAGGGATTTTTACTTTATCGTGAATGTAATAATGTGTGAGTGTGCGTGTGTTGAATAATATTATTAATTGATAAGTAATTAATTACTGATTAGGAATACATGGCGAAGAAAGCGCGAGGAAAAAGATCCCAAAAATGTGAAAAATGTGCTGGAGGTGGAAGAGCGATATTTGACGAGAAAAAAGTATCGTAATTAAGTATGTCGCTCTTTGCCTCGTGGCGCGAGCGTGGATATCGCCAGCGAGTCATCGAATAAACCAAGATCGTACGCGTCTGCGAATTTTTACCAAATTCCGGCCCGCAACGATCTTTGTAAATTCTGTAATTATTTCACTTTTCTCTATTTTTCTCTTGTTTTAATTATATGTATATATATATATATATATATATATATATATACTTTACATATGTATATATATATATATATATTATATATTATATAGTCGTACAATTATTATTAGGATAGTGAATGTTATACGAATACGTTGAAAATTCGAACATGTTAGAAACTCGCAGCGATATCTCGCGTTTCCGGCACGGCGCGTACCATCGATCACGATAATTCTTACGATTCTTTTTGCGACAATTCGGCTGTTAGGAAGGAAAGAAATGATACAAAATTATACAAAATTCGAGACTAATTCAAAAGTTTGCGTGTCTTTGACGTTGGAGAGACGATGGGTGAACGCGATGTAAAGATAACGTGCGTTCCCCTTTAACGAAGAATATTCGTGATCGATTGCGCGTAACTCGTAACTCTTAAGTTTTGATTTATGAAAGCAGACACCGAAAAAAAAAAGTCTAAAAAGTTAAACCATACGATGGTTCGCACGTGCATCGTACGGGCAGGAAGCGTTTTCGCTTGAAACTGAAAGATCGATTGTGTAAGAGATTTTATGGGGAAAACGGAGAGTGGGAGGGAGAGCGTAATACGTAGGAAAGTTGAAAAACACGGTGAAAAGGAAGCTCTACGTTTCAAGACTATTTAAAACTGTGAAGTGAATTTGCACTATTTATCGAAAGGGACTTGAGAAACTGTTAGAACGGACTAGACCCGTTATCAGTGATCTATGAACGTGACAGAGAAAAAAAAAAAAAGAGAAAAAAAAAAGGAGAAAATAAATTAAGGACTGACGAGACGCATGATCCCGTGCCACGAATAGAGTATTCGCAAGATCGTTGAATCTCTCCGCCATTCAAGTTTCATTCTAATCATATTACAGGAAGCCTGTCATCGTTTCATACGTTTTAATTTCTCTTATCGATAATAGAAAAAGGTTTCGTTACCGGCAGAGACCGTAAATTACCTAGCGTTAGCAAGATTTCCTTGAAATTTCGTGGCGCGTGATCGATGCTCAATTAGTACGTTGAACCTGGTGGCCGGCATTCGCTTATAGCGAAGAAGACGATAATCCCTTCCGGTTCTCGGGATTGATCGGAAGACAGGGTCGTCGACCGTCGGTTCGCCTCATGGCATTCGGTATGCTTTTAGTACAAAAATACACGAGTTTAAAGTAGGTAGGAGGCAATCCAGTTTGACGAAAGAGAAAAACGTGTACGTTGAATGGAAGGGAATTGTTATATCGCGTGTTAGGATTTTTATTTATCGGGTGAGAAGGCAAACGGATTACAAAGGAACGAACTTCTGTTGAGTGTGCGTAGAGAATACTATCGGCGAGTAATGGAAAATTGAACGACGAAGAAGGTATGCAGAGGAAAATAAAGAGACGATCTCGGGCGGTGGTAGCTCGGTGAGCCACTGCTCTTCGCTCTTTTGCCCTTTTCTTTTTCGCTGCATCTGGAAGTGCAGGAGTGCCGGAAGGATTAAAGGAGAAAGAAAGAAAGAAAGAAAGAAAGAAAGAAAGAAAGTAAGAAACGAGACACGACGATGGAGAGAGAACGAGAGAGGCAGTTATAGAGATAAAGAGAGAGAAAGAGAGAGAGAAAAGGAGGACGATGTAACGAAAGAAGCGAACTCGAGCGAGGACAGGAGGAAAAGAGTAACGACGCCGGATTTGAGTGGAAAAGGATATAACGAGATAAAGGCGGATGGAAAGGGAAAGAGCGAAAATGAATCTAAGAGTAATAAGTTTATTTTTGATACATTGTTGGGGAGATCTAAGTAAATCTTTCTTTTTCAATTTTTTTGTTAGACGTTTTTAATAACTTAATGAATTTTAACGATATTAATAAAAATAAACAAGCGAGATGCGATGAAGAAAGGCTGAATGTTTTTTAAATAGAGTTATAAGGAGATTATAAGGAAGAAGAAGGTGGCGTAGAAGAAGCGAAGAAGCATAGCGGAGTGTTTTTCGTAAAAGAATATGTAACTTAAAGATTTAAGAAAAAAAAAGAAGAAAAAAAAATAAATAAAATGAAGAAAGGGAGGTGGCGGTAAAAGAGATGGAAGAAGAGGAGGTGGTAAAACAAAGATTAAGAAAAGAAAAGTGATGGAAGATTTAAAAGGGCACGGCGCGCAGCTTTTTGCGCTGTGCGCGTCTGTAGCTCATCAGGGGAGGGGGGGATAAAGGAACTTTAGTCGGGTAAATTGTATAATATATTTAATATATTTGGAGAGAACGGCGGCGCCAGGTCCGCTCGGCGATCGAACGTCGTTTCGACGGCGAGCGACAAAGGCGATCGGGCTCGCAGTTTTATGTGACTCGATTTTCGTCGTTGTCGCTTCCTGGAAATGCTTTCTCGCCCGCAGGCCTTCGCTTCCGTACTTATTTATCAAACGTAAATATTTAAAGAGACAAGAGTGATTAATGTTTTGTAAAATAAGAATAAAAGAAGGTTAAAACGAAGAATAAAAAATAGAAAGAACGCAAGAGAAAAAAAAAAAGAAACGAGGAAAGTGCCAAGAGACTAAAATCAATATGCACACAGTAGTGAGAGAATAACAGACAACGTTTTATAGAATAACCACGAGAAAACCATAGAACAATAAAAACGGTAAAGGTAAATCCACGAGATAAAAATCCATAGAACAAAGGGAAGACGCAACACGCAACAAAACGAAGATATCCAACGGTTTCATAATCATCGGCAACAATGGCAAATTAAACAGAAAGATTCGCTTTACCGACTAAAAATCATTTACGCTAATTCGAGATCACTTGACACTCCTTTTTCCTGAAACGATGCACATCAAGGAAACACGTTCGGAATTCATTGATTTTTTCGGCCAAAATAACGAACCAAAATTTTTCACGTATTTTTCCACGGTCAATCGCAGGCGAAAAACGTTCGAGAGAAAACGACAGAAACGCAAATTGTATAGAGAAGCACGACGCGAGTAGGAGAGTTACTATCGCTCTTTTCACAGAATTTCGTTGTTGCGCGGCACGAGAGAAGACTTGGAGGCAACAACGAAATCCATCGCCCCTACCCCTTTTCGGAATATCTCTTTTAAAAAAAAAAAAAAAGGAAGAGAAAAAAAGCACGAATACAAAAAGAAAAAAAAAAAAAGAAAAACAGAAGAGAAGATGAACGAAAGTTCGTGATCCGCAATCTACCCCGCACGTGAATTTTTACACTTTTAACTCGATCTTTGATTCATTTGTTCGTTGCGCTAATTTTTCAAACGAAATTTCCACGAGAAGACGAAAGAAGAAAGCTACCGTAACGACAACAAAAAACGAGAAACTTGAGGATTCAGTAGCGTAGAAAGTGAAAAAGAGGACATTGTTTAACTTCGTTGCTCGTCCACAGTACTTGCACTCTGTTTCGACAAAAGAAGAACAAAAAGAAAGTAATGAGAATTCGAGAGAATCTACGGTAATATACTACGCGAACACGATAAATGCAAAAATCACATATACACGCAACAACTTGATCGAACGCTGAAAAAGAGAAAGCACACCACAACAATCATCGCGATAACACGGAGATGAAAGTTTTCGGACGATTCCTCAACATAGCACTTCTCAAACTCCACGTAAGAAGAGAATGGAAGGGATAGAGAGATTTGGAGAAAACGTGACAAAAGCCCGTTCGCACGCTCGGGAGAATGTACAAATCAAACAAAGCAACAATACACACAAAAAAAAAAAAAGAAAAAATGGAAAAAAAATTAATATGAAGATTGAATAGAAATTATTAATATAAATAATAATAACTTAAAGAAGAGAGAGTAAAAGTTTTAACATAAATTATTACGTGCGTGAATTAAGAGGCGAGGAGTAACTTAATCTACTATTGGTTAAGAATACCAAGAAAACAAATGTACAAAATCGAATTATCGCTAAATCTAAATGTTAGTATTCTAGAATATTTTACCGTGAAAAATAGCGCTTATCGATTTAAGATTGAGGAGAATTTAAAGTAAGCTCGGCGCTTAAGTTAAGATTTTCCGTATATCCGGCGAGACAAGATTAAGAAACAACACCAGGAACGGAAAAGAAAAAGCAAATAAAAGATCGTATCATGCATCAGGTAACAAAGTAACTTTGTCGACGAAGAAAACGAGAACAATTCCTAGTATCGAAGCGCGAGACGTGCGTAACTTCAACTATCGTATGCGAGCCTCGACGAAACGAAAGATAAGAAGCAGGAAATAAAAAAGCGACGAAATGTCAAAAAAAAAAGAAAAAAAAAGGAAGGAGGAAGAAGAAAGAAAAGAAAAGGAGAAAGATTCTTTTTGTACGAACGTCCAATGTCGTCGTCGACCTATCACCGACGACTCTTCCTAAGCTTTATCAACTTTTTTATCACTTTCTTCGTACATACTATTTATACGACAAAACAACGGTCATTTTGTGTAGTTTTTTATCGAACACTTTTTGAAGAAATAAAAAAAGAAAAAAAAACAGAAGGTGCTCCTCCACGAGGAACGGACTGTGCACGCGCTCGTGCAGGCGCAGAAGGCACGCCCAGGCATAACAATATCCAATGGTAGACGAAATACACGAGATGAAAATTCGCACGAGAAAACCGGCACGACGATGGACAAACGACGAGAACTTTCAGCGAAGCTACGCTTACTGTCGCGGTATTAGAAAGAAAGTAGACAGCGAAACAGAAAGAGAAATACAAAAATAGCGCACAGAAGAGACGAAGGACGCGTCTAACGCGTAACAGCTACGCGATTCGCGAGCAAACTTTCGATGAAACGACAGAAGATACGAAAGAGAAAAAAAAACAAAAAAAAAAAAAAAAAAAAAAAAAAAAAGAAACAAAAAAGAAGAAAGAGAAACGAATTCCGAAAGAGAGACTCGATAAAATAGACGATACGCCACGTACGACACGGTGGCCAAAATTTCAAACAGAATCTTCCATTTCCGCGCACGTTTTAGATAGATCATCGTACATAGCAACGACGCACATCATCTTTCTTACAGTTGGACCTACCACATAGTCGAAGGATCGGCGTATCCGCTGGACGCCAAACGAGCCGACAAAAATCGTTTGGAGAAAATAGAAAGAAGACGCGTGCGTACACGCGTACTCTCGACCAATGAAAAACGAAAGGCGCAAGTCTCCGGCGACCCATCCTACCGTTCCGATGTAAAGCTCGGAGAAATTGATGAAAATACGATAGAGTCCACGCTACGCAATTTACCGGATCAGGTTGCCGAGGTGAAATTTCCATCGACTATATCCCACCACTCGTGTATGAATAAGATCCGCGCTGTCGCAAAACGTTCTCGATCGCAAACGTTCAACAGCGTCACGCTTGACGATCTTTAATCGGTCTTCAGACAATCACAGCTCGATCCTTCCAGTTTTGCTTTTCAATGCTTTACCGTCGTCGATGTCTACGCAACGTAACATCCATCGTATATCGCGCATTCTCTTCACTCGCTCGTAGACCCGAGATCAACAACCTTTAAAGAAAAAAAAGAAAAAAGAAAAAAAGAAAAAAAAAAGAAGAAAAAATCAGCAAAAGACAGTAAGGGTGTACGATATCCGACAATTCTCTTTCGCGGGCATTGCGCTCGACTGTCTTCGATGCACTCCATTATACAGACTAGACAAAACATAATATCAGGGTGGTTCACGCCGATGTCACCTTACAATATACATATTAATTACGCATTACGAAGAAGAAGAAAAAGAAAAAGGGGAAAAAAAAAGAGAAACCGAAGGGATCGCCGACGCGATCGGTTCGATTCGTAATCGACTTACACGATCCTAATACTAAACACGCAAGAATATAATATATTTATATATATATTATAGAGTATATATACGTGCAAGCGATTCGTGCACGCGGTTCGTGTTCCGCGCAGAGATTTTTACAATAGTAACGGATGGATTATTATACGACGCGACTTTGGGGATGGAAATACGAGGAAAGATAATGCCAATATCGAGTGGCGATCATTCGCTCCTCCCCGTCGTTGCGTACAACTCATCAAGGAGGTTACAACACTTGGTATTTCTTTATTGATAATGATAATGATAATAGTGATAAATGAATAGCGATAGTGGTAAGGGATATAGAATTTACCGGAGAAACGACGCGAATGGTAATTCGTCGCGCGTTACAGCAGTTATCATCGTTTCACCGAGAAGACGAGATCGCGCGCGCGTATAAAAGAGCACAGGGGAAGATAGAAAGACAGACATACACACCGACTAACCCTTGCGAGAAATCGGGTGGTAGATTATTTTGGGCTTTAGTATTAGTATTTCGAGGTAGCCGGAGTCAGGTGTGGCAGTTCGGATTTTGATAAGATCGCGAAACAGACCGCCGGTATGAATAATGCAAAGAGACAGGAGCAGTGGCACAGGAAGAGAGATTACGGGAGAAAATTCGTTTTCCGGTGGTCGTGGTTCGCGTCGGCGTTTCGTTGGGCGGGCGAAGTGCGCTCGCGGTCCATCGACTGGCATCGATCGACCAAGGTTGTCGTTCTTTTTTCTTTTTCTTTTTTTTTTCTTTTTCGCCCGTCGAACGGCACGCGGCACGAACGTTTTCGCCGAGAACGCGAGGTCGAATCAGGGCTGCTTAATGACGATATACTCCGGGTCGAGAAACGGTTGCGAACCGAATACGCGGCGGTAAACGAAGGCCTTATTGTATACAATTTGGGCATTGTTGTTAATGTAACAGGTTCAAGTGATATCGGTAAATAGATGATATATCGGGTAAGGTTTTCTTTTTTAAGGCGCGCGTGGTACGCGCGAATTGAGCGCGGAAAGAGGGATGAAAAAAATTGGTGAGAAAGAAGCGGAGCGAAAGGGAAACTAGAGTGAGCGTGTGAGAGAGCGAGAGAGCTGCTTGATTCGATGACGAGATACGGAGAAACATAATCTAATTAGTAGAGTGATCTTTAAGCAGAGTTAGGAAGCTGAATAGAGTGAGAGACAAGTTTAAAAGCGGAGACGCGTTTTTTTTTTTTCAAAGGAGTCTTAATATATTATCTATTATTAATCCTATTGTTGCCAATAATGGGCATTACGAAGAGAACCGCGCGGGTATATAACTTATTCTCTACACTGCATTTACACTCCCCCGAATTTCCCCGAGAAAACCTTGTATGCATATATAGTAAACACACATTATACACTATACACTTGTTGTACATAGATATATATTATATGTAAAGCTTAAACTTATTAACGAAACAGATTTAGTCGATGTGTAACGGATAGAAGAAGAATACGATGCAACCCGTGAAATAGCCGTTTCGTCGCGTATGGGTGAAAAGAGCGAATGAAGTATTTTTCTTTTCTTTTCTATTTTTTTTTCTTTCCTTCTTTAAGACGAGCGCCATCGCGATGCCGCGGATTCTTTTTTTTTTTTTTTTTTTTTCCTTTCTTGTTAAATATAAGCGAAAGTGTTTACGTATGGTGCCGCGCATGTTATATACGGGTAACGCGTCGTGACCCTGTGACTACCGTTCCACCGTCGTCGCTCTCGTCTCGTAACTTCGACGCAGAAACTTCAACGATTAATTATCACGCGTACTTTCCAACATCGATCATCGTTATAGCGAGAACCGATCGGATGTTATATACAAATATATTAATATATACATATGTAATTAGAGCTTGGTTCGAACGATGCTCGTCCGAAACCGGATGGAACATGCACTCACACTGCCCAATAAATGCTGTACATAAGAGATAGTTATTTTGCCAGAAACGCGGTCAAAAGGAAATAAGAGAGAAAGAAGGAGACAGCGTTCCAACGAACAATACGACACGATCGGTCGAGACGCATCGATCGTTTCTCATATCGAAGGACCAGGATTCCTCGAACAGATCGATTTCCCAACGACATTGGATCTCTTTGATCTGTCTCGTTGAACAACGCCGATCGCCAACAATATACGTAACGAAGTTACACCAGTTAGTGGTGTGTGGTCACTGCCAAACGAGACGAGACAGCGGCTCGACGAATTATACAACTACATTTTCCTAATCGTTGAAATATTCTTCACGCGACACGCTAAACGAGAACGACTGCAAAGGACGAGCGAAGGATATATATCGTAGCGTCGTTTGTATCATCGATGCTCTCTCCAGCGAACTCGAGCGACGATCGAGAGGATCGCGTCAAGTTGGAAGAAACACGCGATCGGTCGTGGCGAATCGAGACGAGACGAGCAATACTAAAACCCAAAATAGCTGTTTTGCGGCAGTTGGACCGATCGAAGGAACAAGTCACACCAGAGACGGAGAGAAGAGGCACGTTAGACGAGAGAGGAAGCTAAGAAGAGAGGAAGGAAACGACGTTATCGAGAAGGGAGAGCTATGTTTTTCATTCATTCGCTACCTCATGGGTCATTAGCGTGTATCTTTCCTTTAATTTAGCGGGAAATAGAGGCACCGCAAAGCGGAGAGATAGAGGAAAGGGAACAAGAACGAAGAGAACACAGAGATATGACGCTGCGAAGCGTACAAACGAAATAGACTCGTATATATATATATATATATATATAGTTGGTCGCGTTTTTCACATACTTTTTTTTTTTCTCTCTTTTATTCTTTTATTACCGAGCAATTTTATCGAGCGGAATCGTTTCGCGCGGAGTACTACGTCGCCTAACGAGAACGCGCCTCTTAGAGTATAAGCATCGTTCGCGAGTCTTATCTTGCGATTTTTACACCGATCCTTTGTTTTTCTGGTTCTTCTTTATCTCCGTCGATTCGTCTCGCGTTCTTTCCTTCTTTACGCGACCCTTTACCATTTACCTCTTTGATCGCAAGAAACGTTTATTATACACGTTCTTCGTTTTTTCTCTTCGGTTTACACGTTTGTTTCGCACGATTGCCACGTTCGTGAATGTTGTTCTGTTAATCCGTTCGCCGATACATTTTATAACTTCTTTTTTTTTTTTATACATATAGATATATATATATATATATAGATGTATAGATATTTCACGCATTTATATCTTATTTTTCCGTTGTTACGAACGAATACGCGCAAGCTACACACGGAACACGTAATACACACGCACACGCATGGCAAATCTCGTGCCAATCGTACACGCGCCTCGGATACTAGCGAAACTTCAGCCACACAGCCTCTGTCTACGTGTCCGCAGAGAAATTCCAACGAAGTCGAAAGTACAGAGCCATTCGATCGCGAGACTGCAACGAATTGTTTATCGATCCACGCTTACGTCGCCGCACGTATTCGTTCTTTTAACGAAAGATCACGGGCAGAAGAAAGGCACTACAAACGCTTTTCGGTCAGGTTAGCATTCGCGACAAACCGATAGATACACACAGGTTGTACGTTCTACGCGTACTCGGTATATCGCGCGCACCGAAGCACCGAAGTGTCCGAGTGGAAACAGTTTCACGAAATCGCACGACCGAAAAACGATGTACCAGTACGGATTGTATTTTGTCCTCTTTTCTTCCTTTCTCGGGTGTTTTTTTTTTTTTTTTTTCTTTCTATTTTGGAAAAATCGTTTCGACGTTGGCGCTAGACGTTCGAACGCGCGGAATATACCGTTGCGCAGGCGATCGCGGGACCATATTAATTAACCAATCGACTATCATTCTTATATAGCAACGTAGCGAATGTCTCTAGCACTCGGCGGAACTCGATCAACGAAAATCTTCAACGGGTTTAATAATAATGTCTTTAACGACGTTAACGATTCGCAACGTAATTATTCTCAACTGGCTGTGAAACTGTTCGAACTCGGTACTCGGTGCTTGGTCCGCTGTCTCTCGAGTCGTGTACGGGGAAACGTCGACCTACCAAAGGACGATGATAGATACGCGTAGAAACGCAAAACAACAAGCAAGGTGTAAGTTCGATGTGGAAACAGCAAACGGCCAGAGCAGCCCATTGGCGAGAAAGGAAGAACACGCGGAGAGAGAAACAGACAGACAGAGAGAAAGAGAGAGAGAGAGAGAGAGAGAGGGAGTGAGAGGGAGCGAGAGGAACGATGGAAAAAAGGGTGAAATCGATCTTTCTACAACGAGAATATTATTCGACTCTTCTTGCTCGCCGCTGCTGGCAAACGAACGAAAATCATCGATCGATAGATTTTGTGGCCTATCGAGCTAAATCATCGGGAAAAAGGGGAAGAATTTACACGCGTATCGACGCGAACCAACTTCAAAAGATTTTCGCGACAAAGAAAATTACGATAGAACGTGTAGTACCTTTCGACGCACAACGAGCCAAGCTCGATGGACGAACGATCGGGCGGGAGAAGCTACGCTGTGACCGGCGTTGGCTGCTGCCTGCTCGTGAAAGAGAAGCAAAAAGAACAATTTTTTCGGACACGAGAAATGAAAGAAGAGAGCAGATAGAAGATGCAAAAGTCACTCCGGGACACCGTTTCGACGCGGTGCTGCAGAACGTGCTGTTAAGCAACAGACAGAAAGCATAGATACGCACGCGGACAACGATCGAACGAGGAGGGCTGGACGACAAACTGGACAGGCAATGATAGAAAATAGAGCCGAAAGTAACGGATCATTATCACATTGACAGCAAAGAGAGGACAGATTTTCGTTTTGTATACACATATATATTATATACATATATTCTATATTGTAGAATATAGGGAAAAAGTGGACTGTGTGAAATTACAAAAAATAAAGAAGTAAAAAAAAAACAAAGAATTACGAAATGGAAATGGAAGGGGGGGAAAACCGGCACGACCCTCGGCACGACGCCAGGGCGGCTGTACAAAAAAGAAAAAAAGAAAAAAAAAAGTAAGGATACTCAACTTCGATTTACCGAAATGCATCAAACGCAAAAGAAAATGGGAAACGGATTTACCTATCTACGCATACTGCAACACACACACGCATACTATATATACGTACATTATATATATACGACTATATAGATATATATAAATATACGTACATTATTATACGCACGTCTAGGATGGTATGTGAGATCTTTGAAAAGAGGAGAAAGCGAGAAGAACGTACGAGAGGATCTAATGAGAGACGATGTGGACAAGGAAAAGAGACATTCATGTATTTTTGTGAACGATGGTTGCATGCATAACCAATTAAATAACCGAAACGGATAACTAATTCATAAATGAAAATAGAGCGGCCACACGCGCCGTTTCATTTTTTCTTTCTTTTTCGTCGCGAAACCGATCCCAAGAAAGAAGTACAATCTCTGAATCACGATAATTCGCAGAAGATTGAGAGAAGGATGATTCTTGAGCGGGAAGGGAACAACGCAAAGTATCGCTGAATAATAAGAAAACAAGCGGAAGAGATGTTACTTGGAAGTTAACACGTGCTTGGAAAGAAAAAGAGAGAATACTATTTTCTTGACGAATGATAAAATAATACAGAAGTTGCGCATTGCCGACGGAGACAACCTCCGCGCTTGCATATTTTGCTTCGCACTCGCTACTTTGGGTATAATCATGTTTTTTTTTTTTTTTGTTTTAATATTTACGCTACCGCAGGGCTTGTCGATCTTCGTCATCTTGTCTGGTCGCCTCGATTTGTATTTTCGATCGTTGACCGGTAATCAAACACTGGCGAAGGGGGTGTGAAAGAAATCTAGTGAAAAAAAAAGAAAAGAGAGAGATGATTCGATGCACGAGGCGCGACGAATGCGAGCCCTGCGATTACGATAATTTCACCATAATTAATACATTTTTTTGTCTGCTTTAGTTTACTTTAATTGCTACTATTCTACTATAAAAAAAAAACTTCTATATAATCACTTACAACTATGGAATACTTTACTATTACTATCGTTAACTACTACTATTACTACTACTAGTATCGCTGCTGCTGCTAGTACTACTACTACTACTACACTATTACTACTACTACTACTACTACTACTATTACTACGCTATTACTACTATCTACGATTTACTATTACCGCCTATATATTTTTGCGTATCGGATGATTTGATGAATTTTTTTGCTACTTTCGCGAATTCTGTGTAAGGCCCCATAAGAGAAAAAGAAAACTCGCTCTTTTTTCTTGGTCCGAGAAACTCGTTCCGGCAATGCCTGCCAGGGTATCCAGATTTCATAACTATTTTTCCGTTTACTAGGTTTTTTTTCCCTTTCATTTGAAATGGTCGCGTAGTATCGTCGAAGCACACGGTGTATGTTTTTTCTTTATCATTATATATATATATATATATATACATATATGTATATATATATATATATATCTTTATTTTTTTTCTTTTCTTTTGGTTTCCTTTAAATTCGAAAACGGGAAGGAATTACACAGTTGGGACGTAGAGGGATCACTGGTTAAATTTGATTTGGCGACGGACGAGAAGTCTAAGAAGGAAGAAAAGACGAGGAAATGGACTAATAAGATATGGCGTATAATAATAATCTTAATGCTAATAATAATAGTAATAATAATAATGCTAATTCTAATGGTAACGATAAAGAAGAAGCTGTTTGCAAGTACGAAATTGTTGACGCAGTTCATAGAGACCCGTGAGCGCGCGCCGCGTTTCGAGTGAGAAAAAAGATTTGTCCAAGTCGCGATAAAACAAGAGACAGAGACGGCCTGTTCAATCGAGAAGAAATTCGATAATTAAAAACGCGGAGAAAAGGAATTAAAAAACAAAAAAAAAAAAAAAAAGAAAGTAAAATGAAAATACGATTGACAGGCGCGCATTTTCTCGACCGGAGGGAATAACGCGTGTTTCTTCTTTCTGGTTTTCGATTATAAAATTCTTTTTTTTCGCATCGTCACGTTTCAGTTCTATTCCTCGGGATGATCCTCCTTTTTTTTTTCTTTTTTTTTTTTGTGGTGTTGTTCTATGTTTTATCATTATTATTATTATTATCGTCGCCTTACTATTTTTTTTAAGCTCCTTTTTCCCCGAATTTCTTTGATTTTTCTTTTACTTATTATGGTATTTGGTAGAATCGACAAATTCTGTTATTTTCTTTTTATGGTTTTTTTGTAAATCATTGGAAATCGCGTATTCACTTTCGAACTCACTCTTACACGCATACACGCGTATACACGCGCCAACACACACACGGACACACGTACATGTACACGCATAGGAAACGCGTTAAGAAAAACATTTTTCGATCATTCGAAGGAAACAAATAAAATCTATGGTGTTTATAGTGATTAATATTTAAAGTTTAACTAAATACTATATGGATAATCATTAAGTACATGAAACATAGAAGATAAAGTACATATAGACATGTAAGGCAGGAAAAAAATATTTTAGCGGGCCGCTCCCCTCCGGATACAAAATTTCCGCTTCGGTGACAGTCCGACCATCGTGTGGAAGGAAGAGAAAGATCGAAAGAACGAAGTCGTGTGTCTTGTTTTTCGGAAGATCGACCATCGGTCGAGGAACGAAGGAAGGGAAAGGAATCGCGCTTTCGACTTGAAAAGACTTTCATTCGACTTGAAAAGACAACGAAATTGAATAAACGAAATTCGCGTTCGACGAAGAGACCGGCGAACAGCCGAAGAAAAATTGAAGGGAAGACTAGAGAAGAAGAAGAAGAAGAAGAAGAAGAAGAAGAAGAAGAAGAAGCTGCGTTTCTCGTTTCTTTTCTGGAGGGAGAGCACCCGCTAGCGAGTTTGGTTTTAAAATTAGTAAGTGAACGTGAGGAATTGCCTGTATCGTTGAAAACGTAAAGAGAGACGATTCGAAGATGATAACCGGACTACAAATTCGACGAAGTGAACGAAAAACGAACGAAAGAAAGTGGAGAAGAGGGAAATCACATTTGGGAAAAAGGGAAACGAAGGTGATATATATATTTTTTTTTTTTTTTACGAGCACAGTTACAGTGGTATCAGCCGTGCGTGTAAACAGAATAGACGAAAGGAAAGCTGAGATTCAGCTTTCTTCGCACAGATCAGAATTTTCGTAACTAACCCGCGCATCTTTTTTCCGATCGAATAACTCGTCAGCATCATACACACAGGTGATACGCAGCGTGCGTTGCAAAACGTCACGTATACGTGCATACGTATACACGCAAATAGAACCGTCGCGCATGAAAATGCAGATACCGAAAGAAAGAAGAAAAACGGGAAAAGGTATATACACAGATGAGAATAACGAAGAATATGACGAAAGAAGAAGAAGAAGAAGAAGAAGAAGAAAGGAAACAAAGAGACCGATTCTCTCCGCCTGTAATAAGCGTTTCAGAGTTTATTATCGTACCAGATTTACCATAGAAAAGCTATATTATATATATCGGATACATATATATATATATAGATTATTCTATATATCTACACCGTAATAACGTCATATATATTTTGTCAGTTTTTTCTTTGTTTCTTGTAAGCTATATAAGAGGGAATATTCGCAGAGGGGAAAAAAGAAAAAGAGATAAATAGATAATACGAGGAAAAGAGAGGGAGAGAGTTTAAGACATTTTAATAGAAACGAAAGACGCGAGAATGTGAGTAGTAGCATGGAGGGAGGAAGCTTGTAAAGAGCGGTGATAAAACGGGGATAGAGATCGCAAATAATAATAGTATAATAATAATAATGGAAAACGGATGGCATTTAAAGGTACCTATTAATTAAATAACAATTATTATTAATAATAGTAAGGTTTAACGCAAAACGTTCTAACGCAAAAGTGTCCATGCAACAAGAGTCTTTCTCCGACCTTTTTCTCCGATACCGTTTCTTTTTTTTCCACACTATCTTTTTTTTTTTTTTTCTTTTCTTTCCTTTCTGTAAAGTTAAACACCGTTATCGGACGAATTTGTTAAACGCAGTACTCTTCTTACATTTGACACGTATGCCGTATCTGTGAAAGCGTGACATTGATATACAAATCATAAGTGCAATAGTTGTTACAATAGAACCCATGGGATTTTTTAGAAAGGCGTCGCCGTGCCGGCCGACCTCGTCGGCGTCACAGGGCGTCGAGACAACGTTCGCCGTCGCTCCCCCTGACGACATATTTATTACTTTATCGTCTCGCGATCCTTCTCCGTTCGCGTGTCCGCCTGATCTCGCCGTCGTTGTTTTCTGCTTTGTTTCTCCTTTTTTTTTTTATTCCTATCCCGTTCGTCCACCTAATGATACACTTGCTTGGGCCAGCCGTCTGGAAGGACGCGAGAGACTTGGGCCTTATGAAACGTTCTTAAACGGGAAGGAAAGCGACGTGGTTGAACGCTCGACGCCCGCGACGGGGGTGGCCGTCGCGCCACGTCTCAACACACTACTACCTCGCAAATTTCAGAGCTACAGAGCAGATATTACCGTACCTCAATTACACGCATATACGATAGAGAACGCAAAGAGAAAAATGAAACTAGCCAGCGACAGGAACATAGGGAAGGAAGATAATGAAACAGATAAATACGAGATAACGAAACGATCGATATGGTAAAAGATGAACAACAATCGTATACAGGGAAGAATATATCGACGACAAGCCACGTCTCAGTCGTCCGATATATATCTTTCTTTTATCTTTTGTGTCTTTTCTTTTTTTTTTCCATCTTATAATACCATTGTGATGTACACACGCGCATAGGGAAAACCCAGTTAGAGATTTCTTTCTTCCAATAATCATGCGTGTAAAAGGATGATTCGCACGACGATATATAGCTGTTGCATCGTGTCGTTGACGTTTGATACGCGCATGGAGATCTCGCACGATCGTAATCGAACCGAACGAGGAGACACCATCGTTACGACGTTACTATCTCTGATCCTTGTTCGGAGAATTTCATCACATCCGCCAAACGTCGTGAAACATGTACAGTTGCTATATATACATACATACATATATATATATAGTAATCCTCGTCGATCGATTCGATCGGACGAATCGCAAGTTCTACGGTCTTTGTTCGATCTGTTTCGTTTCCTTCGCTCGTTTCGCACGGGACGTGGACGAGTTCGAAAGCAACAGCGAAGATAGCAGATATATATATATATATATAATATTATACATATACTCGATGGTTAATACTAATAATAATAATAAAGAGAAAAGGAAAAGTAAGTCGCGTGCGCGCGCGCGCGAGAGAGAGAGAGAGAAGAAGATCGCAAACAGTAAGGAAAAATCCAGCAAGAGAAATGTCCCCCAACCTTATACACAGACCCCCTCCCCCTTTCTACAATAGGAAATAGTTGAACGTGAAATAGCGATGATAAAACAATTATGAAATAGAATTATTGTATTAGCGAGCTCTGTCGAGGCGAGGGCCTCCGTCGAAAGAACGCGCGGGACCTCCATTTTTATTTTTCGCGATTCTCGCTCGTTGCTGCTCGCCGGAGGCGCTCTCCTTTCCGAATGTACATAGTGTGAAGTAGCTAGAACTCCTCGTTTCTCGATCAGCTGTTGCCACGCGTTCGAACCACGTTTGCCTCGTATCGATGCGTAAATGGCCGAGTCTCGTTGTGAACGTTGCTCGTTTCTCTTCTCGCGCCGTCGCCTCCTCCGCCCCCGCCGTTTTTTATCACCACAGCGTAGAAAAGCGAAATAATCGTACACAGTTAAGAAATATCCTGATACATCGTGCCTCGAGAACCTGCCGATCGCGGATGCGCAAGCCGAACGAAGCGGATGCCACCGTTCGATCGTTCGCTGCTCGTGTCTCAATTTGTTTAAACGAACGAGACGCGACGAACGTATGGAAAGAAGAGTATCCGTGGAACGGTCGATGGAATCGTCACTAGCACGCGTCACTGCCAACCATCGAAAAACCATCTCGACAGCAATAAAACGGTGTCGTCTCGTATCCGGTAGCCAGCGGGGGTTCTCGTACTACGACTTCTGCGAAGTAAAGATGTTAATAATTTTATAATATAGAACTGTAAAGACAGGATTGTCGTAAATGCGTGATTATCCGATTACGAGCGTAGAGGAAGAGAAAGCAACGAGAGAGTCGCTAGGTCGATAGAGAGGCGGTAGGCTTCGGCAGATTTCTAACTTCTTTTCTTTTATTCCTGTTGTGTCCATCGTCGAAGCGGAACAGATGGACGAGAAACGAGGGACTCTACGGTCGTCAGAGCAAACAACCTGTTATATTTCGTCGCGCCGAATTGCCCGACAGCGTCCAGAGAACCGCCGAGAACAAGACACGAGGATAGAGAGAGAATCGGCTGAGAAGCTGGATTTTAGACACGCGAAAGTTTGCAGACGAGAGAGAAAGTAAGAGAGAGAGAGAGAGAGAGAGAGAGAGAGAGAGAGAAGAATACGGGAATATGGATCGATCAGAGTTGCTCGGCGACTCGCGGACTCGTCTCGGGCTCGGTGGACGATGATTTGTTATCGTACCGAATCTGTTAGTTTTTTGTCCTACTTATTAGCGTTAAAATAGAATGGGAATAGTAGAAATGCCGTTGTGTTGTTTTTTGTCTCTTTTCTTTTTTTTCTTTTTTTTTTTTTTTTTTTCTAAAAAAGAAGATAAAAGTAAATGTAATTACGAATCGACGATTTTGTCATCGTGGGTATATAAACGCAGACGATGTTGCGACACGGGAGAAAAAGTGAAAGGAAACATGAAAAAAAAAAGAAAAAAAAAGATAAAGAAACGAAAATGGATTTTGAAAAGGTAACAAAAATGAAACGAAAACGAAACGACATTAATGGGCATATATATATATGTGAATTCGATTCGCGCTAATGGTTGAAAAGATACAGGAAAAATCGGGCGAGACGCCGATGTACGCGCGTCTTTTTCATTTTGTAACGCTCATGCGCCAGCTAACGTCGCTTTTCTTTCTTTTGGATAATAAACGCGCGGACAAAGCGGCCGTTTTTGTTCGTGCCATCGAAATTCAGCAGTACGCGAGAGAACGAGAAAAAGTTACTTTTCGTGTGTTTGCTTTTCGCGAAAGAAGAAAAAAAGGGAATTTCGTGTACGCTTCCTTCCCTTCGTATCTCCACAAAATTTATCGCTCTTTAATTATTATCGTTATTACTACTACTACATTACTACTACTACTACATTACTACTACTACTACTACTACTACTACTACTACTACTACTACAATTATTATTCGTATTATTATTATTCTTATTCTATTATTAATTAAGAAAATTACGGGGAACGAAGAGCGAAAGAAATCGATGTTGAAGCGCGCGCGTGAGCGAAGATGCACCGTGATCATCAGCGAGCGATACGCTCGACGAGAACAATTCCTCACAAATAAAGTTGATAAAACCTAACTAAAGATAAAGATAAATAAAGTAATATTATAGATGAAAGAAAAAGGGAGTAATAATGGTAAGTCGAAGAAAAGAAAAACACACCCACACACAAACTATAACGACAAGCGCAGCGAAACCGATTTGCTTGATCGCGAAATTTGATTAACTGTGTGTAACTCTACAAGTAAAAGTCTATTCGAATGTAAGCGTGTTAACAAGAGACGAAAGGAGAACGGTATTACTAATAAATATTATCAGTTATTCCTAAAACAAGTGAACTATAGAACAAGAGGAAAACGAAAAGCGAGACACACTTCATAAAATAGATAGATTTCGATGCAGACTTTCTTCATTCGTTTTTTTCTTTCTTTTTTTTCCCCCAGTTTCATGGCAAACGCGCGTAACCACGCGTTTCACGAACGCATTAAACATAAAGTTTCAGGAGAAATTGCTTGAACGTGAAAGGAGATGGAAAAAAAGAGCGAAGAGTAACCAGTTTGAAATTTTCCCGTTTCTTCTTTTTTTTTTTTTTTTTTTTTCTTTTGTCCGAGCTCGTATTTTGAACTCGCGGATGATTCGCAGAAAGAAAAGAACGGAAATTACGATCGTAGTTTTTCGAAATTCTCTTTCGTTGCTTCGCATCTTGCGCGACTTCTATCGATCATGGAATTAATATTCAGAGAAAGAAACAAAAACGAAAGGGAAAACAAAGAAGTTCCTAATCACCGATCTTTCTTTTTTCGTTTCTATTCCCGGACATCCCGACCCTTTTTTCCCGTTGTTATTCGCTCGTTGCGACGATTTTCGGTGACACCGTTCTTCGATCGAATCGTACGAGATCTTCCATCGTTACCGTTTTCCACGTTACCTTCCACCTTGTACTTCTTGTTTTTGTCTTCCCTCGTCCGTGCATCCCGTACCTTGCAATTTCGCTGTCTCTTCGTCCTTCTCTTAGTACGCGGATAAAAAAAAAAAGGCAAAAGAACTGGAAGAAACGAATAAATTCATAGCACTCGGAGCTATTTTTTTTCCACTCTACAACTCTATAGGATAACCGAGGGAAATTTTGTTTTATCGTGGTACGTATTCAGTGAAACAACAGGAAAAGAAAAATGGGAAAGAAGTGATAGTTGTCGCTTTCGGGTTGAATATTTTTTACATACACAAACACACACGCAAACCACACAAGGACGAAAAAATAAGAAATCAATCTATAATGAATTTATGTGTAACATTTAATTGAGGATTGTATGTAATTGTATATATATATATGAGTACAATGCAGTCCATGAGTTAAGACATTCTCCTTTTTCTACTATGAGAAAAATAAATTATTCTAGTTAATAAAAAAAAAAAAAAAAATACGGTGTGCGTTAGTGTCTCTTTTTTTTCTTTGATGCCAATCTTCCCGATAATCATCCATAAGAGTAACTTTTATTTAACGTCGCGAATGCCCAAACACTCTGTAAACGAATTTTATTGTTGTGATGTGAAAATAAACGTTTCAAAAATTCTGAGGGTTTTGCTGAAATAAACCGAACAATCGCGTCGCCTACAATCTGTCAATGTCTTTCGATTTCACACATTTTTCTTCGTTCGAGAATGAACTCCGCCTGTCCCACGTCTTCCCGCAATCTTTGCCAAGTTCACGTATCTACCTGTATACGTCGAAAATGCTTCGGGAAATGCATCTTACGATTAACGAACGAGATTTTTTTTTAATTTATCGATAAAGATTAAAAAGAAAAAAAGATGGAGAAAAGAGAAAATACAATTTTCTAATAAAAGAGCAACGTTTCGCTTCGCTAATGTATTATGGAACACTTACTTCTAATACGTATATGTACAAGTCGCAGTTAGACTTAACGGTGTCACATTGTAATTTACAATACGCATAGGAAAGAATTGACTAGATTTTACGTAAATGTTTAATACTTTTCGAATTATGCCGCCGACTTCCCATTTCTATGAAAAATCTTCCTTATCGACGTGTAAACGGTCGATACATCGGTACTGTTACTCCTCGTCTCCTTGTGACTTCAAAATAAATAGCGAACGATAAAACGTCGAAATCTCACGATCATCGATCATTGGAAACGGTCGTTCTTCCAAAAAAGTTGCAATTGTCTTTGAAGCAATTGTTGATATAAATTGATGGCTTGCCCCAGGAGTATCATACCGACCGAGTCGAACTGGCGTTATGTCGGCCTGAGAGCACTGACCATGTCGCCCAATAATCGTTCCACGCTGACATCCCCTACCGTAGGCTTGAACAACAATTCTTGCAAGGTTGATCGACAGAGCGCGCGTGCAGGCGGTAACAGGAGCAAAAGTCGTCCAACCCTTCGTGCATCCCTCTCACAGAATACAGCTACCGTCTGCTCTTGTAACGCTGTTATTCGCCCTGGTTCACAAAGTCCTCGCGATTCTGAATAAACGTTCACATTTTTATCGCACTATTTCTCTAATTAACGTTTATGCGAGCAATTCTAACATTTACGCGAAATTCTTTTACCTCCTTTGAAGAGAACTATGGCCTTCAAGCAGGCGTATTCCGAATGATCGACCCTGAGAAGAGCACATTTTGCCAATAACTCTCTTAGCTTCCTTACTTCGTCGACGAGCGTTTCTTTTCTTTCGGACGATAAATCGTTCGGTACCAAAGTGGATTCTTCGACCGGAAAGTTCCACTGCGCGGCGGTCAACACGAAAAGCTCGCTCCAAGATTCTTCCAGTAGAATAGTTTGGTCCCTGTAGGGCAGCTTGAAAGAAACGCCGAAAGATCTTTATTAACACGATGCTAATTCGTCTTTACATTTATATAAAGACAACGCGCGAGCACGCAAAATTACTTGTAAGAACGAATGGATGCTTCTCGCCCATCTGACAGCAAAGAAGAGTAATTTCGCCGCAAATTCGTAAATGTTCTCCGTGGGTAAAATAGAGAAGCTAGACATATATTCCGTTGCTGCAGAATTCGTAACAGACGGTGCTAGTCGAGCGCTTGCGAGTTCCTCTGCAAAATTCAAAAATGTTCGTCGTTCGAGGGAACAATCGTATTTCGTTAAACAAGCGAAATTTCTACGACAAAATTCTTACCCTTCGGTTCGATTCTCGTTTCGATCGGTCCAGCCTCCTCGGAACTCGTCACCTCGTCCTCTTTAGCCGTGTTCACCGTTAACGGCTCTGTCGGTGAACGTGGCAAAAAATGTGCTACAAATTGAAAAAGTATCATAATAATTGTTTGTACAACGCGAAATAATTTTCCGTACTATTTTATATGGAACAATAAAGATGAAATAATTTAGCATCAGTATAAAACAAAATAGATTGTCTCGCTTACCGACCGATGGTGTAAAAGCCGACATTGTCGGCTTGAAAGGAAATAGCGCAGGATACAGAAGGGGATGGTAAGGGTTGCTCGCTGCGTGGTAAACGTGTGGGATTCCAGGGTATAATACCGACGGGCCTCTTCTCGCGGCTGCGACCAGAGACGACGTGTTTCGTGGAGCCCTTTCGTGCTGCACCGCTGTGAGTATTATAATTCCTTAATAATTCACATTCAGTTATGCATTTGTGGCCAGACAGACAGTTTATATTCTATTGGCGTCGAAACAATCCTAACTATAATATTTTATTCCTTAATATCAAGCAGTACCACGATAGGCATAAATTGATTTTTAAGTATTTCGAATGTACACGTACGAGATATGTGTCGTAAACTTCTCGATTAAATTCCACTGATTCAACGTGCATATTAAAGTCTTATCTGGCATGGAGCAGAATTATTAACTACCCTAACGAATGATCGCCCGTTTAAAATCAAACATCCCTTACCCACAGATGTTGCTGTACGAAAGCAAAATCCCGCTTCACCCTGCGATCGATTTCATGCTTTTTTTATAGCATCGGCAAGGATATAATCAAAACCATGAGAGCGGAGACCACTAATGGTACCTATCCTGCCCTCCTTCGCTAATTGATATCCCCGCGCAATCAAGTGTTTGGATTATCGGGTCGGGCTAGAAGTGTTTACAAAACCTGTGAACGTCAGGCTGCTCGTGACACTGCTCGCGGCAAGGCTAACTTTCCGCATTCTGGCGTGAGCAAGCACGAATATAGAATTTCATGTGGGTGCGAGCACCCTTCTCTCTCTCCCTCTCTCCCCCCCCTCTCTCTCTCTCCCTCTCTCTCTCTCTCTCCACTCGGCATCCCTTCGAGCAACTTCCCTATTTCTTTGTTGGCGAACGAAACGTCACCATGCATTGTAATATCCTGGATGTTGGCTACGAATGTTCGTGCATTCGCGCGGATACGCGGCTGCAGAAGCGGGAAACGTATCGGTTCCTGTCATCCGCAAGCCTTTTGACGAACGCGTCGACGTCGAATCTCGGCGACGTTAAGGCGAAGCTAACTTTTCAATAAGTCGCTTCTCGTTCGACGCGTGATGTACTTCGACGACGCTTTTAGCGAATATTATTTCCAACATCGATTTATTCTTATTTATATAATTTTATACTTTATCGAAGATAGCGGGTAGCTTTTGAAACTGAACGTAAAACTCGTATGGTATGACGCGTGAGTGGCGGATCACTTTGCAACGAGGTGATTCTTCGAGATTAAATTACGGTTTACGTTTGCACGTTAGACACACGAAGGAAAAACTATTCGAGTTCTCGACGCGATTGCCAGTCTGACATTTCCAGGTTGTTTCGTACGAGGAGAGGCTCGTGAAAGAGCGTCGAGTCGAATTTGTTACGAGTAAAGAATAAAAACGTAATCACCGTGGAAACGAAGCGTACCATCTCGTTTCATGTTGACCTGAAGGCACTTGGTAAACCGACATGCCTGGCACTGGTTACGGCGAGAAACGTCCACGATACAGCGACCGTTCTCCTTGCAGACGTAATCCAGGTTTCTGCACGATGGAATTGAATGTTATTAGAACTTAATTGCACAAATAGGTTTCGTTAAATTGAAACCGACAGTTGATAGCGAAATAAATATTGATATTTAATAGCATACGCCTCGTGTTCGTTAAACGTTGCTATCGGTAAAATCGACAGAACGTTTAAGTCGAAGATTTGCGTGAGATTTCCTACCGACGCGGTTACATCGAAAACCACAGCAAGTTAATTACCTCGCATACCTGCGGATCGACCGCTTAAAGAAGCCACGGCATCCGTCGCAACTCGGTACTCCGTAATGCTTGCCAGATGCCTTGTCGCCGCAAACTTTGCACAAACTCTCACCCCGGCTACTGTCCTCCATACTTTCCTGAAACTTAGTCGTGAAAATGCAATTAGGTTGCCAGATTTGAACGCTGTTCGGCGTTCATCGACACCGATATCGCGAATTACACTTTGATTTTTCGCCATTCGATTATAAATTTATTTCCCACGGCTCAACGATGTTCGTTGCTTCTTATCGTCGGTAACAGCGATAGCGTTGCTTTTTCTTCCAGCCTTCTTTTCTTTCTAGCCTTGCTTTCTAGCCTTGCGACGCGCAATCCGATTTTCGTTGGGACGTCTCCTTCAACGAAGGAACACATAGTCGCGGCTCGTTGCATACTGCAACGCGTAATGAAATGTTGAACGATCGTCGAACGTCGCTCGATTCTCTCAATGCTTATCGACTTCTCAAGTTCACCGATATTAGACCGAGATAACGTCTCGTCCCACTATGTACGCGATGTTTCTTGTTCCTTCGAGCAGTGATCGCGGACTGCCCGCAAACGCACGCAAACGTCCGAGCTCTGATAACGACTCCTAAGGAAGAAAATCGCTTGTGCGACGAAGAAACGAAGCGGTACAAAAGTCAGAAAGTCGGGGGCAAAGTCGGACGTGAGTTAAAATATCCCTAACGCTTCCGTTGACTTTTGCAACCCCTTTCCCGGCGTGGCTCGCGGCTGTTCTCCACCTCTTCGTTCTCCGTGTCCCTTTCGCCGGCGAGAGTTCCCTCTTTGTCGAGGGCCTCTGCCCGGCACTGCCACGGTCTTTCTCGTTCTAACAGGACGCCCGGCCACCTGTAGGGTTCCCAGGCTCAATAATGCATCGGTGACGTGGAGCATCGCTCAGGCTCGTCGATGGTAAACCACCGAGAGAGTCCTGGTGGATGATGCCATGGTTCGCCGCACCCTTCGTCCCGAAGACCAGTTTCACCGACACCGTCATTATCGTCGCCGCTATCAACCCTCAAAGAGATCTGCTGCCGGTGCAGTGGCCTGACTTCTTAATAGTCTGGCCACAGACAGGCAGGAGGACCGCTGGCCGTCGCATGCGAGCGTTAACTTGCCATAATATTTTTATCGCCCGATGACTACTTTCGCGACGCACGTGACGGAAGCGTTTTATCGTTGCACGACGGACGAACGAATCTCTATTTTTAATGGTATCCGATTCACGGTGCTTCGTTTGCCAACATTCCTCGTACATTGGCGAAACGGCGTTATCGATGGTCGTCGTGATTTGTTTCGTTAGGTTACCGACTAGCGGAGTTTCCGAGTCGACGTACTTTAACTCGTAAGTGTAGTCGACAAACGAGTGAGAATTTAGGTTCGTAGATTTTGCATACTCGACCTACGGAGAGATATCTTAAAACAATATCTCGAAGCTTTGGCGATGAAATTTGTTACGCGACCGAAAGTTCGAATATCGTAGTCGAACTATCGGTTCGTCGGTGTGCTGTTACAACACGTGGGCGGATTATTTAACCCTGCTTGCACGAACACCCATCGCGTTTACGCACGCAGGTAACATATGTCGACCATTGCTTGGACACGAGCAATCTGGTACTCCTACGGCGAGTCAAACTTCGTCATTCCTCGTCAGGGTGGGCAAAGCTAAGTATCCGTGGAAAATTACGCGCTTTGAAAAAAAAAGGGGACAGAGAAGGCACGCCAGAGACCACCAAAAATTTTGACAACTTTGATCTATAACGAAAGGTAGCACCGAATCGCGTACATTGACCGACGAAAGTTATCGCAAATGAAATGTCGCGTAAAGACAACGTTGGCCCTTAATGGGTTGATCGATAACGACTCCTAAGACAGCTAACTTTGTATCGAAAACGAGCAGTATCTCAGAATCGTGTTGTTAGATCGTATTAATGATATTCCTGTAAAGCAGAAAGGCTACGGTTACGACCACGAAATTATAGTAATTTTCCAAGATATGTCGCTAGTTTGTGGCGAATGTATTTTTATTTAATACGCAAATCGATACCTTCGGCAGGAAATAAGTTAGAAAAGGAAAGATCAGGCCTAAGACGATCGAAACAATTGAAAGTTGGAGGCAATGAGAGGGAGGATGCGATGGGTTATTCTTAGAAGCAATTTAATGCAAACCCATCGATCACTAGAACTTTGATAAGCTCGTCACAGTTGCGCTGCAAGCTGGGTTAATGTCGGCTCGATGACTTTTCGATAGTTCTGCCTGGTGCAAGGCGACGAAAGTTCGTTGCGGTCGCTTGAAAATTCGACAAGCTCCTATGCAAATTTTTTTCCTCGTCACGTCATATGCGTCCTTTCGCATAAAAAATGCTGATGGATCGATCGCGAACAGAGGACACCGTTCTCTCGCGTCGTATTTCGTATGATTTGAATTTGGAATATGATCTTCCCCGCTCGAGATATAACTTTTCCCCTTTATCCGCTGATTTTCTCTTCTATTTCCCATTGATGCAAGTTTCACCAACTTCCAATATAATTTTGTTACAATTTCTATCGCGTAGATCTTTCTTCTCGATTCTACGTAGAATTTACATGCAGACGTCGACCTTTATCGACTATTTATTAGAAAGAAGTTAACGAAAATGACTTCTCCGCCAGCTTTGTGCTTCTAGCAGTCGTCTGTTCAGCTTGCAGCTGTGTTAAAGCTGTTCGTGATATGTACGTGCATGTACTGCGCATTATTTTTGAGTAGCGAAGCTCGTACGATCAATCGAAGATGCTTTCTAACGTTTGTTAACGTAGCAAGTAAGTGTCTACTTTCATTGTTAAGACGTGATTTTAATTTTGAATTTCGAATTTTCATTGTTATTAATGCGAAGACTTTCGACGACCCTTCCAGTCGTTTCGTTCAGATAATCATGTCGATATCGTTCATTGGCCGAGCATGATGGGAGGTCTGGGGTTCATTGAGAAAAAAAGCACATGACGTTAAACATTCTTTTCGAATCAGCACGGGGCCTGTCACACCTTGCCGAGTAACTTTCACCTGGACCTACCGCTCGTGTCTCCGAAATCCTCGATTTCCTTCTCCCCATGGTGCGTTAAAATCTGTGATTTTTTCAATTAAAAGGCCATATCGACGGTTCCCGCGGTGTTCCGGTATTTCGAACGAGCGTTTAATCATAGAGACTCGCCGGTAAGTTGGTCGGTGTAGCGAAACATTTTTCTTCCACCCCTCTGTCGAGGTTGTCGTCAATTTTTAAGGAGTTCCGCGTAAACAGTGTCGTTAGCCTATGCCACCCCTGACGTGACTTTTGTTGTCCGAAAGGGTCGACTGCAATTAGAAGCCTCTGAATAATTAATCGTTGCGTCGCAATCGTAATGATAGCGTGGCTCGCGTTACGTCGCCTCATTTGCCTATTTAAACAATTTCGTCAGTTCTCGATAGATTTCAAATATGTCGCGTATTCCTTCGGCACGCAACGATATCTTCGCGCGTTAGAAGCGGCATTATCGATATAATTGCTGGTTAAAGGTCCGATTACCGCTACTGCGTTATGTTTTTTTTCTTTTTTTTTTTTTAAGCTACCGTAATCTATGATCCACGCAATTATTACGGCATTTTTCTTATCGTGTCGTTGCAACGCAACATATTTTTGTACGTCGCTTCGATGTTGTAAGGTTTTTCGTAACGCGATAGTCGTAAGATCGTACAAGTGTGGTATAATATATAAATATTATATATATATTAGGTTGTCCGGAAAGTTTCTTTCGTTTTATAAGGAAATAATGGATGCACAACATTTTTCGTCTTATACTATTTTATTGAATTACGTACGATCATAACGATAGAAGTGAAACAAAATGGATCGTACAAAATTCAATAAAATAATATAAAACGAAAAAGGGTTGTGCATCTATTATTTCCTTACGAAACGAAAGAATCTTTTCGGACAACCTAATATTATAAGAAATGACATTTTTAGACAACGCGCGTTCCATCGACGAACGATTGTTGGAAAGAGGTCGGGTCCGACTGTTAAATTCATTTAACGGCAAGCGCGTAGGATTAGTTTCGGTCGTGCACGTGCCCCGCTTCACACGATTGACAGTGATTGCGTGATTCGGTTGTACATGCCGTGCACGACGCTTGTATTACAACGTGTAGTGGTTCCAGGAGACCCGTGATTTCACGTAACAGATACTTTTCTGGTTTTCGTGATACTGGCTCGACAACTGGTGCGCGTCTGTTCCCTGTCCGCTGTTTTATTGCAATTCTTCCCGTATCTGGAGCGCGTATTGCTTAACATTTATACGAACACGGGGGAACGAGTTCGATCCCGTATGGGACGGTAGTCACGCGTCGGTAATTAAAAGTTTCTGTAACGATATCGCTATATGCATACATTACATGTGATCATCGTCGTAGGTCCTTCGCTATCTGCTGGAACAATCAAATAAAAGGAAAGACGTTTCGCTTCCCAACGATGTCTCATACGTTCCTTTCAAAACTACCTCGTTGACAATCAGTTTGCACATTCTGTTAATGATATATCTCGCCAACCACAGATCGTATCAAGCCATCAAGGACTTTTAACGCTTTTCGTCAACTCGAATCGCATTGAACTTCGTTCGGTAGCGATCGAACGAACAGCGACGATCCCAAATAAAATAACGCTAGTTACAAAGATACACGGAAGGAGGAGAACACGACGAACGGCTAAGTGTGACGCCAGTTGTGACACGTTTGGTGTCATTTAGCATCTAGTATCTTCAGTATGTAATTTAGCGGATACCAGTAGCAAATACGGTATAGGTATGAAAGCGCCAAAGTAAGCGACGCGGATGGAAATACGTTGCATTTTTAAAAAAGAACATCGTGCTCCCGGTGCCACACAGGGTTTCACGTTTGCGAAAGTGTTTTTAGCATATGCGTGGACCTGGCGCAACAGTAGCTATTATAGGCGACAGAGGCGAGCCGTGGACGGGCAATTACACGGCTCAGCGACGGAAAACCGAATTTACAGGTGCGTTTACGCAGGGTAATCGACGAACTGTCGGACAGCGGCACATGCCACGGCTAATCGGTCCGTGAACTGCCGACGAAAAATGGTCGAGCAGACAGAACTCGCGAATTCTTTAAAGTTTCAGTCGTTTTATCGTCTCCTGCAAAGGGTTACGAGGGAGTAATCGATGTGGACGGCGTAGCTATAACGTAGACATTAGGGGAAAAGGGGAAATGGGGAGAATATTTAGTAAACTATGGTATAACTATTAGTTAACTATGGTATAAGCGGTAACATTCTGGCTGAACATTCCATAAGGAAGTAAATAGAAGAGATTATTAAGTGTACAATTTATGGTAGTCTCTCAGTAAGAGCATATTCTTTTGATAAAGAATCGAAGTTATCGAAATTCTCTCGGGTTATAAAATAATATAAAGGACGATTTACGAATTCTAGGATAAGTAATAAACAAGTGAGATTTTTATGAAGGAACGGAGAGGAGAGGCGAAAATTGACGGATGGATAGGTCGTGAAATATTCATTGACAAAATGCAAATTTAGTGTTCTTGTTGAATAACTTTCTAGCGCTGTCATTACGTATCGTTGTTCCAAGGGAAACATCGATTTTATTTTGTTGTTAATACAGTAATGGTGTCCGAATACGGTTAATATTCGCACACTATTTACAACAGGGTAACTTCTTACAATTGAAGCAAACGAGTTGAATCATTTTGAGAAGGAGAGGCGATAGTTTACTAGGCGAGGAGTAAAAAAATTTTCTATGAAACTGGAATTATTCGAAATCGCGAAGAAAGTAGTAAGAGCCGCTTTTTACGACTTTTTTCATTCGAGCCTGTAACGAAAATGTCAGCGATGCATTTTGTCGCAAAAAATGATCCTTACTACTTTCTTCACGTTTACGGCCAGTTGCAATTTTGTTTACACGTCATCCAATAAACTAATTCTTTTAACTTCTCAAGAAAACTCAAGTCGTTTGATCCAAGTTTAACCCACGGTCGTCGCGATTGTTTCACGTATCTCGATTGTCACATTGGGTCGTGCAAACCAAACTGAGTTTCCAATTAGCTGTTGTTCGAAAAAATAGCAGTGATACCGGATCCAAAGAATTTGGGAACATAGTTTGAACATCGCAGAATATACTTCGATAAGAAAACGTTCAACGAACGAAATGACATCATTTTCAACGAAATCTTTTTAACCCGTGAGTTTCGAAAAAAGACACTTTTATGAACAAATCCTATAGCTCTTTTATGTCTCGACATTTCTCGCTAAAAATTTAAGACGATACTTTCAAGATGTGGTACTCTAAGGAAAATAATAGTGCACGTTCTTAGTGCGCGTTTCGAAAAAGATATTTATTTGGTACATTGAAGAAAAACACTTTTAATGATGCAGTTACATAAAAAAAAAATCAACTTATTCATGCACACGATTACGAAAATTTGTCATTTTAATTATATACGTAGATTTAGCTGTACAAAAATATAATAATAATTTCAATCGATTCGTCCACGGTCCGTGCGCAAGGCTATGTAAATGTAAGATTTTCATAGAAATAAAATACGTTCAATCATAGCGAAAGATACACCTTTGTCACACTTGGGTCAGCTCGACCCATTGCTAACTGCAGAAAGTTACCAATCACAAATTGCCGGGTTTCTTAGCAAAACGTAATCATCAGACGCTATAAAAAACACTTCAAATTAATAGTAGATTGTACACGTAGCGTCGTTACAAGCGACGCGTTGAAGATATTTCTCTTCAAAGTAAAACCGTGCATTCTACTGCTAAACTAGAACTCGTAATGACAATCGAGGTTTAAGGAAGTTATTCTAGTCTTAGAATTAATGTGACCGATGGAAAATACAATTGAATGATGAACAAATGATTCTTCTTCCGAAGCAGCGATGCAACAATACCTTGTTGATATTTTTATCGACAAATTTTTATTTTTATCGATAGTTGCTTATTTTTCCACTAGAAAATTTTGTACTCTACGCAACATTTTGGAAAATACGGTCAATAATCTTTCCTTACCTGCGAGATAATCCCTCTGATTTTTACTGCCGAATCGCGGATTTCCACGTTGCTCCAATCTTAAAAGTTGGTCGGCGGAACGGATCTGGCTTAAATACGCCGTGGAAACTTACAGTCGAATCTTCGATAACGTTTCACCGTCTCTCAAGATTCCCAAACAATTGACGGTAGCCATCTTGGTCCGAAAGAAAACAAGATATATAAATATTTGATCGAATCGGTACAGTATCTTGATTTGCCGTTTAAATTAAGTACTTCTGCGCTACTCGATCCTCAATTTTATCATAAATATTTAATAACACGTACCGCGCACGTTTAACGATTCAATTTTGAAAAAAAATAAAAGAAACATCGATGACGTTCGATCAATCTGTCGCTGCAGTTCCATGTTACGAACTAAAGCTAAGGGATACAAATAAGATTATCGATACAACGATCATTTAACGAAAAAATATTGATACAACGAAAAAACCGAGCATTTAACGGAAGAGGAAAGCGAACGAAACAGAAAATACCCAATGACGGCTAAGAAACGAATGTAACGTATCGCCAAACTTTTTCTTTCACTCGATCGGAAAACTACGAAACGGCCGGAAATTTCTACACTTTTTTCCAAACCACACGGTGAACTCGTATCAAAGCTCCCAAGCAACAGACTAAAATAACGAATTGCTCGATCTTCGAACCGATCGTCCCTATGAAACCAGTAATCAACGAGAACCAGTCTACCGACCACCGTGCCAGATAACAATCACTCGAACCTCTTGCTTGTCCACGTTGCTTGTCAATGTACGGTTCTCCGTACTCCGTACTCGCGAAGCCGATAAGCTTTCTGGTCGAAGCGCAAAACCGAAGAGCGGGATCAAAGCGACCGGGGCTGACGAAACGCGCGTGAAATCGAACCGGACGGGTCCTTCGTCGCCGATGACTAACGGCGCCGCAGATGCGCGACGTATACGCGTGATCTATGGCTCGCGATTGCTGGCCTCTGTTCGCGGCTACAGGGGTGGCCGGATGTGGGTGAGCTGGCCAGGACGCGTCGCCTTTGATCGGGTTCGCGTCGGTACACGGCCAATGGAGAAATCGCGCGACCGGGGGTGGCCAAGAGTCGCAGACGATTGGTCGACAGGCGGGGCGTACCGTACGAAGCTCACGGTGGTTGTACGAGCACGGAGGGTCGCAACCCCTTGGCGGAGGGTAAGCTCCGCCGCCGGAAGCGCGAAAGTCAACTCGTCGTGCGTTTTCCCCCGTAATCGCGAAGTCTGTTCGAAGCGGAGGATCGGCGGAGGCCCGTGTGGCCGCGACGAAACTCCATCAGCTTCGACTCGTTGTCGTTGCGCTCCCACCCACGGCTTGCTCGACGACTTCGTGTCACGGGTAAGGTGTATCTGACGGGGATGCGATCGCGGAGCACGAGGGGATGAAATGGTTCGAGGCGATTCAAGAACATATTTCCATGTACCTCGATACGTTGCGTTTCTCGCTTTTCCATAACTTTTCGGGTATTTAATGGCACGATGGGTGTGACGTTTGGTATCTTTCGGAGGTACAAAGTAACACAGGCATTCTGGACATGCTGTGAAGAAACTCATCGAGCGAAAATGAATTTTTCATTTAAGCCCAGTTTTCGATAGATCTCAAGAAAATTTCTCAGAGCACGAATAACCATTACGAGCGATTACGAGTTTCTTTGGCTATCAGTAACCATTACCGATGACAGACTTCATTTTGGTTACCAAGAATCAATATAAATGCGAGAAACTTCGTTTCCTCGCCAATAACCATTCTCGATGGCGCGAATTTTATTTTTGTTACCGAGTAACTATTCGTAATCGAAATAAAACTCCCGTCATCGATAACGATTACCGGTAATCAACGAAATTTTCATCCTTTAAGATGGTTATCCGTAAACAGGATCTCGTGATTAAAGATACTTTAACTCTGACGCCAGAACTTTCAAGATCTGCCTTAGAACTGTTACGATGTCTGGGCTCTATCTTTTGTTATCGTTATGCGAGATTAAAAGAAGATGAAATGTTGAAAGGTTAGCTCGAAATTTACGAAAATTTACGAGGAAAGATTTTTCCTCTTGGTCGTATTATTGATTTTTAACGATGCTGCCAATTGTACTACTTGAGATTCAAATAGTTCGTACTCGTCTTAAGAATACTCATTATCTACAATGTACGAACGAAAATTCAAAGTCGCGTTAAGTTAGCTCGAGCGAACTCTAACAAACGGTTCTAACAATGAGCTGTGAATAAATTTCCATCGAGCTAGAGCTCCGGTTCATACAGTTTTCAGGAAAGTGACAGCGGTGAAACGTTAGTGAAAGACACCTGTATGCTTCGCACGGTACGGGCAGCGTTCGCTATCGTTGAATATTTTATTTATTATTGCCTGAAAATCAATGATCGTCATTTCTCTCGCATGTATTATATAGCTATAACTGCTGATCGTTAATTTGCATAATTGGGCTACTTTATGTCTTTGAACGTTTCTAAAATATCAAAGATAGTAACATTAGGCGCGAACAGCGAGGAAAATGAACATCGAAATTATCGGGAACAGAATTGAAAACGATTTATACTGTAAATTAAAGCAAATTGGGATAAAATATCGCTACTAGTGTCAAAAATTTTTAATTTTTCGTGGAGCATTTCATTGCTAAAATATCGTAGTTTCACGATGTATTCCGAATCTGTGAACACATTTTCCGACCTTCTAACAGATTGTATTATCGATCTTGATTGTATTATCAATTTGATAAATAACTAAAAAAGATCATTTTTAGAACATTGGTTTGAATTTGATAATCTCAAAGAGAAGAATTATTTTCCTGCTTAAACGGACGAATATTTTTGTCCAGTGAGATACAATAAAATTGAATAATCGCGATAACAAAAGAATAAAAAAAGAAAAAAAAAATAAAGAAAAAAGGAACTTAATTTTCAGCGCGTCGCGCGTCGATGCGATTCTGTCGGAGCAAAGTAAGCGGTCTGCACTTGATAGGTCGAAGGATCCGTAGGATTCTGAAGCACCTCCTCGACGTGGCAGGAGCAGAAAATCGCGTTGAAGTGGTAACGGTCGGGCTAATGGTTCGGAGACGATATTTTGTTAAACAAGGAAACCTTTTATCCCTCATACCATTTCTTGGACGAGCGCTCGGGAACAGGGACGGCTACGTTTCAAAAGAACTCGGCTTCCATCCACCCTCGTAGTAGTTACCCTCTGCACGCCACGAGTTTCATTAAACGTATTTACGTGCTTTATTTCTTCTGTAAACATCGATTACCAATTGACGACCTTATTTATGTTTTGACTAAACAGACATTTTTACTCGCAGAACTAAAATACAAATATTTCAGAATCTTTCCCTCTAATGGATCGATTAATTATGCAACTACTTCTCTGTTCGCCTTGCTCGATCGGGAATACACTCTCTGCCAAGATACGTTAAAATATTTCATAGATGATCCAAATATTCAATAATAGAAGTAGGTACGAATGTGTTTGAAGAAGTTCTATGCCACTGATTTGCGACGTGCAGCGAGCTGAATTCTTCGAAGTAGAATCTGACACGACGCGAAGAAGGTCGCGATAAAAGCGGCCCTGCACCGTCACTTTGGTTTTCTTGTCGCGAGAAGAGAACGAGCTGGAAGTGTGAACCGCCGACCACCACGACAAGATACCACCTGCCCTTTCTCACGGTTCGCCCACGCATATAGCGCCATTCTCGCGAATTCCTTCGATCCCTTCTGGCCTGAATCACTTCTCACTTTCTTCAGCCCTTCCCAGATGCGAATCGATATGGCTCGCGTAACTATCCAGCCAACTCCTACGGAGTTCTGTTCGTGGTAAGCCTCCGCTGACAAGTTAATTCACTCTCTACTCGTTCCGAGCAAATGATGCATGGCAACTCAATGGAAACACCGTGTGACTTAAGGGCGTCATTTTTAACTATCCGTTGTCGAGCCGCTACGAATCTTATCAATCAATCTGTCTTTCTTGATGTCTATATCTCCGCATTTTTGGCAATTTTATATTTCATCCTCGTATTCGGTGATAGAGTCGCATTCTGATGTTCCTATTTCTTGCTGATTTAGAAGAAAATATGTATAGAAAAGATGGATAGATACTTGTTTTATGATCGATTGTAGTCGTTTATCAAATTATTAGATAAGCAATTAAAAAGAAAATGGAAATTGGTATAAAAAAAAGTAGTAAAAAAAATGGTTCCGACCGGGATCGAACCGGCGACCTTCTGCGTGTAAAGCAGACGTGATAACCGCTACACCACGGAACCGATATATTCGTAGCTGCTTTTACTTGCAATTTCAATTTTTATTTATATTTATAAATATTATTTTACTAATTGCATCTAATAATACATTTAATTACGCAATACAAAAAACACTCGATTTAAGATAACAACAAGACCAAGGTTTAAGATAAAAACTGGTAAAAATTGTATATAAGTATGAAGGATTAAATTTAAGTGAGATTTGTACGTATTTAGAATTAATTAAAATTATATTTCAAAGCGGGAATAACGTTATAAAGTGAAAGAAATTTTATGTATTATTGCATTTTATTTATAAACATGTGAAAATTCGGCGTATATCGCACAGAATTAATGTAGATCACATACTTATGGCAGTGGTTACAATATTAATAATATACATATATATAAATAACAGTGTTAATACATCGTATTGCACCTTTTATATTCTACTTAAGTTCTGAATGGCACTTTTTTATTCTTTCGAACGTCTAAATTCGAAAAGATAATGGTAATTGATATAAGTACATGGAAAAATATAATAATCCTCACTATTGTACGTCTTAGTAAGAGAAATTTAGATGATTAATAAATTATTATCTGCTGATTGATGTTACATTGTCAAGGAAAAAATGATAGAAAATAATTATCGAATAATTTACAATTATATTTCAGTCTTGCCAATAGAGATTTGATAATTTGATTTACTTGAAACAAATGGGTCCAACTGTAAAACCGAACGCTTGGTGCGGCAATCCATAATCGACTGGGTAAAAGTCCACCAATGGTAACTGTTGTAGCTTTTTACTGTAAACTAAGAACACTGTATCTCCTTTGCTTTTACGCATTTTACAATTATCCGTAACGATCTGTGGCTTGATACCGGTATATGAAAATTCATCCTCGTTAGCACCAAGCAATCGTAAAGATGAATTATAATTAAAATTCAAAACATTGTACCAAGCAACGCTATTAATGCAGGTATAAGTGAAATTTTGATAAGCTTCTTGACTCAATAAACGCAGAAAATTTAATTGTACTACCCCAATAGCTTCGTATGTAATCTATAACATAACATACCATGGATAAGAGATTTTTATATTTTGTGTTTTAATACTTCATACAGGATTTCTTGTTTCTTATAGGCATGTATTTCGTTAGATGAATGTAAACTCACTTTAAATCCTCCGCGCAAATTCGAGTACCAATCCGTTTTATTATTTTCTTTCCTCCATGGTATATTGGGCATTTGACTCGTATGAATATCAGGATATACGCAAGTTTCGCCCATATTCGTCATATTGCAATAAACATATACAGAGTCGTCAGCCATTCCTAAATTTGGATCGATCCAGTACCAACCTGTTTTGGTAACCATTATTTCGTAAGTTTTCAAATAATTGACAAAATCAGTAACTCCGAACGAAGCGAATAGAATTACTGACCATCGTGAAAATGAGGATGGCCGTAAAATAAATCCTTGCAAGTCCTTACAGGATTTTCTCTGCTTCCAATCGGTTTGCGTATTCGATCCAATTCTTGTCTCATAGCGTATATAGAACTATACATGTCCAAGAATTTAGGGCCAAATTCCTCTTCGATTTGATCATCCTTGTCGAAGGTTTCTGAATCTTTCTCTTTCTCGTCTTCCTCGCTTATAGAGCCATGCAAATAATAGTATCATCATCAAAGTAGTACATTCACAGATATAGAAATTAAACATAGAAGGCCTAAAAGATCTCACGTGTTTGTCGAAATGTCGCGTTTCCTTCGAAGAATTTGTTCTCTCGTGAATAGTAACTCCGGAGGAATCATAGGTTGCTCTGCAGGTGGTCCAGGAGGACCTGGAGGTCCCGGAGGGCCGATTTCGCCTTTTGGTCCATCGTTTCCAACATTCCCTTTGGGTCCTATTGCTCCTTCTATTCCTGGAAGTCCTGGAGGTCCATCGTTTCCTTTGAAACCTAATAAACCTGGTGGCCCTTGGTTTCCCTTGGGTCCTTCGAGTCCTAAAGCACCTCGTGGTCCTTGTTCTCCTTTCTCACCCTGTTCCCCTTTGACTCCAATGTGTCCTAATTCACCTCGGTGCCCTTTGATTCCTCGTTTACCCCTATCACCCTTTGGACCTTTCGGTCCAACCGGTCCAACTTTTCCTGGAGCACCAACAGCTCCTGACATCCCTGGTGGACCATTTTCTCCAGCAAGTCCTGGCAATCCCCTTACACCTGGCAAACCTGATGGTCCTGGAAGACCCTGAGGTCCTGTGGAACCTGGAGGTCCCTGCGTCCCAGGCGGCCCTATATCTCCTTTTTCACCAGGTAAACCTGGACTACCTTGCACTCCCGCTGGACCCTCGGATCCCTAAATAATAAATTAATTTTCATTATTAATTCAATACTGTTATTTGTTTAAAATAAATTTTTAAGATTTGTCATTGTCAAGACTATAATACTGTATACTTGTTTTCCAGCAGGGCCAGGTAATCCTTCTTTTCCCGGGGGTCCGATCTCTCCTGGTGGGCCAGGATCTCCTGGTTTGCCATCTTCACCATTCTTACCAGCCTCCCCTTTTGGGCCGACTAAACCTGGTTCTCCTGGAGGTCCAGGAAAGCCAGGTGGTCCTGCATTACCTTTTGGTCCTTCTGGACCATTTATACCACGACTACCAGGCGGTCCTGGAGGTCCACTTTTACCTTCTTCTCCTTTTGGTCCTGGAGGGCCTCTTTCGCCCTACGACACACGTTTCGTTAAATTATAATAATGTAAATTTTGTTTCCATAAATTTTTATTGAAATAATTATAGTATCGTTCCTTACTTGTTTTCCTTCTGAACCTATCAAACCTGGAAGTCCTACCGCTCCAGATTCTCCTTTTGCTCCTTGACGACCTTCTACTCCCGGAGGACCTTGTAAACCTTCAGATCCTTTAGGGCCCCTTGGACCTTGTTCACCTGGATTTCCTGCCGGTCCTACAGGACCAACTATGCCAGTATCCCCCACTTCTCCTTTCAAACCTGGTGGGCCAGGCAATCCTTGTGGCCCTACGGGACCAGGAGGGCCTGATGCACCAACGGGACCATCTTCGCCTTTTGGTCCTTGCCTCCCAATTTCCCCAGGTGGTCCCTTTTCTCCTGGTAAGCCGATAGCACCAGGTTCACCTCGAAGTCCTTGTGCGCCAGGTGCTCCTGGAGGTCCCTGTGAAAAGTGAATCATAATTTAAATTCTACTATTATGATATCGTATGATTACAATTACATTATGCTTACTGTTTCCGCTTGAGATCCCTTAAACCCTTTTTCACCAGGTGGTCCAATATCTCCTTTGTCGCCGTCCTCTCCTGGTACTCCAACAGGACCAGGAGCACCTGGCAAACCACGTTGCCCCGGTAAACCATCTCGCCCGGTAGGACCGACTGGTCCAGGCTCACCCTGATAAGGATATGTATTATTTAATATGACTCATAATTTCGGTATCTCCTTTTTAATCATTTTAATAATTTATTTATACATTTCTATGTTATTATTACCCTGTCGCCTTTCAATCCGACTGGTCCAGGTGGTCCTTTGGGTCCTTGCTTTCCCTGAGGTCCAGATTCACCATCTTTCCCAGATTCTCCTTGAGCACCTTTATCGCCTGATGGACCTTGAAGCCCAGGTGGTCCTATCTCTCCTTTTGCACCTGGCATTCCCTGTTTTATAGTGAAGGGTTCAATTAATAAAAACACGTTATATTGGAAACCTTAGTTAATATTTTATTATAAAGACAGAGAAATACAAACCGGTAAACCATTTGCTCCCCGTTCACCAGGAAATCCTGGTAGACCACCAGGACCTGGTGAACCTTCTTTTCCTTGTAAACCAGGTGGCCCTTGTGGTCCTTCTTTGCCTTGTTCTCCTGGAGAACCTGATTCTCCAGGAGCTCCTGGATTTCCTGGACTTCCAGGTTCTCCCGGTTGTCCAGGTTCACCAGCTGGACCTTGTGGTCCGATAACACCAGGCGCACCTGGTGGACCTGGCGGCCCAGAATCACCCACTGGTCCACGTTCTCCAGAAGGACCAGGGATTCCATCTTTGCCATTAAGACCAGCTTGCCCAGGAGATCCCACAAATCCACGAGGTCCCTCGACTCCTGGCGTACCAGATTCTCCTTGTAATCCTGGAGGGCCTGGCTGTCCAGTATCACCTTTCGGTCCTGGCAATCCTTCGGCACCTCTTCTTCCACGAGCACCTCTAAATCCCTTTGTAAAAGATATTGTATTAATTTTTTTATGTATCGATATATGTAACAATATCATCGTTAATGTTATTACGTATCTTCTTACGTACTCTAGGTCCTGGTTCACCACGTTCTCCTGACGCGCCATTGTTACCCTGAAATAACGAAATGATAAATCTCATTGTATTAAATTTTACTTGATAGGCTCTTTTTACCCTTTCTCCTTTATCTCCACTGGGGCCTTCTCTTCCTGGCTGACCTTTGTCACCTTTTTCACCAACATTTCCCGGATATCCAACAAAACCCGGAGGACCAGTTTTACCTTTTTCACCAGGTAACCCAACTAAACCGGTTTCACCGCGTGGCCCTTCGAAACCCTTTGGTCCTTCTAAACCTTCCAATCCAGGGATTCCTTGTGGGCCTGATAATCCAGGTTCTCCCTTCGCGCCAATGTCACCTTTCTCTCCTTCTGGACCTCTCTCTCCCTTTTCTCCGCGTTCACCAGGCGATCCACGTTTGCCTTCGTCGCCTTTCATGCCACGGACTCCCGGAAAACCTATTGGACCTTGCGGTCCTTGAGGCCCTTGTTCACCTTTCATTCCAGGAACGCCTGGATTTCCCGGATGACCAGGAGATCCATCTGCTCCCGACAGACCAGGAATTCCAGGCTTCCCTTGTGGCCCCTGATAAAATTGTTAAATAACTTCGTAGAAGATTTAAGAAAAAGAAAATACTTTTTAAAAATTGTATATAAGTAATTTACCACTAAACCAGTTGGACCCAAAAGACCTTGAGGTCCGGGTGGTCCTACAGGTCCAATCGGACCCGGAGAACCTGGCAGACCTGGAGGACCCGGTGGACCAGTATTGCCTTTTGCTCCTGGTGGACCTTCGCTTCCAGGAATACCTGGATTCCCTGGTAATCCAGGAAAACCTCGTGGGCCTATGAATCCTCTAGGTCCCTAAAATAATTTCAAGAGTACAGTCTTCTGTTTCTATACGAATACATGTATATTGTTGTATAATATTTTCGTTATTCACCATTTCACCCGGTAAGCCTGGTAAACCTGGAGGACCATCATCACCCTGCATTCCTTCGTGACCTGGTAAACCTTGTTCACCGGTGGCACCTACAAATCCTCGTTCGCCTTTATCTCCTGGTAATCCAGGCAGTCCAGGCACACCCTGTTCTCCTTTCATTCCTGGTGGTCCACTTAATCCTCTTTCTCCATCTCTCCCAGGTCGGCCTCGTCTACCCTCTCTGCCAGTGTTTCCAGGAATACCTGTATGAATTTATTAAATGTTCCAATGTTTGTTTTGTTCAAATTATCCTGTTGTAACATTGAAATACAGAACACTGTATACACTGTATACAGAAAAGAATTTATAAAACTGACCTCTTTCGCCACGAGGTCCAGGTTCGCCAACTTCTCCAGGTTCTCCTTTCTGCCCTTGAGGTCCAGGTGGTCCTTCGGGTCCAGCAATACCTGTAAGACCCATAGGACCTTCGGCACCTCTCATAGCCATCATATGCTGTGAAAGCATTTGTCTCAGAGCTTCCGCTTGGGTATCCGGTCCTTTCTCGTTTCCTTGCTGATTAAGTGCTGGAATTATGAACACGTTTCCCGGTGGGCCAGCCGTGCCTTGCAAACCTGCTAACCCATCTCTTCCTGGTTCTCCTTTTTTACCAGGTGGTCCAGGCACCCCTGGAGGCCCCGGAAATCCGCGTGGCCCAGGCGAACCCCTACTACTATAATAAGCTGGATTGTAATACGATCCTTCCAACGATTCCGAATATTTCAAACCTTCTTGAACTTCTCCAGATAAATTGTCGGAAGTTTTAGGAATTTCTGGTGTTGTCGTTTGATAGCGATCTACTACGACTGAATCGATGTTGTTGAAAACCTACATAAACATTTGTTTAATAAATAAAAAACCGTTATTTGTATTCCTTTACTGAATGCTTTCTCAAGTTCAATATGTTATGTTTTTAAGCAAATGAAAAACACGTTTTATCGCCTATTATAATAACGATCGACTCACGGCACTTTGATTGTGAAGAAACGTCTCCATGGTTGGTCTCGCTGCATATGTTACATTCACTGGCCTATAAGCTAACTTGTAGTTGTCGCTGTCTTCGGTATCCTCGTTCCCTTCTTCGCTCCCATTCTCATAATCATCCTCCGTTCCTTTTACAAGATTTTCATCCTGCTCATTATACGAAACATTTGGTCCAGATCTCTCAGATGTTCTGCCATAACTTCGAGGCAGGTGCAGATTGTTGTAATTCGTTTCATAATACAATGCAGCGGTTGAGAAGGGTTTAGCTGGATAACTAGAACTTGGGACTGTCTGACTGTCGCCAATATTTGTACCCTCGTAATAAGTAGACGAGGTTGTATGCACGACGGGATCGTAATTCCGCATATTCGAATGACCACTTTGTCTCGATTGATTTCTACAATTTGGCGCGAAAATCGTGCAAATTTCGTAAGCTGCGTCTGGTATCGGTGCAATCTTCAACATTTCCAGACCACCCTATAAATGATTCGAAAGAAACGAACAAACCGTTAAACAAAATTCCGTCTTAGATTTCGTGTAGAATTAAACTCGTATGTTGTGATCAAGCACGATTAATTTGAATATTCTCCACTAACCATATACATGTTGCCATCAACGATCTGTTGGCCGATAATTATGATACCGCTGACGCTAATCGTTTCGTCAAAATTCCTACTTAATTCTTTGGAAACTTGTCGAGTACAATCGAGAATTAGCGTGACAGTATCGCCTTTAATGCTGATTCCTAGACGGTGCCATTTTCCATCGGATATATCAATACCGAAGGAAATTGGTTTATCCTCATCATCCGGAGTTGTACTGTAGTAAAGAGTGACATCATTGCCCAATGATAGCACCAACTGTTCCTCACCACTGTCGCTGTAGATCGCAAACAACGTGGCAACCGAGGATCCTAATTTTGTGATCGTTAAATTATATCGATTATTTGAAAATTTATAAAATTATCGCATCGTTGAAACCAATCAAAAATTATTTTATCCATGTGATTATAATCTACGATCTGTAAAAGTTCGATCAAGATAAATGTAAATCAATTAAAGAGAGTACTAACCGATTTTTGGCTTGGCGACAATTAAAATGGAAAAATCACGCGGTATACCAGTCGGAAACAGAGTGTTCGTATTGATCGTCAGTAGCGCGCTTTCCTTAATGTCATATGCTATTGTATCATTTCTGTGGCAACGATTTTCGGTTTCGATTACTCCAACAGGCTCCTGGTGCATTCCCGTACCATCCATCAGGTCTACGATATTCTTTTCTGAAATCGTGAGATACCGTGATTTTTCTAGAATTTCTTATTTAACAAAATTCTTGTATACACAATTCTATACATGTTTTCATAAAAAAGATATTTCAAAATGTTTCTATAATTAAAATTCACTTATACTTTCTTCGATGTTAAAGTGTTCAACGATCAGAATATCGTCGAAAATATTCTTGCATCGCAATAAAATTTCACGTAGATATATTTCATAGATAGATATAGCGATAAGTATAGCATATGTAGTTTCTTAACTAGCAATGAATCTGCTTTAGCCGAAACTTATGATTTTGCAAAGAAAAGGGAAGATGCGATTAAATAAGCATAATGGTACGATGACGGCACGATGAACAACCCAATAACCCCTGGAAACCCAATAACCCCTGATCTCAAAAGACGTAACTCATCACGTTTAAACCAGTTTCATTAACAAGTCCTCTTTTCCAGAGTGGAACATACAGTTTTGCATGTTACGAACAGTGGCTCAATTAATGCAATAGAGATCACTTAAAAAGACATTCACTAGCAAATGGACTTGCTATTACATAGTTCACAGAATGATTATTTCAACTCGTGTACTTGTATATATCACACGGTGATCATTTAACTTATATAACTGGAATCTTATATTTTAAAGAATTGTTCCTTTTTAGATATACTTGCCGATTCAGGTTTGTTCGATATAGATATTATTACAAATTACGAAATGCAGACATACAATCATAAAATCTGCTTTGATATAGCGTATTCATTTTTGCCCGTCGTTTTACTGTCCTAAATCGTATACGTATTCGTCAGGACACAAAGTCAAACTTAAGTTGATCAAATTGTGGCTTAAAAAGAATTGTAGCACATTTACCCATGTCTTGCAAAATAATATCGGCTAGCACCGGATACAGTCCTAATGCTACGAGAAGACAAAATGCCCAAGAAACGGAGTGGATATTGCGAGGCAGTCGCAGTGTTCTCCATTGCTGCTTCACGTGGTCCCGCCGCATGCTACCCTTTCTTCGTCAAATCATGTTTTTCACAGGGAACTTTTTCTGATACCAATCACCGTAAAAAGAACGCGCACTACGGTGAAGCCACTAACGAACCGATAGGTCGGATGTGAAGTCGAGAAAGCCCGAGAAATTTATCTGAATGTTGTCACAATGCAGTCGCCCTTCCCCACGCGTTTCCTCTTCTTCTACTTCGATCCCTCCTTTCTAATATTCTATCTCCCCGCTTCTCTTTCGCGTAAACGCCGATGCAACGATCCACATGCATTCCACACATGTGTATTTTAATTACAGTCCCGCGTTTCTTCTATTGACACTGATTCAGATAACACGTGGCACATCGAAAATGTGGTGCATTATGATCTACCCAGGGTAGGAATCTTTTCATCATCGAGATAAACGCATTTTTCTTATGAGAATACAAGCGAAGTTCTATCTTGAATGTCGTACTGTTACATTATGTATACTTGCAAAAGTACGTTTGAGAAAAAAAGAAATAATAATTTAAAACAAGTATTTGAATAATAAAAATATGCATAATATATAAATTTGGGCTTATTATTTTTAATTGTTCCGCCAACGAATGTGGTCATCGTTTAACTATGAATCTTTCAATTAATTACTTCCTCGATACTTTTGATTAACTACTTCCCGACTTAAGTTACTTTGTGAGAGTTCTCTATTCGGTCTGAATGGAAATCAATATTTATCACGTTAAAAAATATTAATCGCAACGAATTTGAACGAATAAAAGGTAATTTTTTACGTGATATAAGTATATTTGTTCATTAATAGATTGATTCATCTATTTTTAATCTTTCAAAAATAATCGTATTAGTCACTCGTCGAATCTAATGTGCTAACTAATATAATGTATTAGTTAATAATATAAACTAGAAATATTCTGGGGAATAATTATTTCAAATTATGATATTTCTGTCAGTTTATCACGCTGCTAAAGATTAATTGATCTATAAATACAGTCGTTAAAATCATTTGTGCAGCAATTAATACCTTATATGTACATACAGGATACTACAACTTTTATATTACAATATAAGGCCATTTACTATCTTAAACATTTAATTAATTCTATCGATAAATTACCGATGATATGTACTATTTGTTAAAAACTTGAAAACAGATATGTATACATACATATACTTTATTAAGAAAATTAATAATTGAAATAATTATTATTTTATATTTCTATATATATTATAATTATATATTTCTTATACTTTTTCGCTTTTAAAGAAAATTATAAAAACATATAATGTAGTAGTTGCATATAGTTTAAATACGAATGTTAATGTATTTCGCTGTTCTATTTGAATATTCAAATATGTATTCTTGATATACATATATCTATAGTAAGTCGAGTAACACTGCTGCTGTTAGCGCCTAGTTGTACAGTGGCGTTGTAACTATATGCATCAGTTGTTCACATAACCTCATAAATAGGTTATATACAACGTGCCTCAGATAAATATAATATACAATGCCAAAGAAACGGAAAGTGAGAATTTACAATACAAAGAAAAAACAATTTCCTGAAACACAAATAATTACTAATCTACAATCTAAATATGATACTGTAAGTTCTAATTTTTTCTTCAAGTTTGTAAGAGTACTTTTATAGGATTTATATGTTTACAGATCGATGAAACGAAAATAACAAAATTTACAGATCTTCCACTCTCATCGAAGACTTTAAAGGGTCTGACAGAAAATAATTATGTTGAAATGACTGATATTCAAAGACAAAGTATTGGATTAGCGTTGCGTGGAAATGATATATTAGGAGCAGCAAAAACTGGCAGTGGAAAAACTTTGGCGTTTCTTATTCCAGTAAGAGATTTTATTAAATTTATGTAATACTTTAATAAAGAAATTTGTAACAACAGTTTATGATTTTTTTAAATTGTTTAAGGTTTTAGAGATATTATACTGCAAACGATGGACAAGATTAGATGGCCTTGGTGCACTTGTTATTACACCAACCAGAGAACTTGCTTATCAAATATATGAAACACTAAGAAAAGTTGGTCGACATCATGATATTTCTGCTGGTCTTATCATTGGTGGAAAAGATCTAAAATTTGAAAGAAGACGTATGGATCAATGCAATATTGTTATATGCACTCCTGGTCGTTTGTTACAACATATGGATGAAAATCCATTATTTGATTGTATAAATATGCAGGTAAATAGATACAGAAATATAAGTGGATCATTTGATGTGAAAATGTTAATTAGCTTAATCATAATTAAACAGTTAAATAATAATTAAATAATAACAATGTATTTTTATTTATCTATATCTTTTGTCTATCACAATTGTAGGTATTGGTATTAGATGAAGCTGATAGATGTTTAGATATGGGTTTTGAGCAAACCATGAATTCTATTATTGAAAATCTACCTCCAAAACGGCAAACTCTTTTATTTTCTGCAACACAAACAAAGTACGCATATTTAAAAAGAAGTAAAATATAATCCTTCTTTATCCTTATTAGATTATGTTTACTTAATTTTTTAACAGATCCGTAAGAGACTTGGCCAGATTGAGTTTGAAAGATCCTATGTATGTGTCTGTTCATGAACATGCTACACATACCACACCTGAAGCACTTGAACAAAGTTATGTTGTTTGTGCTTTAGAAGATAAAGTTTCAATGTTATGGTCATTCATACGAAATCATTTAAAACAAAAAATTATTGTTTTTTTCTCCAGTTGTAAACAGGTATAGCAATATTTGTTATAATTTATTTCAACTAAATATGAAGAGTAATGTTATGGTATCAATTATCTTTCAGGTAAAATATATATTTGAATTACTTTGTCGATTAAGACCTGGTATAAGTTTGTTAGCACTTTATGGTACCTTACATCAACTTAGAAGAATGGAAATTTACGAAACTTTTTGTAAAAAACAATCTGCAGTTTTGTTTGCAACTGATATTGCTGCTCGCGGGTTAGGTAAGGAAAAAGAATGATTCTTCGAGTGATTCCGAATTAGCCTGAATATCTCTATTCATAGTCTAGATAAATTTTAGATTTCCCTGCTGTGGATTGGGTTGTACAAATGGACTGTCCTGAAGATGTAAATGCTTATATACATCGTGCTGGCAGAACAGCCAGATTTCAACGAAATGGTGAATGCTTATTGGTTTTATTACCATCCGAAGAAAAAATGGTTGAAAAACTTAAAGAACGCAAAATTCCAATATCCATGATACAGTGAGTTAAAAGTCTTTCTTAAATAAATAATTAAATAACTTATAATGTTTATATATTCAAATAATTCATGTTTAGAATTAATCCAAACAAATTGCAATCTCCACAACGTAAAATAGAAGCACTACTAGCAAGAGATGTTTCGTTAAAAGAAAGTGCTCAGAGAGCATTTGTAACATATATAAAATCAGTCTTCTTAATGAAAGATAAAGAAGTCTTTAATGTTCATGCATTAAATACTGATTTATTTGCAAGGTATAGTATATATATAAATACATGTAATAATAATTTTAATGATATGAGCATCTTTTGCTTCATTGTTTTGCAATTAATTTTTGATTTTAGATCGTTAGGTTTAGCCATACCTCCAAGAATTCGATTCCTTCAAAGAATGGAACAAAAACGACAACCACCTGATAAAAATAGTGAAAAAACGAAACAATTTACTGCTAATGATAAATTAAACTGCAATGTAAATGAACAAATAAGTAACTATAAAGAAAATAAAGAAGAAGAAGAAATTAGATCTCAGACAATGAGTCCAAATAACTTTGCACTTGGTATAAAAATAAGTGTTAGAATTTATCAAATTATGTATTTTTTTTATATAAATATATTTCTTTTCTTATACAGATGATAGCGATGATGATGATATATTAACTGTGAAACGAAAAAATATAAACCTTGATGATATACCAATTGCAATCAATGATAAACAGGATGAAAATGTGAACAAAAAGAAAGCCGTTACAAAAGCTGCAATAGCTAAAAAGATTCTCCGAAAAAAGATAGTACCAAATAAAAAAATTACTTTTAATGATAAGGGAGAGGTTTGATTCATTTTTTCTTGTTTTTTCCATTAATTATAAATATGAATCTCCCAAATGTGCAATCATAACATATTTTACTTTACAGGAATTACTAAATCCCTCTAAAGATAAAGTTTCCGAATTAGCTAGGCAATATGAAAATGAAGAAGATTCTGGAATTAACATAGAAATAGCTAAAAAGATATTACACGAAGAAGATAAATTTGATAAGCAACGCTTTAGAGAAAAAATAAAAGAAAAACATAGAGAAGAAAAAAGGAAACTAAAAGCTAGCAAAAAGAAAATAAATGATAAAGATGATCAAGATGATCGAGATGAAATTGAGAATACTATAAACGACTATGCTAGTGAGAAAGAAGGCAGTGATTTAGATTTATCCTGGTTACCAGATCCAGATAAAATTTATGGCAAGCAGCAAGAAGATTATAAAGAAATTATAAATGTTTCAGAAACACAGGAAAGTGAAGAGGAAAGCAGCATACATAGGTTCGCATTTTAACAACTTGTATTAAATCCATTATGTCTACAAAAATATATTTGTTTTATTTCTAATATTAATTTTATATTTGGTACACATATTTTTTTATCATTTACAGATCATCTAAAAGAAAACTCATAACACAAGATGAATGCAAAAAGAAAAAGAAGAAGCAAAGAACATGTCATGAAATAGACAATACAGATTTAAAAGTAGATGAGGAATTAGCATTACAACTTCTACAAAATTGAATTATTATATCAGGATTTTCAGTGATCAAGATTTTAATTTTTATATATTCTACAACACAATATTGTTAATATAAATATTTTTCACTATCTAAACATCTTGTAAATGAAATAAACTAAATTAAGTCCTCTGATATATTGTACTATAAATCATTTGTTCAGTGAAATACCATTAGCATAAAATTATTAAAGACATGTATAAACATTATATAATTGCAAGAAAATATTTTCAATGAGATGCAAATAAAAAACATTTACATCTCAAATTTTTTTATTTACATCTCAAACATGTCTTATAAGAATAATTACAATATTTTATTTCTTTTGATACTAGTACTTATAGCATATATTTTACAAATTTTGGGTATTAATAATTCAATTTTAATTCAATATTACAACGTCTTTATATTACATAAAATATCACTATAATACAGGTATCAAATTTGTCATTTTACTTAAAAATTGCTATATTTTTGTGCGATTTACACAATTGTATAGAATTCCTTTTAAGTAGGGAATACATTTACTGCTGTCAACTGCAATGATATTTTAATATTATACCAAACAATAAATATTCTTTCTAAAAAGCAGAATTAAATATATATGGTTCTATATTATTACGAGGGTGAGTCAAAAAGTAAGTTGCATTCGTCTATAATTTTTTGTGTATTAAAAATATCTCGAGAAAACTTGGCAGCAAAGTGATAACATTTCTCAATACTACAATACAATATATTCATATTTTCGACATAACGGTTGTCTTTCATTTGTTATCAATCGTGAAACATGTCGCGTTCGTCGGATTGGACATTCACACTCGGCACGATCCACGAAGAATCTACTAGAAAAATTTAAGTGAAACGTGTAGCAAGTTCCGTACAGTCGAGACCCAGACCTTTCCCCCTTATGACTTCCATGTCTTCAGACCAATAAAAAAAGACCTTTCAAAGTGATATGGTTCCGATAAAAAAGTTCAAAGTGCGACGTGAAAATGGTTATCGCAAGTTGGACGACAATTTTTTAACGATGCAATAGAAAAACTGGTATCGCAATATGATAAATGTTTCAATAAACATTGGAATTATGTAGAAAAGTAGTACTTAGATTCTATTTTCAAATAAATACTAATAAAAAAAAATTACTTCAAATACTGAATACTTCATTTTTTTAATACAAATACTATTTACTTTTTAACTCTCTCTCTCTCTCACATATTACGTTTAACAAGATACACTGTATCAGTCTTAATCAGATGCTGTTTTAATGTATTTCATTATAGCATCAACAACTTCTCTACTGCTAGCTTGTCCACCAAGATCACGAGTATGTATACCTTGGTTAATAGTTTTATTGATAGCATTCTGAATTAAAGTAGCATGGTGCTTATGTCCAAGATGACGTAACATATCAACAGCAGCATTTAACATTGCAATAGGATTAGCAATATTTTTTCCAGCAATGCCTGTACCAGTATTACGAGTACCTGGTTCAAACACTGTATAATGGTCACCATAATTTTTACCTGATAATAATCCAGCACCACCTAATAAACCACATACTACATTTGATACAATTGCCCCATATAAATTGGTTGTTAACACTATATCAAACTGATGTGGATTAGAGACCAATTGCATACAAGTATTATCAATAATCATATCATTATGAATAATATCTGGATAATCTTTTGCAACCCTTTTTGATGTTTCTAAAAATAGCCCATCAGAAAGTTTCATTATATTTGCTTTATGAACTGTGGTAACTTTTTTTCTTCCATTTCGCTTAGCGTATTCAAATGCATATCTTGCAACACGTTCAGAGTTAGTAGTTGTAATAACCTTCATACTTTCTACAACACCCTCTACACTTTCATGCTCTAACATAGCATATTCCCCCTCCGTATTTTGTCTCACAATAACAATATCAATATTTTTATGCCGTGAATTTACCCCAGGATATGATACACAATGTAAGACATTTACATAAAGATCTAACTCATTTCGAAGAGCAACATTTCGGGAAAGTACACCAGCTTCTGTACTACGAGTTTCAATGTTTCCTTTTAGTGCTACACCATTTCTACGAATTGATGTAATAGCATAATGTAAATCAACATTGTCATCTGCATTTGGATCAATATCTACGTCTTCAAAATCTACTGGTACACCTGCATAACTGAAAACCTATAAAAAATATATAAAAAGATTATATAACATTTTCTGCTTTAATATATTGTTTAAAAATTTAATAGGATATTTAATGTAATAATTTAAAGAGTATACAAGTAATGACATATACCTGCAAGATCATTTTTTACTAAAAGTATATGAAAATTTTGTTATACCTCTTTTACATAGGTCATCAATTCTGGACCAATTCCAGCACCAGGCAAAACAGTAACTGTGTGTCGTCCTCCATAGTGAGCTTTTGGTATGGGCATTACTTTTTTAATAGTTGGAGTTTTATGTTGTATTTCAAATGCAGAGAGTGAAGCACATCTATGAATTTGAGATACAACAGTTTTTGGACGTAAATATTTAATAACTGATCGGACAGCCATTTTGAGTATTATTCTGCAAATTAATTATAAAATATAATTAAATTTTAATATTAATTATTTAATATCAATAAACTACATGCTTTGATCACATACTATTACTTTACAAATTCTATTTTAACAATACCTTGAAAGTCCTTGCCAACAATGCCAACAATGCCAACTTCAAACTCCAAACTTTCAACACCATTTAATCCATAACTTTTATAAAGAATGGAAGACCAATATTAAAATTTCACATAATAGTGCCATCTACAAGAATAATCTTTAATACTATGCACAGTACAAACTTTATATAACGTTAAATACTTTTTAATACTATTCTGTATATAATGCTTCTTGTTATAGTACTATATATTATAATTTTTATAAAAGATTTAAAATATTAATTATTTGGCTAAATTATTTGTTAGAAAAATTAATTTTAAAAATGATTGCAGTACATCAGCAAACTTCAGTATTTTCAATATTAAACAAAATATTTATTGAATTGCAAATCAAAAAGTTTCATATCTTTTTTACTAATAACTTATAAATAAAAATCACTAAACAAATGATATTCTTTAAAAAAAGTTTAATGTTTAATATACTTACAAATACTTTAAATTGGTAAGTTTTAACACTCCAACAAAAACCTCTGTTTATAGCAAAAATGTATTATATTTTAATGCCATTTTTGTAATAATTATGATGTTTTGTGTTTTAAATTAATTGATATTTATAAAAAAATGTCAATGACATGAAATATTTTTTTACTTCAATGAACAATAAATTAGTAAAATCATTTCCGAATTATATGTTGGTCACACTGTTATTTTTCGCGGCAACGCGGTAATAAGACGCTAAAGCGCCAGAAAGCCCGCCGCATCATTTGTAGCTGCGTCTCTGTACAATTTGTACCTATTCTCTAGGTAAGTATCACAATTAAAAATTATGACCAGGCAGATACAGATGTAATCGTAATTAATATTAATATTAGTTTGTATTATTTATTAGCCATTTTTTACATAAGTTCACAAGAAAAATCTTTGATTGCTTCCCGGCTGTCGTACCGCCATTTTACATCATGGTCGTTTCTCTTAGCATCTTTGAACCTTTTTTCTTACAAAATTATTGAATGTATTATTATTTTATACCGAAATAATTTTTCCAAAGTTACCTTTTGTATCAGTTTATTATTTATATACAACGGATTATTTTGACTATGATTATATATTCAATGTCAATACTTTTTTTTAGTCATTTGGTTTATAATTTTTACTTTAACATTCTTTGTTGTATGTAAAATATATTTGCAGTATTAAAACAGAATGAGCAAAGGGAAGGAATCATCCCCTGGAGAAAGCGCAGGAGGAGAGGAATTTAGCGTTGAAAAAGTTTTAGATAGGCGAGTGGTTAAAGGAAAAGTATGTGATTTTGAATATATATTATGCATATATATATTTTTTGTATATTTGTTAAGAATACTGTTTGTTAACTACATATTGTTAGGTTGAATATTTTCTAAAATGGAAAGGATATTCCAATGAAGAAAATACATGGGAACCAGAGGAAAATCTTGATTGTCCAGATCTAATTGCACAATTTGAAGAACAACGCAAAAAGAAAGAAGCAGCTGCCGCTGGTAAACGGCATGAAGATAAAGAACAAAAGAAACGAAAAAGTTCATCAGGCGGCCCTGTACTTACTCATACTAAGAAAAAAATGACTGAAGATAAGAAACCTGAAGGTAAAATTTATTTTTAGCTCTTTAAACAATGTATTTAAATAATATACATATAACATGTTTTTAACTACTTTATTTTAATTGTACATAGGTTTTGACAGAAATTTGGAACCTGAACGAATTATTGGTGCAACAGATTCAAGTGGAGAATTGATGTTTTTAATGAAATGGAAAGGAACAGATGATGCAGATTTAGTTCCTGCTCGAATTGCCAATGAAAAATGTCCGCAAATTGTAATTAAGTTTTATGAAGAACGATTGACATGGCATAGCCCTGCTCATGACGAAGAAAGTTCAGTAAAAGCTGATGCAGAGTAGCGTTCAGCCTTCCGATATACATATACTGCACGCTTTAGAATATGTCGTATATAAAAAATAGCGTGTACAAAATGAAAAATATGAAAATTTACTGATCATTGCACAGTCATGATACTATAAATTTTAATGTTTCTTTTACGATTATTGGTAACTTAAAAACTAAAAGATAGCCACCCTTATTATGTTATTGTTAGTAAAAAATGTAATTACTCTTGAACTTAAAAACAGGAAATATACTTCCATAAATTCTACACTCGCAACTTCTTTTGCAACTGTTACATTTTTGTATAAGGATCAATAAAAAGTTTATTTTTCATTATTAATTTAAACGCAAAGTTTAGTATGTCCAGTGTAAATTAGAACAGTATGTCTTTTGAATGTAATTTTTCTTCTGATTGCTTAATTTGCAACTAACTTTTCAATAGATAACATGATTATGCGATAATTGCGATTGTTGCTAAAGAAGTTGGAAGCTTGATTATTTTTATTCAAATACATCGTGACAGTGTACAATAAGTACAGAAATATGAATGAAAATAATCTTTTTATTTGTAAAAACCTTTTTGATGATAAAAATACTTTTACATAAGGTAATAGTCTTATTATAGTGGAAGTATCGAATATTTCTGTCCAAAAAAATAAATCTTTTTACTGTTTTTGTAAATTAATCTTTTACATAATGCATCAAATTAAAAATATGTTAACTGTCTATTAATGATTTAAATTATCTTTTTTATGATACTCAGTATCAATAATGTAATGTAAATTAATGTTTTCGTGTCTAGTAATTATAAAAGTAAAAGAATGTTTTAGTATATAGATATATGTGTAGTTTCTTAATTTGTATAACGTATCAATTAAAGTATCCATTTTTTTGTAATTTATAAATGCCTCAAACCTTTAATACGTCTGTTATTACGGAAAAATCGTTAACGCATAATATATACAATTCATCTGGTGGCAGTGAACACGGGAAAAAATTCATGCTATATAAAAGCTTTTAAAATATATTTATTTTGTAATTAATATTTAATCTTTTTTACATTTCTCTTAAAAATTTTGGAACCTTTCCGTTTATTTCTATTCAAAGAATTCCTGAGTTTCTGATGTCGCTTAATCTCCCATTCTATTTGTTTCGAACTTGCACCATCCACAGTATTAAATGCATTTGTGCCACCAGTTTTACCTTTTTGTTTACTATGTTCTTCTAACATTTCTGCAAATTTTTCCGCTGATACAAATATGTTGCTATCAATTCCTTTTGAATTTTTATTTTGCTTCCTTATATTTGATTGAATATTATCATCCAAAGTTTCATCAATATCTTCATCAAACTCTAAATCACTTGCATCATCGTCATCTAGATCAATGTCACTTAAATTTTGTAATTCATCATCAGTATTATCTTTATCTATATTTTCTTCTGACTCGTGTATATCATGAGAATTATTACTATCTTCGCTTTTATTATCATCAAAATCTTCATCTTCTTTCTCAATATCTACAAATATAATAAATGTTTAATTTATATAATATGAAATATCTTAAAAATAATTTCTAGATTAAAAGTAAATTATAAGAAATAGATACATACCTTTTTTCTTTCTTCCAGTTTGGATATCAGCTGCAATATCTAAATCTCCAAAGTCTTTATTATCTGTTAATCTGTCTAACATGTCGTCAAATTCTTCGCTATTAACACTCTCTATATCATCGTCTTCAGCTTTAAGTTCATGTTTAAATCCTTTTTTCTTTTTTAAATATCGATATAAATATAATTCATCAACTGGAATGCGTTCTTCTTTTTCATTAAGATATGACATACTATCAATTGGAACACATCTAATACCTTTAGGTGTATACCCTGCACGTTGTGCTAAAGGATCATTCTTTTTCTGCACTTTTTTATCTTCTAACTTTTTTGGATTTTTAAAAACATAACGATCTAGAAAACGCATTAAGGATAAATCTTCTAATGGGTCTCCTGTGTAATCAATTGGTTTCCCTATAATTATAAAGATTATATTTTACAATTTTAATATGTTAAATTGATTTTATATGCAAGTAATACATGGAAAAATAATTGTACTGTAAAGTACCTTCAAGAATAGTATTTGCAAATAATGCAACACTTGGATGATAATGCTTAGATAATGTTATGAACTCTGTATTTAAACCTTTAGTTATTCCAGCATAAAGGGGATTGCGACAAAAGGGGTCATATTCCTTATGTGAATTGAAATCAATTTTTATGTTATTTCCTGTTTTATTTTCAGATTTAATTTCCTTATCAACATTGTGTTCAGATATAACATTCGTTAATAAAATGGAGTCTTCTAATTTGGATTTATCATTAGGAAGATAAGAGGTATTTTTATTTTCTGGACTTAATGAACTATCTTTAGATTCAAGATCTTCATTTTCAATTTTGATAAAATCTCGAGGTTTTAATAATAAAGTTTTTAATTCCTTATGTGTCTGTAAAACTTGGGATATTACATATAAAGTAGCACATGCCATATTTGCAGGAAAATATAATACGATTTGTAAAGTTCTTTTGACAAAGGCAAATGAACGTTGTTTGTTACAATCATTTTGGAGAACTCTGAATAATAGATTAAGAAACAGTGCACGTTTATTTGCCACTCCAATTTGTGGATTTAATAATTTCCGATAAAAGGTTGAATAAAATCTGTTTGATTGGGCTTCATCTTTACCTGTAATCTACAAAAAAAAAAAAAAAAAAAAAAAAAAAGAATAAAAATGTTGAATCCCTTATAATTAATATATTATAATTTATATACTTACCTGGTATAATAAGTTAAGCGCATTTAAAGAAACATTAAAAGATCCAATATGAACAACTTTGTATACAGAGTCTATATAATCATTCAACATATCTGAATCCATTTTTGCAAATGGATATGCTCTATTTACACCAGCTAAAATTGCTCCCATCATTCTAGAATCTGGCTCTCCCTTTTTTAAACAAGCTTTAAAAAAGGCAAAGTAAACTTCAATAAGTGTAGAAGCAAGCTTTTCATCCTTCTTAGTGAGAAGAAATTGCGTCAATAAGCATATTGCATAGTATTGAGCACGTTGTGCTACATTTTTTCTAAATAACAATTTTTCAACTTCTCGTAATACAACAAGTTTCATGTTGGGATGCTCATATAATAACTTATTTAGACAAAATATAACTTTAGATCCTATTTTACTACTTGGGTCTCCTATTTTATTAACAATCAATTCTAATAATCTATGTTCTTGTTCAACATTTCCTATTAATAAATCTGTCATCGTTGATATTGCTATTTCACGATTTGCATCCACAGTATCAGATGCAATAGTGGCTAAAGACATTACAAAATGTTCATACTGTTCACGTAATTGATCTTCAAAATACCAATGAGCCATTAGTCTTTTTCTTGATAAACCTGATTTAATAAGTGCATCTCCAGAACTAAATTTGTCAAGTTCATCTAAATTTTGTTCCTCGAATTTCACTAATTTAAATTTAGGATGAAGTAGATCTGATAAAAACAGATCCTTTAAAGATTTTATCATCATATTGCATTGATTATGTTTTGCAACTCGTACTTGATTTATTAACTTTGTAAGTCGAGTTAAATTATATTTTGGATTGTCTTGCACTAATACAATGGCAGCCGCTACTTTATCTGAGGTTGTACCCTGTATTAATGCTGTTCTTAACCATGCTGTTTCTGAATCAGTATATTTTGATTCTTTTAATTGGTAAACATTAGTTTCTGCATCTAAATATCTTTTTGCTTCATCTTTTAAATTCAATATTTCTATTTCAGATTTTGAATGTTTACATGGTTCCTCTTCTTTAGGATATTCTTCGTACCACTTATCACTCTTTGTGTTCACTTCTTTAGGTCCCTTTTCCATCTTATTACAGATGAAAATTCAAATATTTACGTAAAAATATATCCAGAAATATTAAATGAACAATATATACTTTGTATGGGAATATTCCTATCTCGTGGTTAACCTTAATATAATGAGTATATTAATTTTAATTTTAGTTAGGTTATATTTTGACAATAGTAAAGAATATTTACTACACAAATATCAATTAATGTTACTTTAGAGGACCAAAAATTGTTAACTTTTTTTGCGATCTTGTAGTTTACGACATGTAAAATCAGAAAGTATAAGTGGCAAGGAATCCACTAATTAAAAAATTATGACTATAACCACGGTCATACACATACATATAAATAGGTCTCGACAATATCATACAGGTTCCACAACTTAAAGTTTTAGTGGTGGAGGATGTTATTATTTTGATGTATTTTATTTCCCTTACTAGTATTCCCTCACAATATTTTAATTTCCTCACATAATGGCACCATATGAAACTTCCAAAAGCGTGCGCGTTATTGATGGCATTAAAATCAAAATGATGACATCTCCCTCTATAGAATCCCTCTTTGTCACATTTGTGTTTAAGACCGTGCCTTTGGATCAATGCGAATGATTTTGTAACATTATTAGTGACAGTTAATAAGCAACTCATCTACCATTAAAATACCATTAAACGTAAATTTAAAAATGATTTCATATGCATTTTAACATACATTCTCATTCTTTAGAATAAATTTATATTTTTCACGAAATGAAAATTTACAATAAAAGATGTGTAAGAAATTTATTCATTAATATAACGTTAATAGCTTATGTAAAAGGTTTATTTATATATTTTAAAGCTGTACAAAAAAGATTCTTTAATACATACTTTTATAAATGCTCATATAAAAATAACAATTTATTTTTATTTCATATATCAAGCAGTTTGCATACTTTTTCTTTTTTTCGCTTTATTGCCATCTGATATACTTTTGAGCATCCTTTTTTTTGAAGAATTAGAACTAGTCTGTTCAATTTGAGAATTTCCATCCTCAAGGAGTGATACATCTTTATCTGGTTTGTCACGAAAAACAAAAGAACTGAAGTTAAAAGGTTCGAAACCTTCAGACGTTACTTTTTGACGCAACATTCGAGCTTCCTTTTTCAATAATTGTTTATCTCTCTGTTTACTTTTATTTTTTTTCTTCTTTTTGAATTCGTTCCTCTTTGATGTAGTAGTATCTGAATCGTTTTGTGTACTTCCATTTTCTTGTGTATTATTTAACTGTTCTACATTATTTGTAGCATATTTTATCTCCCCATTTACCGTAGCATTCTGTTTATTTTTAGCTTTTTTCTGTGATCTAAAATAATAAAACGAATATTATTATTTAATTTTATATAACAATATAACAATAAAATTAATATTATACTTTTTTCAATTAGTATACTTACATATTCACTGGAATTCCAATCTGCACTGCTAACCTATTATATGCTACTTTTGTATCTTTCGCAAGTGATACATGAGCTCTATATGTTGTGAGTACATTCCCAATGTCGTTCCAATTCCATGCTTGTTTTAAATGATGCATATAGATGCTTCGCAATAATGTTAACAGAAGAAAAATATATCTTTGTCTGACTTCTTTTCCTATTGCAGTGCCATTAGATGTAACAACTTGTTCTTTTTCAACTTTGTGCATATTAATTATTTCTTGGAGCGTGGTTATAGTATTTCTGCATAACGTTTTTTCTAGTTTTATTCTTATATCAGAATGTCTGGTATCTAAATGAACTAATCGACCATTATTATAAAAAATTGTTAAAAATTCAAGAGCATATCCTCGACGAAAAGACCTCACAGTACTATCAAAAGCAAAATCAACCTATAAAAATAAATATTGAAATTATTTATTATTTAGAACTCAATTAATCTACTAAAATAAAAACCAAAAATTTACCAGTAAAGGAGCTAGCTGCCAGTTACCCTCCCATTGTAATTGTAATATGCTCTTAAATAACAGAGGGGATAGCACACAATCTCTTTTTTTGAAAAAGGCCGTTAAATTTTCTCTATAAATTTTAATTATTGTATCTGTTGATACACTAGCTTGCTGCGCACATCTCACGAGGAATGTACAGCACTCTGCTAATTTATCACTCATTTCATGATAAACTGATGTGGTTCTTTCTCCTTTCTCTATTAAAGCCTTAAAATGTACAATTTTTTTTCCTAATTATATGTTGATATAAAGTATAATTTCAAGTAAGTTGATATGAATTATTATATAATTACCTTTAATATTACTATTAATAATTCTTCGTCAACATTTTCTGTATCTTTAAATTTTTTTACCATTGATAATATTTTTAAACAAGATCGAACTCGATTATAAAGAGGTTTTTGATACGGATCTTTTATGCAATATTCTAATAAGGTAAAGAGAGGAAGTAACATATCAAGTGCAATTGCCATTGATGGAGCACATTCTAAATAAGTTTCTAGTAAATCTATGACTCGAATTCTGAAATGGGTTAAAGCTTGAGCTGATTTTTCTTGTTTTTTGGATCGCGATTGACGATTTTCTCGAAGAATTCTAAATGCTGCTGCTAATGATTCATCTAATCGTTTTCCTTCTTCCTCGCCAATGTTATCTACATTTATATCTTCATCATCCATTTGTACGGAAACATCACCTAATGCTTGACTTACTGCCATTCGTAATCTATCAGTTAATGTCTCATCTTCATTTTCATTCATTGATTCTTCATTTGAATCAGAATCATTATCCGATGAAGTCTCCATTTCATCATTAGTATTTTTTTCCTCACTTTTATCGTCCTCTTCACTGTCAGAATTTGATTCTACATCTGATGAAATTCCTTCTTCTTCATTATCATAACCATTTCTTGTTACAAGTGGTCCTTTCTCATTTGTTATATCTAATACCTAAAAATAGAAAATTCGAAATATAATAGTCATTAATTTTTTAATTACATTTATAACATTTACATACTGCTAATATTTGATGTATAGCTGTTGGTGTTACATAGGAACAAATATGTGGGAAAACACACCCCACTAACGATCGCAACAAATGGCTGTTTTTAGAATAAAAAGACAACAGCAAATCAACAACTACTTCTACCCATTCTGGCTCATCATTTAGCTTTTTATTACTAACAGTTTTATGCTTTTTAGTCTGTTTTAATACTCTTTCATAGCAACTTTGTAGTTCATCAATAGCCATAATTGCCATTTGTGGGTCTGAGAATAATTGTAAACCCATGTGTAAATTCATTGTATGAAATACTGGTACAGCTTCTGTCTTTTTTGAATTATTTTCTAAATTTTTTATTGAATATATCACTTTCTCCCACGAATCTTTTGCTTCGTTCATTAGTGGATTCCTTAATTTCAATGTTTGATTTTTCAAATTACTGTTCACAAAATGAACTAATTCACTTAATACACTTCGTAGATCATTTAACCTTGGTAATTTATGATCTAGTGCATGATAAAATGTTTCCTTAAATTGAGCTATAAACAAAAAAGGTACAGTTTACAGAAACAAGAAAAAATATATACGTATATTATAATATTAAATATATAAATAATATTTACGAGCTAGATCTACCCCAACATTAGGCACTTCACATAATCCATAGGTAAATAAAAACTTCAACTGATCTAATCTCCATTCTTTATCCATAAGCGTTTTAGGATGTCCTATTAATCTAGTAAAACATAATAAACAAATTAGATATATCCACAAATACACGTAAATTACTGCACCAAAGATAAAATATTAGATACCACTTCTTGAAATATCAAATACCTTGTTAATAAATGAGCAGCATAAATTCTTTCAGCATTTGTCCAAAAAGATTCTGCTTTGACATTTGATTTATCCCTAGATATTGTATTTTCAATTATACCTCTGTATATTTTTGATACTTTCTTTATACCTTCTAACTCCAAATTTCCAGTAAGCATTTGAATTATTTTTATACCTGTTTTTTTCTCGATCATTAAATCACCTGGATATAATATTAATTTCTTTAATACAGCAATTTGTATTTTTAGTTTAGTATCATCACTGTTTGTAGCTGATATAAGCAAATTTAAGACTTCTTTAAATCCAAGAAGTACTTCATCTTTGTTATGATTTTTAGATCCAGAACATTTTTTTAACATATGCTGGACATAATTTGGTGACAATAATGATGGGAGTATAGATTTATCTACAATATTTGACAATATCAATTTCAAGATTTGTATAACTAAATATTCATCAGTTTTAGATGGCTTTGCAAATTTCTGATCTATATGAGCCCAAAAGTCGATAATGAGTTCAGTTGATTTTAAATTCTCACAAAATAATTTGAACACTGGATGATGACATGATATAATTCTGGATAAGTCCTAAACATTAATAATGCATCAGTTAATAAACCTTTTACAAATAATGTGTATAAATCAAATTATAGATTCTACTTACCAACAATACTTTTACTATATCATTCATGGATTCTTTAGTAACAATATGTTCTGTACCAAAATGTTTTTTTGAAAATTCATCATTTACAAGTGATGGACACTTATTCTTCATTACTAACAAAGCATAAAATGAATCTAATGTTTGTTCTGACCATGGCTTGCCAAATTCTTTTTCAATAATTGGCCAAATTGATCTTTTAATACAATCAGTATCAACTTGATTCACAAATTCAACAAGAAATGAAACAGAAACAAACGATAAATAACTACGTTGTTTGCCTGCACTGATAAGATTTTGAATAGTTTGTAGTTGTATTGCACTAGAGCTTTTTGAGAGTATTTTAGACCTTATTAATGCTCCATATCCCAATATGCGTCCCATATAAATGTCACCATTTTCCTGAAATTATACAGTTGATGTTAAATACAAAATACTTACTATCATAATGTAAAACAAATTGATTTTCTTACACTTTTGCTATTGCTGTTTACTGGATGTAACTCATTGTCTACTATAGATAAAAAGTTTTCTATGGACGTATCAGGATTCATTGTTAGAAAGCCTGTCAAAGTCGTATAAAAACCTATACGTGAACTCGTTTTCGAAGAGCCTAGGCTTCGAATAAGCCTTTTCATAGCAAACTTAAATTCTTGACTATCATTGTGTTCCTAAGACATTATATTTATAAATAATTTATCGATTAAAACACTGGTTATTTTTCACTCTATACAAAAACGATTTATTTTAAGGTTATCTTTAAATAAACACTTACTGAATTTTGTTGAATTAAATATTTTAATAAAGCAATCCCGCCATGTATTCTTTCTGATTCTATTTCATTTCTAAGTTTAGTAAAATAATCAAGCATTGCACAATCTACTTTACTTATATCTTTCATTTCAAAGTCATTTGAAACAACCTCTACCATGTGCATACTATCGTCTGCCATCTTGCTTTAGTTCAACTAGAAACTATGTTAATCTAATAAGTACCTAGATGAGAAAAATATAAAAACAATCGAACGATTTAGTATTTTAATAATTTTGCAATAATAGTTATTTAAATGAAACAAATAATGAATAGAATATGAAATTAAAAATGTACGTTTCATTTTTTAATTACATAGACTGTCAATCGTTTTCGTTAAAAATTTCGTACCTTTCTAAAACTGTCGAATTACTATAAATAAAATTTTTTAGTAATATTATGCAACAACTACATAAATAAATTATTTTCTAAAAAGGACTTATCATAATCTAATGCTCAAAAAATTCATATTAAAAGTAACAGCAATTGTATCTCCCACTACAAGTTCTTGATCGTTTCATAAAATATTGTCAAAATTTACTAATACGTGTAACGGTACCTGAACTAAGTAAGTTTGCATAGATTCACGATTTCAAATTCGTTAGTAATTAGAGAAGTGCCATCTTGAACATAGTATTGTACTCGACCCGCGCGATCCCGGTCAGTTTCTCATATTCAATATGGCTGGTCGAACTGGATACGAAGATTTAAGGCAAGTATAGGGTAAAATTTCTTTCGTGTACGATAGTTATTGAGATTTTTCGATATAGAGCATGGGTGATATTTAATCATTACATCGAACCGATAAAAAAATGCTTTATTTCTTCAATAATTTTACGATTTTAAGGTTAAGTGAGTTTCGATTAGAGTGCAGCGCAGCACCTTGCAGATATGGTATCTTCGACACGCGGCTTTATTTTGGCCGGCCAAACAATAGTATATCTTAGTCGTAGCATTATTAATGAAGATATTAACTTAGAATTCGTGCAATATACATAACCCATTTGTTTAAAAATACTATTTAATGCAATACACAAAAGTAATTAATTCTACATAATTTGTTAGAATATGTGCTTAAGAAAGTTAGTGCCTAAATGAGTGCCAAAACTATGAAATTCTACATACTTCTGCTATTCTTTAGTTAATGCTTAAAAGTGAATACAAAACTTTGTGTAATTTTTTGAAATATTAAATTACTATGTATTGATTCTGAAGTGTTCAATGTTATTTTTTATTAAATGAGGTTAAAAAGTAGTGAAACGTAAAAGTGGTGCTACATTCTTCCACGAATATTAATTGTATCAAATTTGTACAAAGTTCTGTGTATAAAATGTTTTTATAAAACAATATCTAATTTAACAAAATTTCTGTGTATAAATGTAAATTGCTTTTATGCAGAGATTATGGGGGTGGATATCGAAGTGGCAGAAAACCATTGCCAACTGAACCACCTTATACTGCATTTGTGGGAAATTTGCCAAATGGAATTGTACAAGGAGATGTTGATAAAATCTTCAAAGAACTTAATGTTAAAGGAATCAGATTGGTTAAAGATAAAGAAACTGATAGGTAAATTAATTTTGATGTGATTATATTATATGTCTTCTGTAATATCAAAGTTATTATCTTATCACTGTCTTACTTATTATCTTATTTTGTTTTTATAGGTTTAAGGGCTTTTGTTATGTTGAATTCGAAGAGTTGGCAGATTTAGAAGCTGCATTGGAAATGGATGGAGCAGTAGAAGTAGATAACAGTGTCATAAAAATAGATGTAGCGGAGGGTAAAAGAAATGATCGAGGAGGTGGTTTCGACAGAAGAGGTCGCAGTGGCGGTGGTAGTGGGGGAGGCTTTAGAGGGAGAGATGGTGGTCGTGGTGGATATGGTGATGATTTTGGAAGCAAATCTATGTATTCTAGTAAGCGTTATGCTTTGCATAACGTATATCATAAATATTTTAAGTTTGGCTTCATAAACTAATTTGATAGACACAGTAGTAGTTAAAGTTTCAATGCAAGATTGCAAATTTTATTTTAAATAACTTTTAAAATAAAATCTTATATTGTGTATGCATGCACATATATGTGTATGTATATATATATACACACACACATACGCACGCACAAAGGCATATTGTTATTAAAAATTAAACTTTATATAATAACTGTGCAGGAGGCTATGTAGGTCAAGGCCAAGGCCAAGGTCATGCTGGTAGACAAGGTAGTACATGGGACATGAGGGGTAGTCGGGGTAACTATAGTCAGTTTAATGATGATACAGGAGGTGGAAGTCGAGAATGGCAGCGTAATGCGTCATCTAAATCATATGGCAATAGACCACCTCCTCGTGGAACTGGGCCTGAACGAAAACCATTTTACGATGAACCATTTCACAAAGATCCACCTCCAGGTTTGTCTGTATATAAATATTTTACTGAAAGAAATTATATCTTTAAAATGATAAAAATAATTCTAATATTGTTATTGCAGCTGATACAAGTGGAAGAAAACGTCTGGTACTAGCACCAAGAACAATTCAAGATCCAATAAATGCAATCGCAGAATCAAGTAAATCAAGTTCAATTTATGGTGGTGCAAAACCTCGGGAAGAAAAAATTAATACTGATGACAAGTAAACACATTATCATATTAGTTTCTGATTCCCTAAATTTCAGGGAAAGGAACTTTCCCAACAAAAATATTTGAAAACAAAAATCAAGCTCCCTTAGTTTCCTCGAATGTAGTGAGGAAAATCTCTTCTGAGATAAAATTGTAATAATTTTTATTTACCCCTAAGGGGAGTCTTCCCCACAATAATAATGAAAAGTGATTTCATGAGATTCTTAAGTTCGACGTATTTGGCATTTTTAATTAAGAATAAAAATTTTTCATCTAGTGACCTCTCTATTCACACTAACTTCTTAGTTTTAAAAAATATAATAATAAATTGGAATTTAAAGTAAAAATTGTGTGCACCATGCATGCTTGAGTAATATTGGTTATGTGTAATTATATATATATATATACATATGACCAATCGTATCACATATGTATGTATATATATGTGTGTATACGTGTTTGTACGCAGTTATATATATGTATATATGTATGTATGTACACACGTGCGCGCACACACACAGACACTTGAATTATTGTGTGTATATATATGTGTATACACGTGAATAATGATGTGATATGGAAAGTACATTTTAATATTCACGTCAATTTAATGTTGGGTGTTTGTATCAGATTATAATAATATTGATGGTATGTGTACAAACAATTAAATATATACTATCACCATACATACATTTGATTCCATATGAAAACAGATTTTCTCATATAGTATCGTACTCAAATAATCTTTATTTTAAAGAGTACAAGAAACATTGTCCCCCTTTTCATTTCCTTCTTTATAATTTTTATGTTTCACTTTAACACCAATCATTGTATGAGCATATTAAGATGATTTATGAATAATTGTTTAATATAAAAAATCATATGTGATCAAAAATATTAAACAATTATTTACGCGCTTGTGAAATAACAACAAATAATTATAGAGAATAAAAAATATTTGAATGATTGAAAAAATTATACATCACTGAATGGTATGAGGATAATGTGTCGATTATTACGCATTAATATTGTGTAACGAATTAATTAATTATGCTAGTAATAAATATCGATCATTTGAAAAGGTATCGATGATTATGAGATAAGTAAAAAAAAACTTGAATTAATGACAAATATTATATAAAACTATGCTTGTATATGATATTATTTCCTGAATAAAGTAGTCGTTTGCCTTGTATTTGTGTAATGTATCTTTAGAAAATTAAGAAACAAAAAATAAAATTTATATATAATTTGAACTGCGAATAATGTGTAATATTCTTAATATTTTGTAAGTTGTATTCTTAAATAATTTAATATTCAATTTTAATATACCTTTTAATATTAAGCGAATATACGATTATAATTAATTAAGATCAGTTATTATAGTTAAAATTAAATACTTAACATTAATTTATGTTAAGGAAGTTTGTAATTTAAAAAGAAAATTATAACCATAGTACGTTTTATGGAATGCCAAAGTTTATTTCGATAGCCACGCCTAAACTTCTCCCTTATTAAGGGTACCCCTCCTTATTCCTAACACAGATATACAATATACCCATGTACCGTAACATTTCCTGTACAGTCGGTGCAATATCTTTGTTTCATATTCAATGAATCTATAATAAAAGTGTTTAATTCTAATATAATAAATATAATATTGTTTGTTTATTCAATGCATGCTGATAATAGGAAAGTGATGTCAATTAAAGCACAAAATTTTAAGTTTAAATAACCTATTATTCATCTTATTTATGATATATGTACATATATTTCGGGTATCTTGCCTTCTGTCACAATACGGCGCCTGTTAACTTGAAATTTAGTTTCTGATCCTTTTCGATAATATTTAAAGACAGTACGCAACGATATTAACGTTTTCTCACCGTCAAATTGAATTAATGCGAAAAAATGTCTAGTGAAAGCGTAAAAACGGTGGGTATAATATAATTGAAACGTAAACGTTTTTTTTTATATTTTCACATACTTTTTTATTATGAAAAAGAAGATGTTTGTATTATTTACTAAATATATTTTTTACAAAATATGCATTTGAAATACGATTTTGATTTGTCAACTTCTACCTTGTTTTTGATAGTTTGCTAGTCTTGAAACACCTGGGTATGTGGGATTTGCAAATTTACCCAATCAAGTCCATAGAAAATCAGTAAAAAAAGGATTTGAATTTACATTGATGGTTGTTGGAGAATCTGGTCTTGGAAAATCTACATTAGTAAATAGTTTGTTCCTTACTGATTTATATCCAGAACGTATAATTCCTGATGCCATAGGTAAATTAAGCTTTGTTTATATATTTTCTAATATATATTTATATATCTCACATATATTATAGTCAATATATTAATATAATCTAAACAGAGAAAACTAATCAAACTGTTAAACTTGATGCTTCAACTGTGGAGATTGAAGAAAGAGGTGTCAAACTTAGATTAACCGTTGTTGACACCCCAGGTTATGGAGATGCAATTGATAATACAGATAGTTTTAGAGCTATCATACAATATATAGATGATCAATTTGAAAGATTTTTACGTGATGAAAGTGGTTTAAATAGGAGGAATATAGTAGATAACAGAATACACTGTTGTTTTTATTTTATTTCTCCATTTGGACATGGGTAAGATATATTAATTACAGGCTTTTTTTTATTGTGGTATAAATTATCAATACCTTCATATATTTTTTTATCTTTACCAGACTAAAACCTTTGGATATAGAATTTATGAAACAACTTCATAATAAAGTTAATATTGTGCCAGTAATTGCAAAAGCTGATGTACTTACGAAAAAAGAAGTATTGCGTTTAAAAAAACGAGTTATGGAAGAAATTGAAGGTAGTGGTATAAAAATTTATCCTTTACCAGATTGTGATAGTGATGAAGATGAAGATTACAAAGAACAAGTTAGACAACTAAAAGAAGCTGTTCCATTTGCTGTATGTGGAGCAAATACCTTATTAGAAGTAAAAGGACGAAAAGTACGTGGACGATTGTATCCATGGGGTGTAGTAGAAGTTGAAAATCCAGATCATTGTGATTTTATAAAACTAAGGACAATGTTAATGTATGTGGTATTTATTTAAAAGGATATATTAAGTGTTGAGGAGAATTTTCATTATTTACTGTTTTTATATATTTATAGCACACATATGCAAGATTTACAAGAAGTAACTCAAGAGGTACATTATGAAAATTATCGCAGTGAAAGACTAGCAAAAGGAGCTCCTGTACCACCTCGGAGACAAACGTAAATATGATGTTATAATTATAAGAAAATATTTGGACCATACTTTTTAATTCAATTTTTTACTAATAGGATTGCAGAATCTGAAAGAAGCAATTCTGTATCAGAGAAGGATCGTATTTTGCAAGAAAAAGAAGCTGAATTACGACGAATGCAAGAGTTAGTGGCTGTAATGCAGGCACAAATGCAACAACAACAACCTTAATTATATATGCTTTCTGCACAAATGTGTGAAGAAAAATTAATTCTTCGCCATTACAGGTGCCAAAAAGTCGTATTAGATGATTAATTAATTAATGCTATTCAAGACAATTTAAACGTAAATTTATAATTTTCAAGAATTTATTTTTGACAAACGTAATCAAGAAATATATGTTTTTTATTGAATATTTTTGATTCAGAAAACTATAGATAATTAACTAGACTTAAAATCGAATGTGTTAACAAAACCGACAAGTAAAGTAAATTCAAAGTACAGAAAACTAATTATAGATAAAGTAACTATAATTTCATAATTACACAACACTGAATGCGTAATAAGTGCCTTGCATATTTTTCTTTAATAAAACAATTTATAATTTTAATTATTAAAATACAAATATCAAAAATAGTATATAATCCTTTTATAAAATAAAGCTATTATAAAACAATTTGTACTTCTTAAAATAACAAGTGTAATACAGCTAATATTCGGTAAAATATCATATAGTATTGATATAATATAATACATACAGATATGCAGAGATAGTCTTTTTAAGTATAACATAAAATATAGAAAATCTCATTTTAAAATAGATAAAGAAAATTCATGAGATACAATGTGAATTTAATTATAAAGAAGTAATATTTGTTGTATAGATAAATATATATAATGACATTTTATGAAGATTGATATTTTACACAATTGACAAAAACATTAGTAAAGGTATATTTGCATATCGTCCAACATTCTATGTATATTTTTTATATAACAAATTTTTAAGACTGCCAATATAAAATTGTCAATAATCATTCAATATATTCAAACACTACAGCATTTACTTTTTGCTGTGATAAGCAGTGTTAAAATATAAATTGTAGACTTGCATGTTTACATATATATTTGCAATATGTAAAGTATTATATTCAAATAACATTAATTTTATTATTAATTAATATTATATACTAGTAGCCATTTAATTCATTTTATAATTTGTATCTAAAAAAAGATCAACTAATACATTATGTTGAAAAGCGGAGATTTGTAAGAATGTAGGTACAATGAATATTGATGTATTATGTGAATTTACTTTATTTTTTAACTACTGTACTTATGTGTATGCATTTTTATACTAAGAATGTTCTTGTGCTTTTTATATGTATTGTACAGGTATACTCAGTGTTTTATACTTTTTTTATACAAATATATATCTACTGCAACTTATAACATTAAGATTTATGCATATAGTAGTCTATTGCTGTTGAAAATGCTGCAAAACCTGCTGCTCCAATTAAACCTGCTTTCACACCAGCTAAAATACAAGATTAAATTCAAGTATAAAGATATAAAGTTATATTTAAATTTAACATAAAATAGTACCTCTTAGACCTATTATTCCACCTGTTAAACCACCAGCATATGTCCCATTCTTCCAATCAGTTTTTCCTCTATACTAAAGGGAAATTATAAAATACTATGATACATAGATAAATGCAAATTAAACTACAACTTTATATTGAATTCAAAGAATTATTACCGATTCTATTGCACATTCAATTGCTGAATATACACAACCAACTACTGCAAAATTTTTTGCATAACCTAGTGTTGTAGTTTTCATTTCTCTAAAAACTTCACGAACAGTTTGCTGTTTTTCAATGCTTGCCATATTTGGATTTACACTAGATGAGAATAAACCTATTGCAGCTCCCAAGCCATACCCTACAAGTCTAATTTTTTTTTAATTATACTGACATAAATAATAGTTATTTTATAGCATATAATATAAATATACCTATAACACAACTTGCAATACTTTTAAAGATGCAACTTTCCATTACACTTTCTATTAATTTTTCTTCATTAGTTTTAAGTTGTACAGGACCCACAGTTCTTGGAATTATAATATTTTCTCTAAACCTTTCTTTAGTACCAATAAGATAAAGCGCTATGTTATCCAAATCCATGTCATTTCCCATTCTGTTTTCATTTATTTCTAATAATGGTGATGATGATTTGGATGAATTGATATTAAACATATTTTTCTCAGTATTTCCTACTTCTTATAACAGATAGATTAGCACATGTCACAACTGTTTTGGATTCAATTTTATATCTTTAAACTGCAAAATAATTCTATATTTATGCAACCCATAATAAAAAACTTTACATAAATATAATCAAAATAGAAATATATAAATACAATTTAATCAAAATATTAGTATGTTTCTTACTTTAACCTCTATTTAAAAGAACTTAGAAAGTTCTTTTTAAATTGTGTTAAAATGTATTAAAAAATAATTTTTATATTTTCAAAATATTAATTATTATTGCTATTTAACTATATATAACAATATTACATTTAGAATAATATAAACGAAATTTCTTTTAACGATGAATATACCAGATTGCTGTTTAGCACATGCCTATACGTATAAGAATTCCTAAATATGTATATACACATATTACCTAATAGTGTTAATTCTAAAAATTATGTATTTTGGAAGAAATTTATAGACATTATAGATCTGCATAGGTATATAAATTTGAAATAATTATTACATTTTTACATATTAAGCATAAAAACTTATTTGAGGAATAAAATTGCAAATAATATTTATCTCAATTACAAAAATATGAAGTTTTTACTAAGAATTAATATCATTATAAAATAATTAGATTCTAAATCTATACATGTTTTATTAATATGATATTTTACTTTATTATTTAAACACCATTAATATGTGCATATTTTAAGTATTTAGAATGGCGCCAATGTCTAATTTTTAATAGGTTATCATACACGTGACAGTTCAATTCTTAATGTTAAATAGTGAAATTATTAATTTTTTAAACTAAGTAATTTTAAAATAGTTGTTTGATTATTCGATTAAGTAAACTAAATGATATATTGAAGTCATGGAAGAAAAAACTCAAATAGAAGAAGATAATGATGATGGTAAAAGATTTTATTTACAAAAATTTATTGAAATTATAGAGGAAAATCAAAACTTAACAATATACTATTTCAGAAAATAATGTTGCTGTTAAAAATACAATTCCACTAATAAAAGATTTATTTCATGTACATGGAAAAGTTGGAGAAGGAACTTTCAGTTCTGTGTACTTAGCTACTTTAAAACTATCTGATGGTTCTAAAAAATTTGCATTGAAACATTTAGTTCCTACTAGACATCCTGAAAAAATTGAACGAGAATTACAATGTATGCAACAAATAGGGTAATTAATATTTTAAGCCTGATTGAAATGCAAACAATATATATATAAATCTATACTTATAATTTTTTTTTTTTGCAGAGGAAAAGATTATGTAGTTGGATTAGAATTATGTTTACGGAATTTTGAAACAGTAATATTTGTAATGCCATATATGAGGCATGATAAATTTTCGGTAAAATACTTGACTTCTTATATCTCAATTAATTTTAATTTCATAATATTATAAATAAGAGTTTAATAATCTAAAAATTTAATAATATTAAATAGGAATATGTACAAGATATGACTGTACAGGAAACAAAAGATTATATGATTGCGTTATTAACTGCATTACGAAGGGTTCATAAATTTAATATTATACATAGAGATGTCAAACCCAGTAATTTTTTATATGATAGATGCAACAAAAGGTATAACAGCATAAATTATATTCATATGAATATATTATCTTAATTTTGTATTTCTTTATAGATACTTGTTAGTTGATTTTGGATTAGCACAAGAATATATAGCAGAAAAAAAATCTAACAATCTTAAATTACTTAATTCTGAAACACAAGTTGTTAAAAGGAAAAGAACGGATGAAGTAATATATCAGTTATTTACAATTATAGAAGTTTCTTTAAAAAACATATGTTGTTATTCTCTCTAATATTTTTGCAGAATAGTTTAAATCTTTCTCTCGATAGAAAAAGGAAAAGTACAGAAGAGAAGTGTTACTGCTTTGGTAAAGCAAAAGTTTGTTCATTATGTATATCAAGACCAGAACAGACAGCTCCAAGAGCTGGTACACCAGGTTTTCGTGCTCCGGAAGTTTTACTAAAGCACCCTTCACAAACACCAGCAATTGATATTTGGGCAAGTGGAGTAATGATGCTCTGTATTCTTAGTGGTACTCAACCATTTTTTCATTCACCAGATGATTGTACAGCTTTAGCAGAAATAACAACTATATTTGGATCAAATAAAATCCAACAGTGTGCACGCAAATTAGGTTTGAAAAAAATCATTTTTTTAAACAATTTATATTTTAGTCTTCTACTTTCTTTGGTTTGTTTTAATTTATCATTTTACTTACTTTATATATTTTCAATCTTTTTTTGATAATTCAGGAAAAAAAATTATCTTTAGTAAAGATATACCAGAGGTTGATATTGTGTCTTTATGTCAGAAATTACAAAAAAGAAATAAAGGTTTATTAAATAATAAAGATCATAACACATGTGAAAAGGTATCTTTTATAATTTAACATTTATTTATAAATATAATTAAGAATTCAAGTATAATACTTTTGTTTTTAAATAATATGTAATGTAATGTACTAAAAATTTTATGTTAACAAATATTTATATTTTAAGGTATCATCGGACACTCAGTATCCAAAGGAAGCTTATCATCTTCTACTAAGGTTATTGGATTTAGATTATAAAACACGTCTTACTGCAGATCAAGCTTTAAACCATCCATTTTTTAAATTATAGTGTATATTTTCATCTTAAAAATTTTTGAATCTATTTTTGGCAAATGTAAAACAGTATATTATAAGTCAGTCAATATCATAAGAATAGCTAAATAATACTACATTTAATGTTATACTGAAAATATTGCACACTATAAAACTTGTACATGTACATAAATGTATACAAATATATAGTATATTATTATTTATATTAAATTAAATAATTTAGAATTTTAGGCATTAAATAAATAGTTTTATATTTTTTATATAACTATATTATATGTATAACATCAGAATATTAATAAATGCAATATTTTTACAATTTAACTACGTCTAAAGATACTTACGTATTACTTAGATGTTTCATTGTGTTGTTTACTATGAAAGATGAAATTGATAATCTTTCTTTAGGCACTTTGCGGTATTATGATAAATATTCATTATTAGATATACTTTATACACCTTTATATACCATTCCTTTATAGGAAAAATTAAGTTAAGTACATACTTTATATATTTATTCAATATTTTCCAAATTATTTGTATTTTGTGGTACTCGTTCTTCATTTTCACTTTTTCTAATAAGTTTCCATTCTGCTGCAGCTTCTAATGCTTTAGCTGCTAATTCTTTAATTTTTTTGTTTTCCACTGTATCACTCTTTGTCAAAGCCATTAAAATTTCCATTACATCAGTTTCAATCATTCTAGTTGCTACTTCTTTTGTACTTTTCATCATATTTAGAACTATTATAACTCCTCTATGTTGCAAATCAGAATTTGGATTAGCAAGTAAATAATGTAGTGATTCTAACCAATCTTTTGAATCAAATATTTTTATGCAAGACTTTATGCTAACTGATGTTAACATTGCTAAGGCCCCTGCTGCCGCCATGCTTGTATCTACATCTTCATCTTCACAAAGAATGACCAGATATTTAACTCTATCGTTTTCTTGTTCATAATACTTAATAGTGTCTTCACACATCATTAAATTATTTATAACCTGCGTGGATGCACGTTTTAACATTTCATGTTCTTCATACATATAAGCTTCAACTTTTTGGAAGCCTCCTTCTTTTAAAATTCGTTTTCGAATACTATCATTAACACCAGCTAAATTGCATAAGGCCATTAAAGCTTCAAAGTTTTCAAGTGCAGAGCATTCTTGATTTAAAAGATTTATAAATGGTCGAACTACCTCCATTATTCTTTGTCCAGGAAATGCAACTTCTGGATTTATTGTAATTCCTAATCGCGCGAGAGCTTGTGATGCTTGCTTTTTTCCTTTATCTGTGCCATCTAGAGCTAACGGTAAAAGTGCTTTTCCTCCACCTTGTTGAACAACAATTCCTCGTACATCCGGTTGACTGCAAATTGCATTAAATACACGTGCTATTAGTTCTTTGCTATTTTGGCTTTCTGTTTTAGAAAGTGCGACTAATGCATATGTTACACCGGCGTTAGCTAATGTAATTACTCTTTTATTTACAAAATCTATATCATCTAATTCATGTTCTTCTGGTATATGATGTTTTGCAAATTTCGCTAATTCAATCATTTCTGGTATAAGTTCTTGTTTATCATAAGCATTACATAAATTCACTAATGTAGTAACGACGCCATAAATTACAGACTGATCTCCAGTTTTGGCCAGTTCTATCATTGCTTGAACTGCTTGTACGTCTTCAATTAATTTTTCTTTGACTTCAGCATCAAAAGTAAGATATGATAATCCTTCCACTGCCCATTTTCTCATATCTTTTTGTTTTTTTGGATTAATTAAAAATCTTCTACAAGCTTCAGCCAATTTTTTCGTTGCTCCATCAGCAAATGGTCTTATTGTAGCATCTGTACCACCTGAACTACCTAATTTACACAATCCTACTAAAGCACGTACTCTAATAGAATCATCTTTAGATTGGTACAACTTCTTTAATATATTCACGCCTTGATTGATAATTGTGGTAGCTTTGTCTTTTTTGGATGCAGCAGCAATAATACATTCGCAAGCAACTTTTTGTTGTAATAGATCTTCTGTTCCTGCCATAACAAGTATCATTTCTAAAATACCTCCTTTAGCAATTATTGTATTTCCAACATCTAGTGGACCAAGCAATAAAGTTGTTATTGCAACTACAACACGAACCTGTTTAAAAGAATAATATAAAATGAATAAATATATTATATATTTATATTTTTCATAATGTAGATCAAACAAATATATTATTTACCTTAGATTCTATATCTGGTGTAAGTAGTTTATCTTTTATATATTCATCAATAGCATTTCTAAATTTCTCCTTTGCTGCATCATAATACATATTTTCATAAATTCTTGCCAAACACACACTTGTTATAGTTCTAGTAGATGATGTAATGTGCATTGAGGATTCATACTTATATTCTTCAAGCTCACTAGCTACTTCCATTAAACGTTTCAAGCCATGAAGTTCAACTAATCGTTCTGCCCAATTTAATGCAGTATAGTGAATATTACGCATAATAAGTTCTATAATTGCATCTCTAGCCAGTCCAGAAATTGTTCTGCTTGTTACACTATACAGTAAACAAGATAAAATAGTATCTATCTCCTTGTTGTATTTATCACACAATTCTTTGTTTGGTTTTGAATCTGGTTTGTTAGTCATTCCACTATATGTGTTTAGTATTGTCTGTAAACATAATTTTAAGAAGATATTAAGATGAACATACATGTTAACATTAAAAATAACAATTTTTCATATTTATTTACTAACCTGTAAGCAATATTGAGCAGCATTTACTCTTTCTGCAATTTTACTATTGATCATTTCTAAACACCAAGGTATACCAATTTGCTTTATAATAGTTTCAGTTCTATTAATGTTATCTTTACATAATTCTGCAATAATTCGAACGCCAATTGTTATTATATCCTCATTTTTCTCAAATTTAAGCATCTTTATTATTTTAGAGAATACTCCATCATTAAACATTATTTCTGCTCCTGCTCTTTCCCTAGCAAGAACAAGTAAATTGTTCATTGCTGTTTCCCGTTTTTCATTATCTCCTTTCATTTCAAAAGCTATATCCATCATTTGTGATACCTTTAAAAGAACATATTCATGTATTGGTTTGTGTATTAGAGAAAAAGATATTTTTATAGTTTCAACTATGCAAAAGTTTTAAAATATACTTTGTAATCTATCATGTTATATAATGAATGCTAATATACAAACCTTTACACTAACACGAGAATTTTGTCTATATCTTTCTTGGACAATTTCATGTAACTTTGCAGCAATAGGTTGAATTGCTTTATTGCCAGGATCTGCAGAAATAATATATCTTGCATCACGATATGCTTCTTCATATCTTTCCAATGCTTCTAATGCTTGACATCGACGAAACAATGCTTTTGGATCATTTGGAGATATTTTAAGAGCTTTATCACAATCTTCAATTGCTTTGTTAAACTCTTCTTGTTTTAAATATGTAGCTGCACGATTCTTATAATATATAGCTTTCTCTGAATTATCTTCATTTGTAAGTTTCAATGCTTTTGTATAACAACTTAAAGCTTCTGACCAATTTCCTTTATTGAATTCCACATTGCCTTCCTCCTTCCATTCATGTGCAGTCAAATTTGTTGTTTTTGTCATGTTGTTTAACTAAACGTTTTTTAATAAAAAAAATTAATTATACATTGTTTCAGAAAAATGTTTATGTTATAAAACAGTTTAACATAACAATTATATAAATAAATTATAGTATATTATTTACACAGCATATGTTTAAATTTTAAATAAATCATATTTAATACATAATTGCTATGTCAAGGAGAAATTATGAATAATACCAATACACACATATGTAAAACACTATACACGTACCAAGAACTAAATATTATATGACTTTCTTTGAAATATTAGAGATTTAAATGTTAAAATTTGATTGCCGGTATTTCTTTCGAATGTCTCTAATGCAATACTGAGGCTGGCACTGCTTCTGCATCATATTTAAAAAGGGAACAGATCTATCCAGACGTCACTAGACTATTGCATGTTTATTTTAAACTGTGTTCGTCCCACGATCGAATAAAAATAAAACTGCCGGATTAAAATAATTTTCAAACCCGTTAGTAACGTTATCATGTTACCTACGTCTTTGCTATATTGAATTTTCTTTTTACAAAAGTTAAAAATTATATCCATGTAAAACATGTTTATATGTATTAAATCATCAATGTTTGTTTATAATACTTCATATTTTCTATTTAAGTTGAAATACAAATACGCGTAGCATGTATGTACATACCTACATAAATATGTAGTGCGCATATAAATATTGGCGCGATTTTTAAATACGCTAGACACTAACATTAATATTATGAAAGTATTGGTACATTCACTAGATATATCAAATTGTTTATGTAGAAATTGAAAAGTATAATTTTAGACTTTTATATAATAATTAGAGAACATCATTAACATTATCACCACAGGTTAGCTATCTATTTATAGGTTGTAATCCTAGGTTTTATGTTTATGATTTAAGATTAACTTAGGTTTAAAATCCAAGACAATTGATCATATCCAAAAACTATAATGTATGAATGGAGAAATATATATACATATATATATATGGAGAGAGATAGAGAAAGAAAAAAAACGTCATTATATAAATAAAGAAAATATACGTTTATTGAAAAAAGTATTTTATTTATTTTACTTTCGTCATTACATTACATTCTCCACATCGCAGTTGTATTGCAGCGATATACAATGATTTTAAATTCTTGTTTCTAATTTCTTCATTATGATGTATGGGTTTATAATTTTCCATTAGATACTTTTTTCATTCGTGAATTAAGATTACTATTAATTTGGAAGTTATGAGCGAAATTTGAAATTTAATTTTATATTATATTATTAATGATAACATTATTTGTAATGGAAGTGCACATGCAGGAAAAAATATACACATACACATAATTAAGCAACTTTGATGTAATAATTGAACTAATTTATAATATTATCGCAATAATTTCCTATGTTATTACTGGACAAATTTGTTTATTAAATAAAATTCAGAATAACAATGTATGTCCAACTACTCACCTATCTGGTAAAAATTGGCAATTGGTTGAGCTAAAATATAATACAAATTATTTGAACAATCACCATACATTTAATCCATTTAAGTTGTCGCAAAAATTTTTATGACAAGAAACATATTTAAAAAAAAATCGTATTGTCCTTCTCTAATTTATCGAAACCAATTAAAAAATATACGTATATTTTATTTTTATTACAAAAATGTACTCAATCCTGTTTAAATTTCTTGCATTGAATAAAAACATAATAGTGTACTATCTTACTGAATATTTCGAAATAAATTTAATTCCAATATTGCGTAAGTGTTATATTGATTTAATAAGAAATTCGATATTCTAATGTACATCGATATTTATGGCATGTATAGGAATTATTTTATGTGAGCTAAGTAATATGTACCAATGTGTTCTATTGTATTTTAGATATTAAACATTGTAACAGCACTTACATACTATACATGTTATTTTATTTATGAACCTACTTAATAACATTCGTGATTATTAAATATTTCGTGGTAATAGTTATACATGTGTCTAAATTTTGTAAACATTTTTATATGAATCCCACTTAAATACTGTAAAAAGAATTTTGAATATATGTTTATGAATAACTTCACTTGTAATTTTATACAGTTTAACTTATAATAAAACAAAATAAAAATTCGTTATACTTATTAATATCTACAATATAAAGCTATTACAATTCTATTAATTTATGAAAATAAAATCCGCAACTGCAATAGAAAAATCTCTTTTATATAAAACTTAGTTATATAAGTAACAAACATTGTGTTCTACTTTTTCTATTTTATAATCGAAATTATATTTTATAAATTGCACAAGTAAATCTTATATGAAAATATATTTATTTTTAATCACAAGAATTTCTGCGACGAACCTTGGACTGGCAATGAATGGTGATAAGTAATTAAGAATAATCTAGAAAATTTCTAACCAGAGTCCATTTAGAACTGTGTAAAATCATATTAAGATAGACTACTTACATTATCATTGATTAATAAAAAAGATAGTACGAATGATGATAACTGAAATGTTGCGAGGTTATGATAGAAACAGAAATTTCGTTATTAACAAAATATGGTGATAGAAGAGATGAGTTCTTTTTATTTTAGTAGACTATTATTATTGAATGTTTCAGCTGCCCCTAGCTTCTGTTGAAGATGCTTCTTCACCACGTTGTATTTTTAGCCATTCAACAAATTCATCAAGCATTACTGGCCCTGTAAAAAATGCACGCACTAAATGTAAAGTATACACATAATTAAAATATATTTGTTAGTGACATTATGCGATTACACACATGCTCCATCTAAATCATAATTAGCTAAATCATGATTGATTGTACGAGAAAATTCTAAAATGTTGCACCACTGATCTTTATTGATCACTTTGTACTTCGATTGATCTAGGAACTGAGCGAATTGTGTAAACAATGGCCAATGTTTTCCCAAAAGTAATTGTAACATAACTCTTGCTGTTTCCATATCCATACTTCTTTGATCTTTGTCCTAAAATATGGTGTATAATACATATACATGTCTGCAAAAGTTTTAATACATACAAAATAAAATGCTTACTCTAGCAAAATCATAAGCATATCTGTATATTCCCTTAAATGTATGTGGATCATTTAATTGATTCCTTAGGTACTCAAGTTTCTGTTGTATTTTACTAATACAATCACACTGTAAGTCCGAAAGACCTTTTAACCATTCGCTTAGTGTGAAGAAACCCATTTGTCGGGCATTCATTTTATATGCAAGAACAAGCATCACTACATTTTCAGGTTCCACACCAATATCCTCACAAAACTTTTCCATTCCTTCAGGCCCAAGAGTATCTGAATCATCAGGTGTTGTATATTCTCTAAACCATGTGATACAACGTTTTTGGGAAAAAGATGAAGCACTTGAAACATCTTCTGTTTTTGAATAACGTCTTGCACTGGAAGGAAGTAACATAATGTTTACTGTATTTAATATAAAAAGATCTATTAATGTGACCCGGTTATAGCTTTAAATCGTTATTGGTTTATACGTATAACATAAGTTTAAATTTGTTGCAACACAATTTACCTAGATGTATGTCTAAGTCTTTTTGAAGGATGCCTCGATATACCTTCTTCATGGGCACTAGGTGACATTTCAATAGGCGTATGATGATTTGTGCTAGAGGGCGCTCTACGCTTGCTGCGTGGCATCCCTCTTTTAACTAAAAAAAATAATTTAACATTTACATAAATTAACATAAAATATAACAATTAACTATTTGATATACTTATTTACTTATTATACACAGTTCTTACCTATTAATTAATATATTAAAATTCCTAATATAATGAATATGAATATAATTCTCAAAAATAAATATATTATTAATAAAACTTAATAATATATATTTATAAATATTTTCAACTGACATTAATTACAATAGATTGTTATATCTAATTTATATAAGTTTTGATTGTTATAATTCAGTAATTAAATATGTAATATAAATATTTATAAATATATTCCCAATTTTGTTTCATTAAGAAAATAAAAAATATGAATTGACAAAACAATAATAAGTCAATATCAAAAGAGGCATAAAACTAATTTGTCCGTATATTAAAATAGTATAAAAAGACATAAATAAATTACTCACCACGCAGCAACAATGTAAGTAATATGAAAGATTAAGAAGATTTAAAGGATCCGTAATATAGCTGGTTTATACTGGCTAAACTGACATTTCCTTTCAGTCTTAAAAGATCAAGTTTGAGGTTAGGTACGGCAAATAATCGGAGTATATCGTAATTTTCAATGTTTTTTACTTTAGCTTTAACCGCTTTGTACATGTGATGTTGCAAATAAATACCTAAGAGTTATTAATATATATTTTCAGACACACTAATTTTGAATTATGTTCTTAATGTAGAAAAAGAAGTATCAAGTTAAATAGTTACAGAGCTTATATATGCAAATTATTTTCTGCTGCGACATGAGTCGTACCGTAATACCAAATGCTTGCAGAAATATGAATCAATGATTATCACATTATGAAATATATAAATGTATAATAAATTGAAAAGACCCTCCCTACCTTATTGAACGAACCACTAGAACAATTGTACCAGAAATGTATTTCTCAGAGTCAAAAGTCAACATCAATATAAAACTTGCTTTGTAGTTTAGTCTATAAAAATAACGTCAAACATAGTGCCAGCGTCATCAAATATTTAAGTAATTTATTAATTTGGATATTTTGTACTACCTAAACGCTGCACGGTTAAATAAAATCTTTTGCAGTGCAGCTTTATTTCATTTTATTGCCGTTTTGAGACAGCATGCCTTTTCGCAGGGATACCAAATGTAGAATTTATTTCCCACTAGCATGGACAATTATGAAATAAAAATGAATATTGATGTTTCATCATTAATTTGTATTATTTTAATATTAGCAAGGCTTAGTGTAGGAAACTTAAAAATGTACAAATTTAAGCTATGCGGTGTGATACCATAAACTAACAATTTTAAAAAAAGCACGTGCAATTTATAAAATATTAATATATAATTTACGTATATTTGCCATTTTTATGATAAGATTAATCTTTTATTTATAAATTAAGAATAAAAATAACATGTATATAAATCAAATTACAGGTGAACGGCAGGACAGGGGCATTATACAATATACTCTTTGTCGTATAGTTTGGGTTCACAAATAATGTTACCATTTTGTTGTTGATTCCAATATTACCGATTCAGCAGTAGTCAAGTAGTAGTACCGACCGTTAAAAAAGCAGAGATCTTGTCATTGACAGTAAAGGTACAGGTGGCGTAAAAATCTGTGTGGTTTTTTTTCACGATCGGTATTTCAAAACGTGAAACAGGAAAATCCAAATCCCAAATTATGAATGAGAATTTTGTTGATTTGAAATTCGAAACTATACATTTGTATAAATAATTATATTATAAATTTTATTATTATAGATAGTAGTTACATATTTTTAGTTAATTGTTCCTTTCTAATCGACGAATTGAAAAAGTAATTAACAGCTGACTGTTTATTAATGCTATAGTATAATAGAAGATTAAATAGAAAAGAAATTTATGTTAATACAATATTTTTGAGAAGCAAATATGGCTACTATTGATGCAGAAATTAATAAGGAGAAGAATAATTTCTTAGCTGCATATCACATTCTAAAATTTTCAAAAAATGATAAAGATGATACAGAAGTTGTAGATATTGAACGTAGATGTTTTGCTATGAAATATTTAACAGCAAAACAGTGGTAAGTCCTATAATCTTATCTTCTATTCAAATATAAGTAATTCATTCAATGTATCAAATACATACATAAATTATTTCATATAGTGAATCAGAAGACATAGCAGCTTGTTTACTTCAAAGAAGCTTGGAAGATTATCAAAACTTAATGGAAAATAGAAATGGGATAAATAATTATTGGAAACAATGTAAGTTACAAACACCAAAGATCAATAGTAATCCACAGAAATGGAAGTCAGGTTTATGCGACATAAATATGGCACTAAATTTTGTGAAATCTTTACCTTGCCAAGATAATAATACCATGCCATGTCATAAAAGATTATTTAATGATAGACATGTGGAGAATATCATTAATATATGGAAAAATAAAGAAACTGCACCAAGAAATAGAAAGATAAGTATTCAAGCAAAACCAAATCTTAGTCAGAGTTCAAATGCAAGTAGTAAAAAAGAAGTTGAAGATAACATGCAATGTGAAATTGATAAATCTTCATTTTCATCCAATAGCTCTACAGATGAAAGTATTAGCACACAAATGAGTTATAATAAACAACCTAAGACTTATTCTGTTAATCAAGAAAATCAAATTTATGCGCAGCAAAGCCTTATTAAATTTGCATCTAGATCAAACGTTAAATTTACAACAGAAGATTCATTTAAAGCATCTAAAAATAATCAGGATCCATTGAATTATCATAGAAATAATAAGAAATTAAAAACACAAGTTTCTATTCAACATAATGAAGAAGATTCTAACACTGTTAAATCTAAAATGAGCTTTTTCAAAACTGCTAGAGATGAATTAAATGTGCAGCAAATGAAAGCTAATAAGCCAATGCAAAAAAAGACTTTAGGAGGGAAGGGATCTGTTAATTCTAAATTTGTTTGTCCATTTAAAAGGGAAAAAGAAAAAACTCAGGAAAACATGTACAACAATGAAAGTGACACAATGGAAGATGAGAGATTAAAAAATGTAGAGTCAAAAATGGTTGAACTAATCAAGAATGAAATAATGGATTCAAAAACAGCTATTTGTTGGGATGATATAGCTGGTTTAGAATACGCGAAAAAGATTATAAAAGAAGTAGTTGTGTATCCTATGTTAAGACCTGATATTTTCACTGGTTTACGTAGACCACCCAAAGGAATTTTATTATTTGGTCCACCAGGTACAGGGAAAACACTTATAGGAAAATGTATAGCATCACAAAGCAAGTCAACGTTTTTTTCAATATCTGCGAGCTCTTTAACTTCAAAATGGATAGGTGAGGGAGAAAAAATGGTCAGAGCGTTATTTGCTGTTGCTAAGGTTTATCAGCCATCAGTGATTTTTGTTGATGAAATAGATTCGCTGCTCACTCAAAGATCCGAGACTGAGCACGAAAGTTCTAGGAGATTAAAAACTGAATTTTTGGTGCAATTAGATGGAGCTGCAACTGCAGATGAAGATCGCATTTTAATTGTAGGAGCAACAAATAGACCACACGAACTAGACGAGGCAGCACGTAGACGACTGGTTAAAAGACTGTATGTTCCTCTACCTGAATTCCAAGCACGTAAACAGATCATATATAATCTATTAATAACTGTTCCACATAATCTTACTGAAGAAGATATAAATAATATAGCTGTACAGTCAAAAGGATATTCCGGAGCCGATATGTCGAATTTATGTAAAGAAGCTAGCATGGGACCAATTAGAAGTATTCCATTTAGTCAATTAGAGAATATTAGAAAAGAAGATGTCAGACAAGTAACAGTTGATGATTTCAAGGAAGCACTGGTACATGTACGTCCTAGTGTATCAGAATCAAGTCTAACAACTTATGTCGAATGGGATGCTACATATGGAACTGGAACAGCACAGAATTATAAAGCATAACACATACTTTTACCATTTTTATAATAGTATTAGTGTATTTTTGTACAGTACAAATTTTTATAACAAAAATACTTTTTGCGCTATAGTGAACAACTTCTTAATAATTACAATCAAAAACTCAAATTTTCATTTATTATTATATTATAAATAAAACTTAATTTATAAAAAATTTTATATTAAACTTATGATTACTTTTTGGTTTGCTTAAAAAGTATATCACATAAACTTAACAATATAGAATTTTTTGTGCTTAAAAAGTATATCACATAAACTTAACAATATAGAATTTTTTGTGCTTAAAAAGTATATCATATAAACTTAACAATATAGAATTTTTTGTGGTATCCAATAATTAAATATTCATCAATATTAACCATTATATTTAATGAAATAACAGTTGAGGAATCAGGACACAATTTATTTGAATTAATAGCATTAAAATCAATTGCTCCAAAATCGTCTATATAATATATATGAACATTTCCTGCACAGAAGTAATTATTTAATAATAATAATGTAAATAATCTTATATTACATGAAAAGATTACCTGAGTCCAATCCTAAAATGAGTACATGCGCATATATTAAAATTGCAGTAGGTGTCCCGTGTAAGATAGGAAATAAATTATAGATTTTCCATTGTTTTCCTTGCACCAAAAAGCCCACATATCCATATTCTATAATAATTGCATTATTGAAATATTTTATTAATTTTATATGACTATTTTATATATCTATTTAATGTATATAATTGTTTACCTGTAATGCAGGCAATTATATTTGGTTTAAATACATAATAACGACGAATTCTTATATTTGGTGGTTGAACATGTGTATAAGAGTTCACGTGTATAAGTGTATAATCCTTTTGATTTGCATTCAAAGTCAAATCTACACAGCACCCTCCTTCTGTATATAAAAGTACCTAAGTCACATTTTAATTTAAGTAATAAATCAAGAAATTATAATTTTTTTCTGTAGTTACTCCATTATTATTACTTTATTATTGTCTGCACCAATGGCAATAATATTATCTGAATCAAATTCATACACAGTTCTTGGTATTGATCCCACAATACTTATTATATTATGCATGGCAATATAGCAATAACTGTAACTTGTACTATTAAATGTTTAATATTTAGTAATGATCACATTAATTGTTTTGATTATAATTTTGTGTCCTTTAAATCATACCAAATTAATTTTCCACGGGTTCTATCAATTGGCTTCAATGTACTCACATCCCAAAAGCATATGTGATTATTTATAGAACAAGATATACAAACAATACTTGTTTCTATAAAATATAAATGATTAATTAAAAGCCTCTTTATCAGATTTTTGTTTAGTAAAATTTATAAATACCATCTCTGAGAAGCTTTACACTTTCTACATATTCCATATGATCAACTATATGTTTGCTCGTATGTAAATTAGGAATATAGTAAAAATAAACGAATCCTGCAGATGTCCCCATTGCTAATAAATTTCCTACAAAAAGCATGTTATAAATACTAAATATAATTTTATATCTTTAATGTATTACCTGAAGTATCTATACAAGTAATATACTCTGAATGATGGTCTTTTAATGGCTTAATACATTTACTTTGTGCATTACATTTTTTCATGTTTTTACATTTAATCCATAATTTATACATAGCTATCCAAAATTTAGCATCATGTTTCTCATAAAAATTAGTATATTTCTTTGGACTCAATGTTTCGCATAAAGTGGTCCGAAAATGTTCAGGAATTTTATCTTTGCACAATTTATGCCATAGGACACTTCGCTAAAACGAATACACCAGAAAAATAATTGGCAGATTAAATACAAATATGTTTCACATATATTATGCAAAATCATTCATAATAATGTATTATGTGAGTATACATGTATACATACTCGTTCTGTTACGAACACTCAAGTTTTGTAGCAAAAGTTATATTTATTTACCTTCAATACTTTATCGATAATTTCCTTCCAACATTTACAAATCATTTTCAAATTTATAAGTGTTAGCGGATCGACGTACAAAAATATATGTTCCCATATATCGGGAGGGAAAATCATTGTTGTATTATAAATCAAACGAATTAAACGTAACTAAATGAAAAATGTTAAAGATATTCAGCTATATGTATTTCCTGCTAGCTGCTTGTTATGTCTGTGCTATAAATGTATGTAAAGTTTTTATCGATTGTTATCGATTTTTATCGCAATGTTGTTGTGTGTTGCGTTCGAAACAATTTTGAAAATTCCTAAAATGAGATTTCCTTTCATAATTACATCGGCGATTATGAAAGTGGAGTAAGTTATATATTTCTTTTCTCGAAATATTTAGATATTTAGACTTTTGCATTTGGGTAAAAATACTTTCTCATTATGAAACCAAATATTTCACGACAAATTCTTACATAGTATACATTTAGTATATACAATAGCATACATTTTTTTTAGATAACATTTTTAATTAATTGCTAGATTTTTAACTATTGGACAAAATCATTTACGAAAACATTTTATGTTACTGTAACATAAATCGATGTGATACATACTAAATGATAAATTAGATTTTTTAATTTTCTACTCAGACAACTTTCATAATCACCGGCATGAAATTTGTCCGATGAGTGACTCCATTTATGTTACTAAATTTAATAATTGTTGCAGAAATATGATTAAATTTATATGACAGCTTTCACATAAAATACTTAATGTTTATAAGAAGAATCATTTTATTTCATCATATGTCAAGAACTATATAGAAGTTATGGAACTTATAGGGTAGGTCGAAGTTCCGTTGTATGTTACATATCGGGAAAAGTGTTCCAGTTTCAGTGCAAGATTCACCAAAAGGATAAAAAAAGCTTATAAAGGTCAAGAGCATTTAATGTCGAGTCGAATCAATAAATATTAAATTGTAGTTTAAAGAGGATCATCTACGCCAAAAAGTTTGTATTGGCTAGGAACGTGATGTGACATAGAAAATATTGATTTGACATTAAGCCAGAGCTTTTACCAGGTTCTGCACGTGTACGGATGAGTGGAATCTCTAACCTTGAAAATTTTAAACAATCTCGTCTCTATAAGAATAATTGTAGCAAATTCACTTCATTCATTATATAATTAATTGCAAAATGACAGATCAAGGTATATATAATATTTTGTCATTTATATACTTATACATAATACAAATTAAGAATAAACATTTATAGTTATCAGTCACATATTACATTTTGATTATTTCGAAAATTATTGTTTATCTAATTGAAAAATAATTAAAAAAATTATATAAATAATTTAAAATTTATTCAGTAATTTTCTGAATTACCAAACGACTGCATTTTTCTATTGATATTAAATTTTAATATTATTAGTAACACTTAATATAAAGTTGATTTCTTTTAATGTTTTTCATTCCTTAGCCATTTCTTCAAAAGATAATTATGAATGCGAAATGGATGGAACAAGTGATGATGATAGCGGAGATGATTGGGAAGAAGTAACAGAAGATTTTGAATCTATACCGTGCCTTTTTTGTAATGAAGTTGCCAATAACTTTTCTACGGCACTAGAGCATCTAATAGCTTCACATAGATTTGATTTAAAAAATTTTATAATCAAACATTCTTTAGATACTTATTCCTATATTAAATTGATTAATTTTATTAGACATAAAAATGTTTTACCTGATCAGCTAAATGCATTGAACATAAAAACATGGGAAAGTGAGGAATATTTAAGACCTGTTATAGAAGATGACCCTTGGTTAATGTTTGGTAAGCATGAATACAATTAAGTTTATTACAAATTAGTGTTTCTTAAATTATATTTGATTTTCATTCATTATTTCTGCACATAAAGATATTGAAGATTTAGAAGAAAAAACAACGAAGCCTATTGCATATACTGTAAATTCAGAAAATGGGTGTGTCACATTATCTGAGGCACATTTTGCCGAATTACAAAGAACAATACAAACACTTAAAGCACAACTGGAACAACGTGAATCAGCATGTCTCTTGGCAATACAGGTATTCACATACAAAGCTTAATGTCTATATGCAAAATAAAACAGATTTTAAAACATTCAATTCTAGCAAATAGATGAAATGGCAGAAAAAGCACAAAAATTGATCTTAGATGGTGATTTAGATGAAAACAATACTTTCAGCTCTTCTGGTAATTCTAATTGTAATGTTGATAAGGGTTACTTTAATATTTATAGCCATTTTGCCATACATCATGAGATGTTAACAGTATGTATATATATTTTTTTAAAATAATGAGTATGATTACAATTTAATAATGAATACAATTATTTTTACAGGACAAAGTACGAACCGAAAGTTATAGAGATGCATTCTTAACAAATGCTAACAGATTTAGTAATTGTGTGGTACTAGATGTTGGTTGTGGAACTGGAATTCTGTCTATGTTTGCAGCAAAGACTGGATGTCGCAAAGTAATCAGTGTTGATCAATCAAATGTAATATATCAAGCAATCGATATAGTAAGGTAAATAGGATATAGTAAATAGCACTTTCAATATTTGGTTTTTCTTATCTAACATGATCTTTTTTAATATATCATAGAGAAAATAATTTAAGTGACATTATCACTTTAAAAAAAGGTCGGCTGGAAGACATTAATCTCGATGAAGATAAAGTAGATGCGATTGTGTCTGAGTGGATGGGATATTTCCTTCTATTCGAGGGTATGTTAGATACAGTGATATATGCAAGAGATAACTATTTGACTCCTGGTGGAATACTTCTTCCTAATAGATGCACACTCAGTATTGTGGGAAGTGGAGATACTAGTATGTATCTTTGAAATAATAAAATTATATATTTTTTAATTTACTCTTTTTATTTTATTATTTTTTAACTTATCAATTTTTGTAGGGAGATATGTCGAACTCATTGATTATTGGTCGAACGTGTATGGTTTTAAAATGAGCTGTATGAAAACGGAGGTTTTACGTGAACCGAGTATAGAGATTTGCAACGCCGACGAATTAATAACTAGCACTGTTGAGATACAAGCATTCGATTTATACAAAGTAACGAAAGATTGCGTAAATTTTTCGTCACCCTTCGAATTTAAAGTAAAAAAGACTGGATCACTAACTGCGATTGTTGGCTATTTTGATATCTTCTTTGACTTGGACAATCCAATTTATTTTAGTACGGGACCCTATTCGCCTCCAACACATTGGAAGCAAACAGTATTTTCGTTGAACGAACCTATTAGCATTACCGAAGGTAAGTTAAATAAAAGTTGAAATAAAAATTATTGATTATTACATACAAGAAAATAAATATAAGAATTTTTTATAGGGGAAATTTTACGTGGTAAATTAGTCTGTCGTAGACATGTTAGAGATATTCGAGGACTCATGATTACAATTCATATTAAGAATACTAGCCAAGTTTATTACTTAGAATAATCTAATGATATTCGCTTTGAAGTCTACTTAATAGACGTAAGTGCCAAAAAGGAAAAAAAAGAAAAAGAAAAAAAAACAAATAACATAGGGTCCATAACAGCTTGCTGGCTATAAAACTGTTGATGACTATCATTAAAAATTAAATAATAGATGAAATACGGTTTAAAAAGCGTAGGAAAAATCGTTCAGTATCCGTATTTTTTATGGGATTGTGATTTACATTTTGAGTCCCTGTAAAACTGTAGAAATCATATAATCTCGTATAGATCGAAAGGTTTGACTCCTGCAATGATAAAGATAGATATAAACAATCTTTATATACATAGGATTTTTTTACTTTATTATATATTTTTTTTTAACATATATAACCAAAGATTATACGTTGATTTTTTCCGTAAATTATCTTACATAATCACAACGCACATGCTTTCTACAGGATATCGTCGCAATTAATGCGATCTTTACGGTACAGATTATTTACGATTTGTGCCTTTTTGATAGTCGATGAACTTAAACATTTATAATTGACCATAAAGTTGACGTTTTGGAAGGTTAGGTAGTTCCGAGAAAAGCGATATGATAGCGTTTCATTTTACAGTTCTGTCGAATTATGTAAAAAATTTTATAACAGTGTTGAAAGAGATATTTAAGTACATACCCGGTTGCACAAATATTCTATTGATTCAAATAATGATGGTTCCAAATTTTTAAAATATTTCTTAATGATCATTTTAAATAATGATATCTTGTATTTGAAAAAAAATGATCATATTTAATTAGTGCAGTCGGGATTATTCTTACGCTTTTATTAAACAAACAACGATTTCGAGTTCGCTCGAGTTAAATATAATCCAAGAGTCCTATAAATAACTTCAACAAATGAATTAAAAAAGAAATATGCATAATTTTTACTAGCATATCTTCTTCCGTCACGATACTATGTATCTTGAATTTCAATATTTCATACTTGTTAATGATTAATCGAATCGTCCAGAATTTATTTAAAAATACAAATATTTTTGCCAGCTTTCTTGCATGTGCTATTGTAGAATAAGTACCCACATTTAATAATTAACCCTTAATGAAACAAAAATGAATTAACACCAATTATAAATCCGATATTTCATCTAATATAATTTATAAAAAAAATAATGCGATTATACTTCTTCTCGATTTCCTTTAAGACTATTCTAGGAAAAGAATTCATGGTGGAACTGTATTGCTTACAAATTCATAATAATTTAGTTCCCTCTCTTGAAATTGCCTGGCATATTGTTTGTAACCCAGGGTCAATTTAAAAAGTACTTATGCTTCCAGATTAAGGTATGTAATACAACTCTGTGATATAAAAAAATAAGTAATAGTAAATTTATTTGATTGTAAGTCAGGAGGAATTATTACCTTCCTTGATTATAATATATGTACTTTTACATAAGTAATCTATTACTCTAATGCTTAAAATCAAATAAATTGAAAAAATCTTACAAGTTTAAATTATTTCATATTCACATTTTGCTATCACGTATTTCTACAAATTCAGTCATACATATAAAAACCTCGACATTTTTATTCATTTATACTGTTTTTTTACGTTATTTAAATCTAGTCAGTATGTATCATCTATAATACTAGATCCTTTCTTCTTAGTCTTTAACGATTATCGATTGCAAGTTGATGCTCAAACGTTTCGATTCAATTAACAAAATACTTTCACTTTCTTTTTCAATATCAAAATATACATTGACAAATCTCTAATCGTAGAAACGTTATCTTTTTAAAGCAATTTTAAGATACATCCTGTGAGCGAAATTCACAATAAATCACAAATGTTACTTTTACTTTTTTGTACAATTTTTATAACAAGTGGAATCCTAAACTTTTAATATCGGAAGTTTGGATTATCAGTTTGCCAACCCTTTGCATTTGGTCCAAATTGATAAACTAATCTTCGACCGAGTACAGGTTGAAAAATTTTGCTTTTATAATAATACCTGAAAGAATATTTTTTATATAAAAATATTGCACAATCAACAAACAGAATTTAAACAAAAAAATGAATAAAAAATTACCTCATTGCCCGACTCAGTTTCTCGTATGTCATTTTTGTATTTCCTTTTCTTGAACCCCATCGTTTCGCGACTTCGTCGCTTTTAACGAACCGAAATTTCGCCTGAGAATAATCTTCCCAACAGATTAAACTTGGACACGTTTCTCGATTACGTAAGAGGTCCCTGATGAACTCCCAAAGCTTTCCCTGGCTAGTAGCTATATAACAGTATATTGGTATCATTGCATCATTGAATTAAGAAATACATACTTTATTTCACAGTAGAAATGCTTACAATTTTTTTTTGGTTTTAATACTCTTGGTCTCCCTGGTGGCCGTTTGGTAGTTTGGTAATCAATACTATTATTATCTGATTCTGCGTCTATAAAAATAAAAACAATATTTACATACTTTATTATAAAAAAAGATAATCATTTCGTATAAAAAAGTTCAAAGGATTTATATTACCTGATGTACTGTTGGAATTAATTCGCGCATATTCGTCTTCAGAATGAGGATGGATGGTATTAAATGGTGGAACTGTAATTACATAGTTTTGTTTTTACTAACTACTAATGACGACTGATTCTTAAATAAAAACTATCACTGAGACACAGCGAAATAATATTATGTACATAGTACGATTTATTCATTATGGTTGTTTATTACACTATTATTTTTTGTTATCAACATTTATACGTAATCATAATTACATACGTATATTCGAGATATGCTGAGAGTGGAGTAGGTCATAGAGTCGATCTCCGTACATGGGATCATGATTGATAAAATCGTCTCTGGTAAAGGTGACCAACTCGTTTCCTGGTACCGCAAGACTATGTTGTATCAGACTATACGGTTGTCCGATATAAGATGCCGCAGACATCAACCAGTTTATTGTTTCTTCTTGACACCAGTTTCTAATAGGTTTGTCAGACCAACCGGTACCATCGATTTCATTATTTTCATCACCTGTTGAATATATGGTGATATGAAAAAATTTATACAAGTCGAAAATGAAGAATACATCAAGATAAAATTTTTTCGTACATAACATCATAAAACAAGATTATATTTGAGAACAAATTGTTTGGAAAATATAATTACTACATAATAGCTAGTTCTATATGATTCTATATATATATTTATTAATAAATAATAATAATAATATTTTATATTGTAAAATGTATATTAATAAAATGTTAATGATATCTTATATTAATAAAATTAATGTAATACCAATTATAATAGTGACGTTTGAAAGAAAGTATAGATATAATTAAGCAAAGTTATTTTTCATGAATTACCAAAGTAACACTTTTTTCGGGGAGGTTCGTAACTACGCGTGGTCAGGGCATTAGTTTTCAACGTGACCAACGAGTCCATATCCAGTACGAAATGATCATCGTCGTCATTTAGATTAGGAAACGAAGGGCATACCTGCAAACAGAACATATCGCATGACAAACAAATCCGAAACGAAATCGGGTTTCTACGTTAATGACCTTGTTGGCGTCTTCAACCGTCCTATCTCTTTTTATCGCTAGAGACTGAGAAAAACGAGATCACTACAATCTCGTTTTCTTGGACTGGCTTTTATACGCGTACGACAAAGATACATACATATATGTATGTATTTACGTCTCGATTCTGGGCAAAGCATCTGCATAAAACGGATATCGGTAATTTGCAATAAATAACCGCAAATCGTTGTTTCAAATGTTATTTATTTTGTATTACGTGGCTTCGAACGCTTTATGCAAAGTCAAGCATGCGGTGAATGATAATAATATCTTATATTAGTAAATTAGTGTGCATATAAGTGTTGCTTAATCGCAATTAACTGATATGTAACATTATTGTTTCAAGTATCATATTTTTATAATTATTTTTGTCGTGTCTTATCTTTTTGTAGTGGTTCTTTCTTTATAATTTCTAAATATTTAATATAGAAAGTATCATATTTTAATTTTTAGTCTTTAAGTTATTATTAAATTTTCTATCGATGCATGTTGATCCGTGTAAACTTATTTGGACGTAGTAATGGGTGCTATTGATATCCTTTCGTATATTTTCTTTTTTTTTTAATAATACGTATAAATGTAGCATATACAGTTTGTCACAAAAGCATTTGATATAACGACGGTCAGTAGATAGTCATATAGCCTTTTTCTCGATTAAAAAATTCCAACTACCATCTGTATCAATATTTGCGCAATAATTTACTGTATCAATACAATTGATACAGTATTGTCAGAAATATTGTTCCGTTTCGTAGAATTGACAACATTTTATTGCTCTCATAAATCATTTCACTAAATCTACAAATGCACTTGTTTCGCACCTAAGTGCGAATACTCGTACGATATAGACGCTCGAGTTATCGCGTCTCCGATCATCATCACTTTTCGTAGAAACGCAATTTTTACAATCTTGCAACTCTTTTCCAAACAGAACAATAAACTCTCGTACTAACTTGATAGAAATATATTTTATATTTTATATTGTATCTAAAAAAAGAAATGAAACATCGTCTGATACTTCGTAGATCGGTTGTCAAAAACTTCGAACAATTTTTCTATTTATAACTTCTTCTAATTCTTTTTATTCGTTACATTAAATTTACAAAAACCTTCGATTAATCATTAAAAATTGACACTGTAATTGTTCATTTCTCTATTCCACTTTGCCTTAGTCTAAAGTATTTTAATGCCATTTCTTACGATACACACGTACGAATTAAACGAAAAAGTTTTCTCAAACGTTTTATAGCTTTCCGTTTTTCCTTATTCAAATATCAATCTGGAATTCGAGAAAAACACAGTATTTTTTTAGAAAGTTCATTATAGCACACTAGCGCTTCACGCGGTGCAGTACTAACAAACCTTTTTTTCTCTAGCACGTGAGGCTCACACATGCGTTCATTCTTCGCAAAGATTACAGAACAGGTAAACAAGTAAAACTCATATAAAATAATCAAAAAACACCGTACCATCCACTAAAACCAATTCAAATAGTCCAAACTGAACAACTTAACAACTTTTTTAGGTAATCGTAACTCACCTCCACTAAGTCGGTTCTATCGTAACTACTGAACGGATCCATTTTTAAGTTCATTCGATTCTTCAACTAAGCAAATACAGACTGTCGTACAAACGAAACAATATGTTCGTTACAGAGAATTGTCACGATTTACGCGAAGGTAAATATATGTCACAGCGCGGCGTGAACAAGTCGCATCACTGTCTATCGAAAAACAGATCGAAAACAAATATACTTCAAACTAAACACGAGGTCGCGGCGTTGTCGCGCAACGCGATACTGATCGCCGGTCGCCGAAATGTCTCTGACAAAGACGCCAGGCGATGTGGTGACGCGAAAGACGTCAGCGGGAGTACCACGGGGACGGATAGCGCGGAAGAGCAGGTTTCAACGGGGATTTCCCGCTCTTTGGAATTGACCAATCACTGGCGACGTGCTTCACGATAGCTGACGCAATAATTGCGGATACACACCATTGGCGGCGGTTGCCGAGATCCGGAGAATCCGAGACGAAAGCGCAGCCGAAAATATAGCTAACGCGGCGGTTATTCCCTGAGTGGCTTCATTATTTTGCGATCCATCGAGGTCGACCGGACGGTACACTGGGATATCCGTATCATCGAAAATCTGGCCGAAACTTCATTTTCTTTAATTTTTCCCCAGCTGTGAAATTTTCATTCTTAGGAAGAATTGAACCAGGAATATTATATTTACAAATTTCATTTTTGCACCCTTGAAGTGATACGTGTAATAAATAAAGCTAAATTTTGATAATGGTCTTCTCAGCGCTTATATACCGTATTTATACAGATCTTTTATTGTGATATCAACTATTCTTTTATGATAATCAACATATTAAAATGGATCATAAATTATTAATGTTTTTCAAGAATTTCATGTATTACTTAAAATATCATTCTGTTATATTTCAGAATAGATCCGAATTTTTGTAAAAAAAAAAAAATTTATTGTAAAGAATACGTTGTTATGTTTATAGTATAATCGTTCAAATTGAATTTCTTTAGCTGTTGTATGTAGAAATGATAATAATGTTACCTATTTTTTAAACCACTAGAACCATTTGGAATTAATTTGATAGTGCGGAATCAATTTGCGATATAATGCAAGAGCGAAAGTTTAGTAAAAAAAAAAAAAAAAAAAAAAAAAAAAAAAAAAAAAAAAAAAAAAAAAAAAAAAAAAAAAAAAAAAAAAAAAAAAAAAAAANGGGTTACAGCGTGCTATTCAAAATTCTGACATGTAAAATAGATCCCCCAGTTTATATAAAAAGAGAGTTTTCTAATATAGGCAAATATTTGGGCAAATATATGTTATGAAAAATTCATATGTGGTGCTTAAAATACATTTTTTTCTAAACAAATGTATACGCCAAATAGGAACACGTGCTGCGAAGATTCGAGTTTTCGCAGTTCAAATTACTAAATCAACCAATCGATATCAATCTTTTTTAAGGTTAAAAGGTTGTACATCCAATCGGTTGTATATAAAATGATTCCGCAAAAACAAATAACAGATAAGAAATGATCGAATGTAATTAAGTGTGCATATCTGTGTACATATATCTTAAATATACTTTATACTTTCATTAACTAAACAACGCATGAAAGAGTTATCGGATATAAATATGTTGTCATAGATGGAATTTCATTCAATGATTTAATGTAATGATTTATAATAATACTAATTTGGGTCAGTAAGGTAAATTTTTCTGGTAAATAATACGTAGTTATAGAAGCATATAATTAACCTAGTTAGTTAAACAGATTTTAATTTTATAATATCTCTAAATTTGATTGTTTTAATTATCTTATAAAATCATTCTCGCTCTCTCCAATCTTCTATAAAAATGTATGCGACTTATATGCTGTATTCACAGATATTATTATATTAATAATCGTATCTTCAAATATTTCCAGTCGATCTATGCTGTTGTGCGAAGCCGGAGTCTTGCGGTTAATCTAATTTCCATAAAATGGAAATCGCTATCGGACTTCGATTTTTTCCTGGAAGTATCTTTTTTAAAAAAAAAAAAAAAAAAACATTTATTGCAAATCAGCAACGATTCAACGCACGAAACAGTTACGAAATAACCAGGAACAAAAATTCGTCTGTACGACGAGACTTCGTCGGTATTCCCGTGACATTGAGGCGTTTGAAGATCTCTACCAAGATTCCATTTTTTTTTCTCTCTTACAGCGTTATTAATAGACACAAGTTGTTCGTCGCATAATTCTCAATAGATTGACTGGCTAGAACCAGTGTGAGAAAAAAAGAAAATGATACTCTGCAATAATGTGCACGTATACCAAATTTTCCTGGAATGTTGGAATACGTTTACATATAGTAGAGGTAAATAGATTGCCAATAATACAGAAATTATATTCTTAAACTTTGTATGTATCATGCACTATACATTACAGAAATATTTTCAATGGATCCGTTAATGTGTCCAATTCGTACGTTCTGCCCTATATACATATAATGTTTCCATTGCATTCGTGCAGACAAAATGCAATATTCGAAAAAGTTTCTCACATTGGCGGCGCCTATGGACTCGTTTATTTATAGTACGCCACGATGTCTCGACATCGGAGTGTAAACATGTCGGTACTACCATGGACTTCATTTTATTTTACGATGTACTTTTCTCTCTCTTTTTCTCTCATGCGCCTTCTTTTTTTCTTTTCCTTTCAATTACGTCTCTACACTGGGAAGAACGCGCTTTTTATCATAACCGCAATCCGTGAAACTCCTGGGGATTACTAATAACCGATTCGAAGAACTGTGATCGCGCAAACCTCGCCGAGCTTTGATTTTATATCGGCTCTTTCGAAACATTCTGTTTCCTGTAGAGAAATTGAAAAATCAACGAATAAAGTAAACGAAGAAGAAAAAAGGCAACAGTGATAAAGAACAAAGATTATTTCGGTTCTGATGTTAATTAAGGAAGTTGTGGTATTTTAATCAGTCTATTTCATAAATTTAGACGAAAAATGTAAGGATTACATATCTGTGGTCCACTTTAATCGTTCTTTCATTTTTTATGCCGAAGAATTGAAAAATTCCTCAGCAACTTCCGAACCTGTTTTTCTAATTGCGAGTCACTTTGTTTTTTAGCTTGGATATGGCCTATAGTACTCGTAAGATGAATCACTGACCTATCATAAGAATTGTGATAAAGACTCAATCGGAATAACAAATGGAATTTTCTTGAGGAAAATCTGAATATAGTTTCTAAGGTCTCAGAGATTCCCATCCTTTTTATTACTTGGTAAAGTCCTTCTTTAAATTCTAATAATTTTGTTAAACTGCGATCTTGTCGATGTTGGTATATACTCATACTACACACATATGTACTTACTTTGCAGTTGTTGCTGAAATAAAAGCAATAGTCGTTTCGTTGGTTGTTCAGCTTAAAGCATCCCTGATCACATTTACTAGGTTACGGTTTTCGTGTATCTCGGTTTGCTCCACTATCCAGATAGATGTTGATTAACATCATCAAGACCTATAAGGTGTCTCAATAATCCTTTGACAATCTTTGTTATTTTTAGAAATATGATGTAAGCTCACTCACAAAGCTTGGATATTTTAAAATTTTACAATTACTTTTCAATTATTATATTACGAAGAAGTTCATGACTTGAAGATTTTCAGAAATTTCAAAGTTACATCTATTGCGATATTGTATCGATATGAATGGGCAATATTTTGAGCATCTCCCGTTCTTTTACTCCTTCATTTATTGTCAAATGAGATTGTATTAGAGATCACTGAAATCGTCTGAATGAAGTCTTTTAAAAGTAACATTATTTATTAAAATAAAATTGATTGTTGTTTTTATACCTTGATGCAATCTCTATGCGATCTCAAAATCCGTGTTTATGTAAAATCACAAAATGAAATTATAAGTGGTTATCTGACACATGGCCATCCTTAACCGGCAAACGAAAATTCTGTAATCCTGTTAATTTTCATCTATTTATCGGAATATCGGAATCAGAAATGGTTGGATGTCGAAAAAGAAATAATCTACTTGCTTGAATAAAGTAGTTATATGAAAATTTCAAGTCACATACAATAAATACGATCACAACTGGTAAATATTTTCTTGCATCGATATGTGATCTTATCGAAAGTTCATGTCTTGTTAAATTAGTATCTTTTGAAGGTATTAAGATATCAAATTCAATGAAAATACTCACTGCCCTGTAAATATAAAATTTTTATTATCATTATACGAAAACTGCACCAAACGGTCTAACGTTAAATACTATATATATTGATATATTATATCTACTCTGAATTGTAAAAATACAAATGTCCCAATAGTATCAATTATTGCGAATAAAAACGTTTTCAAAAGTTCTTGTCACGAAAAGAGATTTTATAAGAAAATACATGAACTTTATGCATTATCCGACTTTGAATATAAATGATGTTGAATATGTATATTTATCATTATCTGTACTTGATATGAAAATGCAAATTGGCTTAAACAAATGCTGCGTTTAGTAAACAAAACATATATCAATGACAATTACAGTCATTCAATAAACGTAAATACACGTAATGAAAAGGACAAAGAAGATTGAAAGCCGAACATGATCGTTTCTCTTTCTTTTTTTTCATGTCTTATAGTAAACTTTTTTATCTGTAGAGCGTAATAACTCGTACTTCTGCGTAATTGAATGTGTTTTGAAACGGGAAAGGTCATTCCGGACTGTCAAACAGGTTCATAATTTTTTAACGTCGATAAAAATCAAAAGTACTTAACTAACGTCATTGATTACGTGCAGGTCCCAAAATAAAAAATATTACGTGTGTTGCCGTATGTTGTATGGTTAGAAAAAAGAAAAAATAATAGGAAATTCAGCTGGGTTAAACTCGTTTTTAAAATTAAAGTTTATCAATACCATTCATTCGTATAATTATGTTTATGACTTAAAGGAAAAGATAACAAATATTATTTGTGTATGTATTTTTATGTGTAATTATATGTTACATCTTTTTTTCTGCAAAGAAAGCATAGATCGTTAATGATTTATTCTTCTGTGATCGATGAGACGAGTGAAACCAGTTCAGTTCACCCAAAGAAGGTGCTTACGTCCAGGGAAAATCACATCTGCAAATAACAAATACTTGATAGGTGCGTGCGCATAAGATCACGTGGACGCGGGCACTATGAATCATTCACAATGTCTGTTTCGCAATACGCCGTCGAAAAGACTGTAGGCTTCGTTTCCAAGAATATGTGTCTCCTCGGGGTGTTCCGCTCATTGTCGTTCCCATCATATCCTAAACGCGTATTTGCAATATTTTCAAGCATGCTCAATTTGATTAAAAATTACTTTAATGAACGACCTTAATAGATCTATATCCTATTCGACCTCTAATTAAAATTTTGGTATTCAAATATACAGATGATGAGCGTTTTCGTACATATTTTAGAATATCATAATGATTGTAGTAGTATTATAATGACCGTTATTTCCTACATCATCATCAGATAAAGATTCTTTTTGCATTGTTAAGTCATATGTTTAGACAGTGTTTGATCACAGTTCTGTAATGCAAGTTGTAAGTGCTCGTGGATATTATGTTCGTTAAGAAAATTCGTATTTAAAAAATTTTAAAGTATTTTAAAGTACTTCTAATAGCAGAAAATCTGTATAAGGTCAACGCTGTCCGTTCGTAATAATAGGCGGTATTAAACAAATTCCAATAGTATGTAAGTACTCACATTCATGTTTCTCAGGTTCTATATATGCTTAATTAGTGGAACTTATGATACGAGAAAAATAGGAGGAGTTTGTATATGCCTGGATTTTGTTGCTTCTTTCAGTTAAGGAAGTTGCAAACGGGGATTTGTCTTTTTTTTTTCTTTCAACATATTTAATTAGTTACATGAGATTGCAACGCAATAGTGATAGTCATACACGAGAACTAGCCTAAATGATTCTATAAACAGATGCCGCGTCATCTTTGTGAGTTAAATAAGGATACTAAATCACCTATAAACGTATTCCTCCCGCATTTGTGCAGTTTTCAATAAACCTTTAGCATCAAACGTAGAATGAAATATTTATGAGCATTCATGAATTATTGATGCAAGATTAAGAACTTGAACTTGCTATAAAAATTAATTTTGCATCCTGTATCTTAGAAAAAAACATAATAAAAAAGTAATGAATATTCAGAATATATTGCCTAAGTATTTTATGCTAAACAAAGTGTTAAATATAATGATATATATATAATACATATTTTATAAATTGCTAATCATACAAAAGTGAAATCATACAGGAATTTTGTATATGTATATGAATTACTTTATTTTCCATATATTATTATTTTCATTATCATTATTATTAGTAGTAGTATTACTATAACAGTTGACTGTAAAAGCCAATATCAAAGAAATAAATTAATCAGTCTAATTATCATTACATGCTTCTATTACAAAACATGTATCATCACATTTACATGATTTTAGATAGACGCTTGTATGAAAATTTATACAAAACTAGTCAATTATTTATACTTTTATTTTTTGTTATCGTCCGATGCTATCTGCGATGCAAGGTTTGCAAATTTCGCCATATAATCAACACTACTCTCTCCCATCAGGCATTGCATATGTGAAACAACCTGTAATACATTCTTAATATAGATTAAAATATAAATAGATCAATCTGTTTTAAATTTTATCATATATACTTACATCGGACGATGGTCGACTATCTTCTATATTGCTTTCATTTTGACTTCTCTGTGAGATTTTCATGGGGGATTCTAATTGACCTAGGAAGCTACTTAATGAAAAATCTGCTACCTGTAATTTAATTTCAATATTAGTAAAAGAAAAAATATTTCTTGCTTAAAATTCTAGAATTCAAGCTTAAAAATTTACCTCACTATTCAACCATTGATGTTCTCCCTCTTTAAGTATTTGCGTTGCGCTTGTTATGATGGAATTCGTAGGTTTCGGAACTCTTGCCGCTTCAAGTTCATCCAAAAAATTTTTTTCCTGTGGTACATTTATAATTATGGATGGCGATTTATTATTTTGTTGATCATCATTATTTACAGGAGGGTCATTTATTTTATTTGCTTCTTGATTATTAGAAGTTACGTCTTCTGGTGTGTTGCTTGTTGTAGATATTATTGGCAGTACCCTTTGTACAATAAGACTTTTTTGTCGCACAGTTCTACCTCGTTTACTGAAACGTGTTGTAAACTTCTGCATTTAAAAAAATGAAATTACACTTTTATAATAAATATTTTTGAGTTCCTTAAAGAAATATTGAATATGAAACGATAACGAACATCTAACTGCGTTTTAAAAGCATCTGGTGTTCCAATCTTGTGATAAGTTTGTGGAATTAAAGGTCTTTTAAAGGTTGATGCTTTCGTTGAAAGTATTCGAGAGGAAATCACAGTTTCATTACTTCCAGAAGTATTATCATATACTTTACTCGTGCCATAACTATGTTTTGCTATAGATAATAACTTTTGCAAGGTAAGACACAAATTATCATCGCGTAAAGTTGTTGATGTAGACTCTCCAACGTGTTGTTCCCGATGATTCCAGTCCCACCAATATTCCAGCGTAACTTTCGATTCGCGACCAAACTGAAAAATTTAAAAAATGTAGGACAACTCGGAGTTTTCAACTTTTATTCAAAGCTAACTCGGATAAAAGTTAACACGTGTACCATTAAAAAGAGGTCCCCCACAGTAATGGTGTTTGCTTCTTCGATGTTCCATCCCTTCCGAATTCTTTCAATGGTTTCCCTTCCTGGAAATCTGTTAAATTCTGTTTTTTGCTCTGGATTAGCTTTCTCAGTGTTACTAACAGTTGACGGTCTTTCTGCAACATTACTGCTAGATTCTATTGCATCTATATCACTATTATTGTCTGGCATGGTACAGTTATCCTCTATACGGCTCATGCATCTTTTGTCTACTTTGTTTTTCTTAATTCCTTTCTTTCCAACTCCTTTTATATATTGTTCTGATCCTAATAGGTCCATTCTGGAACTTTTCAATCCTAGACGTTTTTCATAAGAATTTAAACTGACACTGTTGCTGGTTAGATACTCTCCAAGGTTCACCATTGGCAAGGCAATTTTGCTCCCTTCAGGTGGTGCTACTCGTAATAACTGATTATCTTTCATTTCATTAGCAACTGCATTTTCTAAATTGGGGAACTACATTAAACATATAGGAATTTTCCTGATACTCTTTCTCTTATTCGATACAAAGCATGATACATTAATATTGGTAATCTATTTTGAAGTAAGGATACTGTATTATACTTTGCAGGTCTCCATCTTTGTTGCAGAAATATTAATAAACTAGACAAACGCCTCTGTATAGGCAATAGAGTGCGTACTCTTGGATTCATCGAAGATGCTTGCACTTGCCACCATGCCATATTATTACGGGGCCTTAATTCTATCGTTATCCTAGGGGGAAGTTTGATTTCTTCTTGCCAATCTATAGAAATATTATAATTGTTATATGAAATATTATTAAATTCCATGAATTATGTTTTACATTTTATTGATTAAGTATACCTTCTAGTTGATTCAGTTTTCTCAATGCTCTACATATAGGTGTTTTAATTCTCATAGTTTTTCCTCTAAGTCTGACTTGTGTTGAACCCCAATAAACCAACTCATTTAGTTTCAACTGTACTTTTTCATATATTCGTGGTAACTTTCTTCTAAGTTCACCATAATTAATTAATCCATACAACTCCTGAGAAGTTTTTTTTACATCTGTACAACGAAACATTTATACTATTAAAATAAAAACTAAAGTGTAAAAATACATTAAACAATTACCTTCTGAAAATTTTAGGTGTTTCGATATTTTTAACCAAGTTCTGTAATAAAAATGTCTAATCTGTTCCTTATTTTTTATTACAACATCTGGTAAACCTTTTTTCTTTCCCTGACTCAAGAAATAACTTTGTAAAGCATCGAAGTCTTTTCCATATTCGTTTAAGGCTTTGAAAAAGGTATTTTTATCCTCCATAGACCACAATTCACAAGATCTTTTCAAGGATTTTACTTTTACCTCTGTATTGTTTTCTTCGTCTTTGGAATCTGTTAAATTACAAACAAATCTTTGTAATTATATAACGAATTGGAGTTTAATTAAGAAGCTGTACAGTTGTTAATATTTCTTTCGATCACTATATGTATATGGTCAGTTAATTATACAAATACAAACCTTTTTTTTCCAAGTTATTACTATCACCAACATCTAATTTTATCTTTTTTGTTCCTCGAACGACACGAACTTGAGTATTCTTAGAATCCATGGAAACTTTTGTATCTGAAGAATTTTGTACATTTTGGGATGAACTTTCTTCTTTCTTGCTCACTATATTAATCCCCTGAATTTCACAATCTTCATTTTTCGTGTTATTTTCCATTTTAACGTTCTCACGAGAAAAATTTTAGGTAACAGCCTTAACCAGTTTCGAGGCGCTTAGGTAGTTCGAATTTTACAACTCATCAGAACAGGTAGCACTTTGGTAAATCCAGGTAGATTTACGGACGAAAATATTCTCGTTACGATGATGTTAATATCATAACTCCGTCGAGAAATCCTGTAAAAATTGTGTTTTAGCATAATTAGGCTATCGAGAAACAAACGTGATGGTGATTTATTAATGCGTTTAAATCACGTTAAAACGTAATTATCTTCGTACTTACGCTCGAACGTAAACACGAGCTTTTTCGACGCTGATTTATGTGATTAAGAAGGATTTAATTTTTCTGTAAATATAAACACAATGTAATTGAAAAAATTACGTAATTATGAAAATCTAACGATGTTTAGCTCAACAAACACGATAAGTGCATACACTGTGCTTTCTTCCAAACTACACAATTCTAAGCGAATTTTCGAGCAAATTGGATACTTAAATCTATTGCACTTAACATCTAAAAATTAAGAAATACTTAACTATATTGTTATAAAGATACATATAGTAAAATCATCGAAAGAATTATATTTAATTAAAATAATTAATCAACCCATGTCGGGAGAACTTTCGAAAAATTTCAGTCTTGTCATTTATTGACAATATGTAAGTACTTACATACTTGCATGTAATGAAAAATTTGAATTGCTTTAAACATGACTCGGTACTTAAAACTTTTAAAAGATTTGACAGTCATCTAAGATCTAAAATATAATATATATAAAATATATAATATATAACATATAAGATATAAAATATGGCATATAAGATATTCATTCCTTTATTAAGATTACGAATCCTATCAAGATTCACAGGACTTATCAAGACTCAAATATTTGAAGTATCAAATCATTTATTCGAAGAAATTTGAATTTCGACAATATTAAAAAAATATCGAGTCGCTTCGAAAATATTCGAAATCGAGATTGAAATGCCTATTAATATCGCTAATATCATATAAATCATCTCGTTCTGGTCGAAGACATTTTAGAAATGATTTTCGCGCTGCGCTGGCGCTGGCAATAATTCGCAACATAAGTGCAACGTCTGACCAATAAAATCACGCGAATAACCGCACACGGGACCAATTGAATTTTTCAGTTTTTTGCGTGCAGAAAAGTGCATTGCTGTGTCCAATCTAAATGAACGATTTTCCATGATGTTGTTCGTGGATGGTGGCCTTGGTAGGAAAACCCGAGGCACAGAGCAGAGGAGAGTAGTGTACTTAATTAATAAATCAATCGATTCATTTTAAAGAGATCTCGGACGTTGACCGACGCCTTGATGGGGCGAATAACGACAGTGTATCACTCGGTTACTGAGCCCGCTGTAACATCATAATCGGTCACGCGTGTTATGCACTCGACAAATTCCATCGCTATCCCGGTTTTGATAATTGTAACCTTGGTTATATTCACTATTGCGGGTCTACGTCAAAGGTGACAACGAGCCAAGAGCTACACGGTTTTTAATTTGACTCGTAGTAACTGCGCAAGGGTGGCGCGAGGTGTCAGTGACAAGGTGTATCTAACCTTAAAATGCGATCATCCGTGATAACCAATGTGATTGTACTATTTGGACTGCATTTGTCGTATTGGTGTTGGAACACGGTAGATGCTAGCGGCGGGGCACTCGATACGAGCTCGAACTTTCAATCTGGTTCAACTGGAGGCTCACATTCCAAAGTCACGGCATTCTCCGCGACACTTACCGATGGATTAGCACAAGCCGTGGCTCACGAAGCTGGTAAGTTTTACTTCTATTATTTAAACTAGACTGCGGATTTTTATGCATTCATGAAAAACTTGAAAATGCAAAAATGCACATAATGTATATAATATAAAAAAATGTATGATATACCTACAGTGAAATATTCGTTATAATTTTTAATGGGTAATATGAATCCCTATTTAACTTTTATTTCTTTAATTACGTCCATAAAAATCCACAATCTGTTTTTTTCTTGTTGTCTGAACCCTCCAATATGCATAGCCCATGAAAAATATCTTTCATTTATTCTGTAACATATAGTAGCTCACAAAAGTATTCAAATATTTATAGAAATTGTTTATGAATATATTGTTTGTGCTATTATATTGAAACATTTAAAGATTTCATTAGCAACGTGGCCAGACTATCATGGCAAAGTTTGAAATAAATCTGAAAATGTATATAGAAGCTACAAGATATTTTATGAGCCATGGTAAATACATTGACAGCTTATTAGTTTCTGTTGCATTCTGGTGACAAGTTTAATATTTATTTTAATATGTTCAGTTATAATATTGCTAGTTGTATAATTGCTTTCTTGCATAGTCTTGTCTATAATGTCAAGAAGAATTATGTTTGGAGTTTACATTATTATATATAGTTCATATAGTGTTTAATAATATTTTTCTGGTATTTGAGTTTTAATATGTATTTGAAATTACATACTGATATAATATACCGCTATTTGTATTATCATGTCCATTCTTTTTATTATGAAATCAAAAGTAATATTTTTTACATGTATTTCAAAATATATTTCTTAAATCTGCTCTTATTCTTTTTCTTCTGTTATTGTATATTAGTAAAGATAAAAATTAAAAATTTCTTATATTGCATTGTAATCTGAGCTATGATAATTGGAAGGTTAATTAATGATTAGTTCTAAGGTACTCTAAATTGCTTTGAAATTAAACCATTAGTTTATATCATTATTTATTATTTTATTTCATTAATATTTTGTTTTAATCTTTTGTATGTATGTGTAAATAGACAGCATGTTATGCATGACTAATATTTAAATTTAAAAAAAAGAAGTAGGTTTTGTGTGTGATATCATTTTATTTAAAGGTACTTACATTTACGAAGCTTACATAAAAAAGCTAGGCCTTCTTCTTTAATTTCATGATTTTGTTGTTGGCTGTAAAAGAGATACAAATGTGTTTATGATAAAAGCTCATATTGCAAATGATAAATTTCACAAATGATCTAATCATTCAAAGATTAGTCTTGACTCAATAGTAATGAACTGTTATTGTAAACTTATTCTATGTCTATTAACAAGATACATTTTTCTAATCAACATTTCTACATTAATAATACTTGGACAAAAAGCTTCTTACACGTGGTTAACAGGATAATCATAGCCCTAAAGAAAAAAGGCACCTGTAAACAAACTACATGTAATCATAAACACATACAATCAAACGTAGGCTGTTTAATTTATTACAGGTTCCGATACTTGTAACGATGACCTAGCTTGTCTTACACTGGCTTCTCATGATCGACTAGGTTTAGAAGCTATCAAATCACTCCACAGCCAACTAGACGACGATGCCAATGGAAATGTGGATCTTTCAGAGTCAGATGATGTAAGCAAATTTTTGCTTATAATTCCTTTCACACTATAAGATATAAAAAGCAATTTGTATCCCTTTTAGTTTTTAAGAGAAGAGTTACAATATGAAGCTGGGTATGAGAGGAGACAGAGGGCTTTCCATCATAATGATGATATGCATATTAGTGTTCGAGAACTTTGGGAAGCCTGGCTAAGGTCAGAGGTATTGTCTAAAATATAACTGTTTATTTAAATAATTTTTATTTTTTTTTTTGATATCTTACTATATTAATAATTTTTTTATAGGTTCATAATTGGACTATAGAACAAACATCAGAATGGTTGGCTTCTAACGTAGATCTTCCACAATATGTTCCTACTTTTATACAACACCGTGTAACTGGTGCTACACTTCCAAGGTCACTTTCTTTATACAGTACATCTTGATACTGTAACAATTTTTTTAATAACAAAATATTTATTATTTTACGTATAGATTGGCTGTGAACAATATGCAATACCTAAGTAATGTGTTAGGGATCAAGGATCCCATTCATAAACAAAAAATTGCCTTAAAAGCTATGGATGTAGTTCTTTTTGGGCCACCAAAAGGTAAATAATTATTATCAGATCATTCTCTTGCTAAAATTTTTTTAACTGGTTTACCATAATTATTTAATCTCTTGTTACAGATACTGGACATGGCGTGAAAGATTTGGTATTAATAACATTATTATTCGGAGCGCTTATCGGATGTTGGTACGCATATCAGCAGAAGAAAAATTCACAAAAACATCTCCACAGAATGATGAAGGATATGGAGAGTTTACACAAAGCAGAATTGGCATTGGAGGACTTGCAAGTATGTTTTATTCTTCAAGTCTTAGCAACGTATTAAATCTTCGTTAATGTTATGTTTTACGATTTACAGAAAGAATTGGAGAGGGCACGAATGGAACAAGAAAGTGTAACTACTGAGAAACAAAACTTAGAGAAACGTTTACAAGACGAAAGTGTGGGATTGCACGCTTCTTACTCTGATCTCGAAGTTTCTCAATTAAAGGCAGAAATCGAAGTAAATATGCCATAAATTTTTATATTTAAAATTTAAGGATTAGGTTTCTTCAAAGTGTAATTAATTTGCACTTTACAGATGTTAAAAGTTGAATTGCAACGTGCAGAGGGCGAACTTGAAGATAGATGTTGGTCTCCTCCCCCCGGATTGCAACATTGGCTACAATTAACTCACGAAATTGAAAATAAAGCTTATACCAAGAAAAAGATATCTGCAGAGAAACAGTTGCAACAAGCACGAGAAGCAGTAAGTGATACATTTTTTCTCAATTAAATTATTTTTGTATATCATTACAATTAAATTATTTATTATTTAATTGTACGTAACGTTATTTCTAGTGCGAGAAACTACGAAAAAAGCGATCGAGTTTAGTAGGAGCATTTGTTTCAACTCATGGAAAATCGATCGATGAAGTTGACAAAAGTATAGTTGAGGCGAGAACCTCTCTGAACGAAGTCACCGCAGAATTGCAAGAAAGAGTACATCGTTGGAAGCAAATTGAACTGCTATGTGGCTTTAATATAATCAATAATAATGGTCTAAGTTATTTAGAAACTGTTTTATACAGAGGAACTCCTAACGGTCGAGGTCTTGGACTCAGAGGTATTTACGTTATGACGATATAAAATTGTTTAGTGATTAGTGCTTAGATCTTTCAAGTATTTAATAATGTAAAAATGATTTTTGTATTTTAATGTGAATACAAACATGTGAAAATTGTATTTTATTTGTGAATCCTGGTTTAATTGATGATGGATACGATACGATAAATTAAGGCGAATAATCGTGCGATTCATGTTTACAGGTCGACCCAGTAGTCAAGATGACTTAGACGACGAAGCAAGTTCAATCTACTCGCCTTCAACATGTGGTGCCGCAGGTAAGCTGGAAACGGACTTCCACGAGCATTTAGATTGATAGTAACAATGCTCAATTTGTAAATACTATTGTAACTTTGATATGATACTTACAATATCTAAATATCTTCCATTCTCTCTTTTTTACGCACGTAGACGATGTCTTCGAGATCAATAATTTACTAACTTTTTTGTCATCCTAATAGTAGTACTTTGGGTTCTTTTTGTGACATTAATTTTTCTTAATCAAACCTTCGGGTTTCCAGCGTAGGTATTCGTGAAAACTAAATTACGATATCTATTCTAATATGAATTGAATTCTAAATACGTACGAATGTTTCATGATTACTTTGCTAACTGTTTAAGAAGTTTGTGATGAAATTGCGGATAAGTTATTCTTCGTAAGAATTTCTTATCGAAGATTTTGAAATAAAATCTTCACTAAAATATCAATTTAAAAAATTCACGCGATGCCTTAAGATTCATTTTGATACAAAAAAGTAGTTTTTGCAAATCGTAAATACGAACGTATGCATCTATGATTTCTATGAAAGATGTTACTGGTCCCAGGAAAGTGGATGGCTAATGTCACACATTACGAAGATGTTCTAATATCATATTTCTACAAATGTTAGAAAATATTTGAAGAATACAAAAATCTTATAAAAGATTTATGCTTAAGAAAAGCTTTACATTAAAACATTAAAAACACTAGCGACTTTTTTTATGGTCATATTTCTTTTTAAATATATTTTTATACATTGTGAAGTTTAATTACGTTATTGTCTTGTGTCTTTTAAAACTGTTGTTTAAATTATGCTGTAAATGTTGTCTCGTTGTTTTTGTTGAAAAATTGTTTATTATTGCTTATATCATTCTTTGTGCTTTTTTCAAACTAATTCCCAGTTTTATAAAACATTGTTCAACGAAAGTACACATATTTCTATATGTTTGAATTATTGAATTAACAATTTTATCTGTTCTTCTTGTGATAAAATACAACATTTCTTGATATTCTTTGTTTCTCTTAGGTTATTGTTTGTTTATGTTGTGTTATCATTTGATTCTAGGGGTGGAAGAAACTATACTTAACGGTTCCAAAAAAGATTAAAGAAGCTACATAATCAAACCTTTCTAACACGTTTTTATGCATATTATTGATCCTGCACATTGTATAGAGACTTACTTAAAGTTTAAGAAAGTCATAGTTGTTGAAAAAATTGTTATCGTTATTTATCGAGTAGTTACATATCAATGTAAAAAATTATTTATTTATATATTTTATCATATTAAAGTAATGTGTGACATGAACAATATGTTCGTAATTGAAAGTACATTGTACCAAAGAATTAGCGTTAAAAGAGCATCAGCAGATCTTTCAATGAAATCCAGTAAAAATTTTTAGTGAAAGGATTTGTGTGCAGGAAAAGGGAGGATTGAAAATTGGAATGTTCCCCTTTCCTAATCGAGATTTGTCAAGTTATAACGGCGTGTTAATTATTTAAACAATGACAAGTTTCTTAACTTATTGTTAACGCGTAAGTTTACACAAACATATATATTGAACACACACTCACATATTCTCACATACACACACGTATAATTCAAAGAACAGTGTATTGTCAGTACAATTATATCGAGTTGTTTTTTTACAACTACCTGTTCGTACAGATTATGAAACGTTAGGATAACAATTTGATGGAAGAACATGACATATTTTTGTACAAAAATTTTCATGATGTGTCGAATGAACGAACGAGGCCAGATTCTTTGCGAAGATGCGTATGTGGAAACATCAGAAGCATGTGATATTTTTACGGATAACGTCATTTTTCTTCGACATGCAAAATAGGAATCTTTTAGCTTTTTCTTTTCTCGTAAGAAATTTTTATCCAAGTATAAACGAAACGAAAATCTGAGCCAAGAAGAAAATCGAAGAGGTCAGAAAATAAATATTAATTTACTTTGAAAAAATTCAGGAAAGAATTTTATACATTTCTTGAGACGCTATTCCGCGTAATATGTAAGTTTCTTCCTTTAGAAACTAGAGAACATCTTCTCAATAACAGCAATGATTAATTCGCTTAATGGTCATTTTGCAAAGGTTAATTTGTGTCGCAACTACGGCTTCGATTCTTCGTCTATCCAAGGCATACGATCGTTGGACTGCGAATGTATTTATAAGGAAAATTAACAAGACGTATCGAAAGTCTAATTTCAATTATAATCACCTACTAAATATCATAACGAGTACTCCAAATATATGTTACGTATATTTCCACATGTTCTGTGTATTCTCGCAGCTTTAAATTTCCTATATGTGCGTATATATCCGCAGTCTAGCGATCCAAGCTCGATCAAGTATAATAAGCCTTCTAGTTCGTTCCTTCGTATCTAATAGCAATATATCGAAAAACGATCAAGTGCCAAGCGTGATAACTATCTAATTATCACTTTATTTAATAAGTTCCGATGATCGATCACCTATTATATTACTATACGTAAATATAATATATCGCTTAATCCTATTAAAACGTTAAATCAAAGTAGAAATTTTTCATTGACGATTTCCCGGTTGTTTCATGAGAATCCACCGATCGTCGATGCGTTTTCTTATTTCGTCAAGAGCACGTTTCAACTTTGCCAGGTCCCGCGGCGATGCGTTACACAACAACCTTCGTATTAATAGTTCGAATTAAAGGCTAGCACAGTATCCTATCTTAATTGGACGATCGTGTTTACATCTCTGGAAATGTCATTTTCTTACGTGTCGTGTGTAATTTTAAATCTTTTTCCCGTTGCGATTATCGCTCACTAGCTGAAGCTATAACCGACGATTAAATACATCATATCTATGCTGTATTATAATCCGAGCGGAAGATTTTGGTCGTTCAAGACCACTTTACCACGACGTGGCATCGCTACTTCCTTCGTCTTATTTCTCGTTTCTGTCCAGCTCTTTAAGGTCTAAGAAAGAGCAAAATTGTTTTCTTCACACTCGACTGTCCGTTATACAGATATTTCGTGTAGCAAAAAATGAACTTCCATCGACTTCCGAACACCTATAATTAAACCTGAAACTGTAATACCTATGAATCTTCAGATCTTTTTGTGGAGCACGCTTAATGATTAAGCAAACGATTACCCGAAATATTGGAGTAAAAATTCTCTAAAATTTTGGGTAATTGCGTAATTGTATGTTACAGTGTATTCTTTACGAGTTGGATTATTGTTTGGGCGTATGTTACTAGTATTGGTGTCTTGGAACCTTTTTAGAGATCGAAGAGGTGAATAGTAGAAGAATAAACGCAGAGATCGTTGTGTTATATTCGTTGGTGGGAGTAGTGTGACCTTAAGCGTGGAAACCTTTGGCTGCGGCTAGGGACTAGGAAAAGCTCGAATGATCGAGGATTTCTGGTTCCTGAGGTTCTCTATCGAACGACATATGATGCCAAGAAACAAATTCAATTTTCTGGGAGATCCGCGTCATGGTTAAGATTAGAGTCAATTAAAATTAGATGCGACTATATATGACCAAGGATTTAACTCGTAGGTACAACACACGTATTTACACCACGGCACGCAATAAATATATTCTCGAATCGGTTTGATTTCATGCGAAAGACTTGACAATCGAAATGGCTCTTTTCTTCCTTCTATTATAAACTCGAGCATATCAACGGCATTGAGTTATGTACGTATATGTATCCGCATATAATGCACATAGGCAAACGTGTACGTTATTGTACATTAAGAAACGAGAAGCGGAGGATTTGTACATTGTTTGTCTGACTGTTGCAATGCATACGTTATGTCTCCCTGTCGACATTTTATTGTGTGCGATTCATAGGTCGTAATTAATAAATCAAGCAACTTGTGAGAAACCGATGTGCACAAGCCTCGTTTATATGTTTTAAGGTGCGATGAGACGTTTCAAGATGACCAATTACTTAACCGAGTATGTAATTTTAATTTCAATGTTCTCGCTGAGCGACGTTAACTACGCTAGTTCCTGAAATTAAACGATTCGTTCCTGGACTCGTATAAATTTTGCCGTGTTTCTATGAATGTTCCAAGTTCCTATCTTGTCTTTCTATTTTTGTCTATTCTGTCTTTCAAATAATCTAGTTAACATTGTACGAGTCGCGAGTGACACTTGAATTAAAATTACATATTTGGCACAATGATACGCTGTACCGCAATCTGTACAACAATCTGTATGTGATTGTCTTTGTTACCTGCAAACCGAAGTTTCAAGTTAGACGCTTTAGTATGTTAACTCCTTAGTAGTTTGTAAGTTCTTAAGTTCTTAAATGCTATACATACCTACTGAAATGCGCCAATAATGTACCAATGAGATTTATGAATTATTGCTGTTAAAATATCCGAGTCTAGAGAAGTCATTAGAGAATATTTTCTTTAAACAGGAACATAAACATATCTTTCCCAGTTGAAGCAATAAAGAATTAACGTTTTTCTCTATTTATTGTATTCTTCTGACTTTGTCGTTTTTATATGGAACGCTATGAAAATTGAATTTTCAACAAGAAATTCATAAAATGTTCGATTGTCTGTAAAAAAAAAAAAGAAAATTTATGAAGGATTTTGTGTGTTTTGTTTTCACTAGAACAAGGGACCAAGCTGCGTTCTCTGGTAAAGTATGGCATCTGAGGAGCACGTAAAGTTTTCTCAGAATTGATGTGACGCGAATTGGAAGAGTCTTCTTGGGAACAAACATAAATTTTATCGCATAGATCATGAATTTTCATGCATTGCGCTTTTTAAATAACGATTTCCTAGTTATTCAACTAATGTTTGCGAGACAGTAAAGCATCGCGACAAAATTTATATTATTTACTGTGGAATATAAAAGAGTATCATCCATTGAGTTGTTTGTTTCTCTTCTTCCTTTCACAAACTGGATTCTGCATGGAACTGACCTCTGACACTGCTTTCCGAAAGCATTTCTAACTAATTAGTGCATGAAAATTACAATTGGCCGAATAAAAATAGTATCTACAGTTATTTCAATGTATCTTCATCGAAATACCAATGGTATCAGTAAATCGATATCCCTCAGGCACTAAAGAAACTGATATTGGAACATATTTTTCCAAGAAAATCTTCTCAGTTTCTTTGGTCACTGACCTACATTGACGTTAATCTATTCGTACATGTAATAATTAGTTCTATTCCAATTTCCAATCTGTCTTACCAAAGATTCAATTACACTTTCAGGCTAGCCCATCCATTCTGCATCAACTTTGATGAACTCAATTCCAATACCGACCAAGTAGATCCCTAAAATCTTACATATTTTCAAACAAATTTTTACAATCTTCAAGAATCTGTGATTCCAATGTAACGATCATTCGTACTAAAATCCCCTGCAAAAATAAAAGACTATCATAAAATGAAAAGCCACCGCGGATACATACAAAGCATAACAAAGTTCAATCTTAATCTACAGGTACACTAGACAGCCTAATGTGGAAGGAGTCGTCGGTTCCTCCAGACTCGTCCAGCAGTGATACCGGGAAGGATACACCACCAGAGAATAACGTCGTACATTTCACCGTCGGCGATGGGCCCGTCGAGCCCGTCAGAGCATCCAGCAAAGAGAAATTCAACATCGTGCGTTCCTACAGTCAAGACACGAACATGCTTCTGGCGGCCGAGGACAAGACCCATAGCTCATCATTCCTGTCGAAGTCGTCTCATTCGGAGAATTCGTTGGATTCGTCGAGCCAAGATCGATCAGGACAGCAAAAAGTTGGTCCGACGTCCGCGACGACCGCGAGTACCACCAGTATCAACTCCACGACAACGACGAGCACGTCGAGCAGCAGCAGGAAGGCGTTGAAGGAGCCGCAACAGTCGACGGTGGATGACGAGACGTTGTCGACGGACTCGAACTCGACCACGGACAATGACGAGTTGAAAAAACGACGCCGGAAGATGCTGTTCACGTTCAGGAGGAACAAGACCAAGGTCACGTTATGAAGCCCGCTAGTCAACATAGCATACAGTATATATCTGTGTTGTAACGTTCTTACTTAACGCTAACTCACCTGCGATCGATTAATTGTGTCATTACGAGCCGCAACGTGCACTTAAAACATGATAAAAACGACTTGTCTCTGCGAACCGGTTGATCATTAATTAGCGATTAGATACTGCCGGTACATATAAGTATACGTACACACAGACACACATTATCTGTACACGCAAATAGAGGGACAGGTATAGTTGGGTGGAACATCGATGACTTCCCTTCGTTGGCCCTTTGGTCTGGATCAAATCGGACGTTGGCATTTAATCTCGCTTCTACACAAGCCCGATCCTATTGAAATTGATTGTACTAGTTTGAAAGCTTCCATCGTGTATTGCTGGATTGCAGAAGATACGTAGGAAAACAGGGGAAATTAGAAGGTATCGTATGAACTATGGAAATGGTACTTACTCTTCGGTAAATTCTGCGATACTCGATGGAACAGCATTCAGACCTGACTTAGAGAGGTTCGTTACTTAGTCAATCCAGTTTCGGTAGTTTCTCGGTACTGTATGTAATTAGCGTCGAAGCTCCTTGTAATATAAATATCGCAAACAGACGCAGCTACGAACGTTCAAATCTTATTAAATTTTGAGAAACGTAGCTGCCTCTTTGCAATCTGTATATTAATGTATGATACGAGCACGAGGAAGGAATTTTATTAAAGAATTGTACAGTACGAGCTTGACGCGTAACGAAATTGATTATGCCAGTGTCTGATTAGTTATACGATAATAGTAGTGTCACGGTTTAAAGAAGCGTTAGTTAAGTAAGTCTAAGAAAACGAGAAAAACACACCTAACGGCCAACGATGGAGAGATAGGTCCTTCTAAGAGTTAGAAGCGATGTTCCGCTCTGCTACTGTCGTGTAGAATGTTTTTGGTGCCCCGCTGTGTCTCCTGTTCTGCCAAATCTTCGTTCTGCTCGCAACGAGACACCATCAAGCGACGTCCAATTTAGATAGCTAGATTTTTAAACTCGCGAAGTTCTTTAATCACGACAATATTTTGGCTCAGGGATGGGCGATCTTTTCTCTATACCCGTTATATACTTCCCTTTCAATTTCAGGTAGAATGGTATACCGGCAGCTCTCTGTCTCATTCATTGTAATTCAAATTGAGCTTCTTTTTCGCTGGAACGTTCCTTCAATTTCACCTTTGTATTCCACTGAATAGTATCCAGCAGCTGTTCACTTTTCGATTAGTCTCTCTGAAATAAAAGAATCTCAATTTTAAATATTTATAATAAATATAAATTGTCTTTGGATTAAGTTTTGTAGTAAGTTGTGATAGTGAAAATTGATCTTTGAACAGCTACAATGAACGCTATATTTCACAATCTCTAACAACGTATTGATCTCTTCTTTGAAGCAGTGGAAATACTTTACTTGGTGCATTCCTGCTCTTCCGTGCATTTTCATTCTTAAAATTATTTCGAACACCAGTAAAACAATGAACGAATCTCTGGAAAGATTTCATAATCGATAACAATTCATGAAAATGTATGTTCCTCCCATGTTTTTCCATGACGATACTCGGCCTAAGTAATCATTAAGCGAAATCTACTAAGAAAGAAATTTCTGTCGTATCTGCTTTGACAATGTCTTCACTTTTCGAGTATAATTCACGAGTCCAGTATTATAATTCCAACATAGATCTTTATTTAAAGAAAAAGAAAAGCGATCGCTCATTCCTAGATCCATCGTGACTTGTTTCTCTCGCGCAAAAACACAAAATTCTAACGTACTGAAATTTTCGTTTCTTTTTTTCTTTTTTTTTTTTTTTTTGTTTCTTTTTTCACCGATGTACTAGTGGTAGTCGTTAAATGTAAATCTTCTTCCTGTTTACTTTTGTCTCTTGTCCCTTTTATTTTCGGAATTCGTTCTTTTTTTGGCCCCTACAGTACAGGCCCAGCACAAATTCTTCCTCTTTGCCTTCGGTTCGATTTCTTAATACACACTTAAACATCGCGATCTCACACGCCTTATTATTTTTTATCTTTGCTTTGCTTTTTGCAAATTACGATTGCCCCCTTATCAGTCTTCGTATTACGCAGAGTTATCGTATCCTTCTTTATCCAAACGTATCTTCACTTCTTGAAAGACTTGCGAAATTTAATGACCATATCTTCCATTTAATCGCGTTCGTTTAAATAGCACGAATATAAGATTCCATCGTTGAATTTTGTATATTTGTAAGAAGCAGAGCTCTGTTCTAAAATAAGCGATAATACGATAAGAGAAATATCTAAAATATCATTAATTATTAGGTCATCCCACGAGTGAGGTAGCGTTTTTAATATCATCCTTTCAAGAACACTAGTATCACAAATAAAAATTAAAAGATGATTTGAAGCTGATCAGATTCCAAGTATCTTCCAAAGTATATGAATTTTGGCCAATTCTCATCTTTCAGAAGTAAAGTTGTTCACCTGACCGCAATCAACCATGATATTGGTCCCTTGTTTGACAAAATTCATACTTGTGGAATGACGTAATAACAAACAATCATAAAGAGATTTATGACACTCATCCTTCGAGGTTCATGAAGATTTGTAAATAGAACATCGTTGAAAAGCAATAATCATTAAGACGTCTCTGTCCTTCTTCCTATACGTGACTTTACACGATGATGTTTGCAAGTATTACTAGGATTAACGCTAAGAATAAAGCTCACGAATCTCAAAGGAGAGAGAGGAAGAGAACTAGCGTAAAAACCGACTTTTGTGCTTGCCTTGTACCATATAGAGAATTTATTGTCAAAAATTATTCGCAGTCTTCCATGAATCATAAAACTTGTACGTAAATCGTGGCATTTGATCGTCGTGTTTTTGTTTCAATTTGTGCGCCGTTTATTCTTCTTTTCTCTTTCTTTTTTCAAACGTCTCGTTCATAGTATTGCGACACCTGTTGTACTTCACTTTTTAGTGTTTAGACGATGATGGTCTGCCTGAAATCAATTAGTCGTTCAAGGCCATCGAATAATCCCTTCTGTTTCATAAACTTTAGAATTTACGGGGCTTCCTTTAGTACATTATCGTACGTTCATTATTAGAATAGCGGAGAACGCTATTACACGGATTACCTAGGAATCTAAAAGCTTAGAATATTATTAGTACCGAATGGAAGGCAGTATCTAACTCCTTTTGTAACAGCGTTGAAAAATTATCGAGACAGAGGTATAGCGAGGAGAAAAGGGTACGATGATTTATAATTAAGAAAGTGACCTTAAGTGACTGACTGTTTTTGGTCAGACTGTAGAATTAACTTATTATTGCTTCCTCGTCGTACACATAATTCTCTACGGTTGCCACGCGTGGCAACGAATATACGATACAGGACGAAGTGGTTTCTTCCTTTCTTATCATATTTTTTTCATTTTATATATATATATATACACACACACACACACTATATATATATGTACGTATATACATTATGTATACACATACACACACATACACACACAAGTATGTCCGTGTACATATAAACGTAGAAGCTTAAAAGCGGTGAGGCTGGAACTCTCTGAAACTTATATCCATGTAAAGAAGGATACTGCGATAAGATTTAAACTCGAGTATTAAATCGACCATTATCACACGGATATGCGAAGCTACTGTCACAGACAATTTCGATAAGTGTCATTGCCCTCGCGTCGATTACCTTTCCGTGCGCCGGTTTCTCCGTTATCGAGAAGCAATTCTATCTTGGAAATTTAACGACGCGCTCTCGACTCGAATTCTAATTTAGCAAAACTCACGTTCGTGATTGGCACGTGAAATCCGAAAATTCGACAGTTTAGTGGTTCGAGAAGCTGAGAACTTGGAAGCTTGACGATTTGTCATTGAAAAGTCATTGGAAAACACGAAGGTGTAGAAATTGAGTAACATGAAAATTCGAGAGAACCGAGACCACGGAGAGTTGGAATAAGCGCTTATTATCCTTTTCGTTTCACTTGTTCTAACAAAATGCCTGCACGATTAATCGACCACTTTCGCTTGATCTTCTCTCTTGTGCTAGCCGATGTTTTTAATAACGCGCGTTTATTTTGCCGTGCGTCTTTACCCGGACCCAAGAGCAGTGGACTTTGTTCGCTATTTTGCGGTCTTTCTACGTGTGTCCCGGAATTCCTTTCTTTTCTTTCTCCCTTAATCGTTTCCCCTTTCACGCGACGCGCATTCCTCTTGCCAGCTTATTGTTCCACTTGACGCCTAGTTCGCTCCTCTCCTAACTGGCAAACTGACACATTTGTATCTCAGGGCTACTCTCAGTTTCTTTCTCTGATCACGACAACCTACTAATTACGAGTACGATCGTGAGTGTGTTTTTCGGACATCGCGCGACCCTATGCACGAGTTACTTAGGGACGTATCATAAGAGAGCAATAAGACGAAGCGATCTGACGTTCAATGGACCAAGTTCGATTAACGTGCGTTACGTGAAAATTAAGAAGAGTTATAGTTGCAAGCATCGATAGTTGGAACGTTCTTCTAGGCTCAATCGTAGTATTATAGAATAGTAGCGTCGGGGAGGATTGTCGTAGTTAAGAATTTAAACGAACTTTTAACTCGAACGAGATATCACAGCTTGCGAGGTCTTCCGTATATGTAAAAATACAGCGGTATAATTGTATCGATTTTATCGTAACACACTGTTTACCAATTGTACAAACCTGCCAACTTTATCGTCGCAATAGTATCGTTGTTGAAATGCTCGAGAGAAAATGGTCCAAACTCTATTCAGAATATACTTTTTTCGATGTTTGAAGATCCAGATAACGATACTGCTAGGTAAACGTTGCGTTAAATTTCAAAGTGTGTATCCGTTGATTCATCTGCAGTCTTCTACAGCAGACAAAATCTTTTTAAAAATACGTTTCTTCTTTAGCTCGTATCTAATCGTTGCGCGAAAAGGTTTCGTCTTCGGATGAAGTGAATTTTTCTATAGTTATACGATACATTACGTTCGATTAAAAACTCAAGACTGCAATGAATTAATAAGCGAGAAAATCTTGCAATAGCGATATGTAACACGTGTGACACTCGTGTTGCCCAGCAGAACTGAAAAAGAAATATTGTTAATATCTGATGTATAAATCATGTTTCCCTTTGTCGGGAATGCTATGTTCTCCAAATGAAAGAAAAAGAAAAAAAAAAAAAAAAAGAAAGGAGAAAGAAACAAGAAAGAAGAAGGAAGCTCACTCCCACGATTGAAGTCGTTGATCAAACCGCGTGACATCTTTATGGTTGTATGGTTTATCGTAAGAGCTGAGATACGGAATAAAAGCAAAGGTCAATTTTAACAAGCTCTTTGCGACGTTCTTCCTCTTCTCGCGTAAACCGTAAATTATATTCCCCGCGTGAAACCTGGGAACCTTTCTCGACTGGGAAAAGAAATCACAGGCCGTCCGAAAAATCGTGTGCCGTCCTTGTAAGGCGAGATTCTCTTCTCGTCTGTTGCAATATCGAGCACGATTTACGCGATCGTAGAACGATTTATTCGTACGAATTTACAGAATGATAATCGAAAGACGCAATACGATTAGGCTCGTTAGCTTCTGCTTCCAACGTTTCCGTTCCACGAGACTCGGACGAACGCAGAGTCGTCGAGAACTGGGTAGATGCATCAACGATCATCGACAATTTCTGTGAGAATAAAATGTGTCAGCTTCGTTTTAGCGTGTTACTTCGTGATCGACCCATTAAGTACCAGCTTTAAGATGGTTTGCCAGGTTGTGAATATTCCGTGTATCATACGTGTCCCTTTTAATAGTCTTTTCGTTCTCTTTCGAACTGTTTCATGTAGTTCTTAAGCGAACGTAATATAACGTTAACCATTCCTACAAATAATTAATAGCTGTTGAGAATTCGTAACAACTTGTTGGAAAGATAGTAGCTAAACTAAAACATTCTTAAAAGCGAAGTACTCTGAATATATGTACTTTGTAGTTAAAAATAAAAGTATGTTATATACACTGACTCATTGTTAGCTTGAGTGGTAGAGTCTGGCTGTTTTTCTCACTTCGATTTTTCGTCAGTTCTTCTGACCTACGTGATATGCGTGTGTACCATGATGTACGTGATAATCTGCGATCTTTCTTACCTCGTACGATAGCCCAGCAACAATACGCCGGAAAGCGAGCGTTTAAAAAATAATTCGATACAGGTTTCTCAGGAACGTTGCGTTATCTTTTCCCCTTGGTATTCCGTATTAATTAATTTCGTTCGTCCCCATTTCCTGTGTTTAATATTATTGATATCGAACGAATCGTTCGGAACGTTACGTTTCTCATTAGCACCGAATGATGGCGATAGAAGCTGTAAAAAAACATCTAAGGAGCTTCTCGTCGTGGTATAACAGTCGAAATTATCCCAAAAAGCATATAGATTCTGGAACGATCGAATTTAGGAAGAGAAAGAAAGCGAGAAAGAATTTTGAAACAAGCGTAATGAAACGCGAGGAAATCGTGGTCAAAGTTCTAGGGAAAACGCAGGTTTCAAGCAACATAACACATACAAATGCTGGTACTTAATGGACCCGTTAAAAGGCCATCACAGTGCGTAGAATTTCTTAGAACACTTCAAATGCGTTTTACAATTACGAGTGACGTTTATAAAGGACAGTTTTTAAGATTGCGTATATCTCGTTATATGTTATATCGCTTGATATTGATATCTGACTGCAGTTTACTAATTATTGGTAGAGACGAAGAGTGAACGAGAGAATGCAAGAGATGCGAGAAGGAAGAATACGTGTAGAGTTCAAAGGTACGCGTTACTTCGTAAGTTACATATACTACCAGTTGAAAATATGGGACTCAAATTGTACATTGTGTTTAGCCTATATCCTTTCTTCGATGAAATAATTCTTCGAAAGGAAATGATCTGCAACTGTTCAAGAAAAAAAAAAAAGAGACCTAAAAGTAAACTTTAGAATTCTCGATCTGCTTCTTCGAAATTTTATAAATCAAACACTTCCTGGTCCTGATGGATTTTAAAATATTTACAAAATACAACAATATATGTATATATATTCAATTCTGAGAAGTAACTACTTTTTACATATTAAAAGATCCCATCGGAATAACATATTTTAACGTTTTCAATATTTAAATAAAGTACCTGACATGTATACCAAGCTAATTTGCCGTTATAAAGCAATAATTAAATGTTCATTAAAGATTAATATTTAGGACGTTAATTGACGTGACGTTTCATTTTTACCCTTGTACCATAAAGTATGACAATAATTCGATTTAACGATAATTCGATTTAAAGTCACATGTTTTCAGCTGGCGAGGTATGTACGCGCCGGCGCGGGAAGCGCGGGCTATTCGAACTTGGATTTATTTTACATAAACAGGTAAATTATTCCTACTATGTTACTGTTATATTGTTCGCCTGTTTTAATGGCGAGATAGGTCTTCCTTGTAACGCGACAGAAAAATTTTACAAAAATAAAGAAATTTCATAAAAGCTTGAAACTCCTAGCCAATTTCCGTTTCTTTTTTTCTTTTTTCAATCTTCTCTCTCTCCCTCTCTCTCTCTCTCTCTCTCTCTCTCTCTCTCTCTCTTTCCAGGGTAACACAATGCAACAACTCTGTTCGTCGTAATGCGCTATTTTATTAGAAAAACGTTATTAAATAGTTTGGACCGGACACACACGCAAAACATGTTTTCCATCGGTGTTACACCAATGTTGACTACCGACAAAATTAGGCATGGTTGCAGCAAATTAGAATTTGTAGCCTTCTGTGGCTTAGGTTCATACAGTTTATACAGTTCAAGACTTTCAAATGTAAATGCTGGTTTTGTTCTGAAACAATATTTTAAAGTCTATTAGTCTTATATTTTATATATAATGTGTAATACAATATATATATAAGATTATTTTATAATTCCTTTATTAATTTCTACTATCTCTTTCCTAAGTTTTATTAAAAGTCTAAAAGGTACTGCCTATTTGACAAAACTGGATATAACTATAGAATATCCTTCCAAAAAGGCAAGATTTACAATCTGAAGGTCTCAAACGGTATTAAACATGGAAACAATCGCGCGAAGAACGAAATAACGCACTCATCAACAATTAAAAGTCCGGTAACTAATACTAGCGAATATCTTTGTCATTAATTTAAAACCATGTATAAACATCTGCACACGCCGTAACGATCTTATAATAGTCTTTAGGCTAGAATGGTCTAACTGTGACCTAACGATCAACTAACTATAACTGCAGAAATATATGGTCGTTCATCTTTGTGATTAACGATCACAGCAATGGATACATTGGCTTCAAGTTAGTCTATAAATTCTCAAACAATTTTATACTGCTGCATGACTCATGCTAAGATCAATTTTCCTGGCCTACAAAGATGTTTTTACATAAAAAGGATTTATTCACTGAGTACATTAAAATTTCGACGTAATCCAACTCATTTGAGAATTTATCGACCAACTTAGATATTAACAAATAAATTAATCGTTAGATATTTCGTCACTGGTATCATGATACTTGATTAGAAATCGTATTACGTGTTCAGATTTTCAACTAGAAATCCAGAATTATAGGACAAATTGTATAAACGATCAGTCTTATGAAAACACAAGCATACTTATTAACAATCGAACAATGGATTTTAAATACTGACTCCGCGATAAACAGATTTTCTTTTGAACAACGAATAAAGAAGCATTCGAGTTCCTATTGAATCGAATAATTTTCCACAAAAAAAAAAAAGAGAAGGAGAAAGAATACTGTGTGCCCTATTTTTAAGCTATGAATAAATAGTTCAACGCTCTAATTTTACTTGAAAACTATAGTAGAACGTTGAGTTCATCGTCATGGATTTGAAGTTACAATTCTTCTTATGGTAGGAGACCCAATGAAATTGACGCGTTTCTCCATATGTTTGAATTCTTCCGTCAAATTAATTATTTCGTCAAATTAAATTAGTATGTTATACTATTAAATTAACACGTTGCCTGCCTTGGAAATTTTTCTTTAGTGAAACTTCATAATACGTGATAAATTTTCAGATTACACTTATACACATATGTAAATAAATGTTACATATGACAGATATTGTAGCAAATTCTCTACTGTTGAATGCTTACTTTCTTATTAAATTCATAGAAACGAAATATCATTTTATGAAATATTGGTAAAAAGTATAACATTCCTTCGACAGTCAACATGTTAAAGATCCTTGGCAGTATTTAACGAATATGACTATTGTATTCACCAGTTGCACCCACTTAGTGCAATTGCCTATGTGCACGTGTAACGGACGGTCAAAAAAGGTAGATCGATCCTGTTTCTTCCACTAGTCCAAACGATCTACGACATCGTTCGCTCTTCTACTGAAATTAGCATAAATAATTGTACAAAGAGAATAAAGGTATAGTTATATTCTTCCTCTTTCAACGTCTTGCAGATTTTCCTATACGAAAGACTCCTTACCAAAGAAACAATCCAGAAGAAAACAAAAAATAAAGACGTAATATTTTTAAACAACATTATATAGATATATATATATACGTATATTACAAACAACGTATTTAATCACAAACGTTGAAAGAAGAATCTCTACTAAATTGTCAATTTTTTCTCCGCTCAAATCACCTCAAACATGCAACAACGAGAATCGTCAATGTACGGAGCGATTCTCTCCTTCCTCGCATACCTCTTAGAGGACTCTTAATACTGAAACCGTTCGGGAGCAACGTGACCCATGTCTTTACTCTATTACAACCGACTATAATCTCTAATAAACTGAAGTACGTGCAAGACCGTTCAATTTTGCGGCGTATTGTCGTCGTCTTGCTGGTCACTGGTCTCTGCCGCGGAGGGTATGGTTGCGAGGAGCCTGACGGCTAATCTGCTTGGTGATCCGGGTGGTTCAGGCTCCTGGATGGCCAGTTGGCGGGTAAGTCGTGGCTTTGACCTAGTTGGTCTGGGCGTGTTCCTCGCATTAATCTCTAAAGATGCACTAGACCTTGAAATTCTCCAGGTACTGGTGCTGGCAGTAGTAGCGGAACCGGAGGAATCGTTCCTGGAGGAACTGAGGTTCGAATCTTGCGACGGTTTCCTGGTGATCAACCACGAAGAAGCTCTTCGTTTAGGATCCAATAACCTCAATGGAATACCGCAATGATGAGTTTGTCTCCAGGAATCCGATCTAGACGAAGAGAAGTTTTCACTGGAGGACACCGACGAGGCTCGTTTATGCTGCTTCTGTTGGATCTCCGCAATTTGATAGGCGTACTGGTCGCTACGTGCGTGTCTAGGCCTGGTGTCCCTGGCACATGGCCACAGTATTCTGGTGCCCCATCGTCGATAGCCAGAACACTGGCTAGTTTCAAGTAATCTTGAATTACAGGCGCACGGTGCCTGATTCTCTCGCGACGACCTATCCACCAGGCTATTCGTATTTACAGGAGTCTGCCTGTTGCTGAAGTTGGAGCTATGCCGGCATCTGCCGATCCCTCTGGTCACCCTGGACTCCTCGATCGCCTTGCAAATAAGTACGCAATCTTTCTTGAACTGTTTGGTCAATATGGCGTATAAAAACGGGTTACAACAGGAGTTTAATGGCAGTACGAACACGGCGAATACCTTCGCCTGTTCCAGCGACACCAACTGCAACCCAAAAGTGGCAGTCAGCGAGAAGAACGCTATGGGGGACCAGCAGAGGAAGTCGGTGAATACCAGCAGAGCCATCCGCTTAGCAATTCGAGAATCGTTAGAGTTCCACGCTTGGGAGCCTCTGATCGCGCAATACATCTTCAGATAGCATCCCATTAGTATGAGAAACGCAACTCCATTGATCAGCATGAGAAAGATCACGTACGCCAACGCCGCGTTTCCATTGGTCTCGAATGGCAAGCATATAGCGAACTTTCTGTAATCTGATACACCGACTAGGGGTAAACTTGCCATCGACAGAGCAAAACCCCAGCCAGCAGTCATTATATAACCAGCGTGTTTGAGGGAAAGTCTCTTGTTCAGGTGCATGGCATGTGTTATGGCGTAGTTCCTTTCTAGAGTAATAACTGCTAACGTATACACGCTTAACTCAGAACTGAGAACACCTAGAAAGCCGGCTAACTGGCATCCAGCGGAAGTTTGCCACGGTATGGCATACATCCGGAATTCTCCTAGGGTCGAAGCGTCCACCACCGCCAAAAGACCTGAAATTGCAACATATATGTTTGAAACTATAAATTTGAAGAGAAGAAGAAGATAGCGTAGAAATAATAAGCTATATAGATGGCGTAGTGAAGAGATTCTATACACAGTGATCTTAAGTAGAAAATGATTTTACGTCATAGAACGATAGTTTTACATTCTTTACAGTATTTTTTTTTTTTTTTTTTTTGTAGTCGAACCTAGATAAATGCCCATAAAAAAGTCTGCTGCTGCGAGGTTGCAAACAAGAAATCGTGGGACATCCATCTTGCTCCTGGAGAATATCAACACGAACACTACAGTTCCATTCCCAAGCATGGCGAGCAGAAATACTACCCATACACCACAACGTAGAGTCCACCAGTCGAAGAGATCTTGGCAGGGTAGAAAAGGACCTGTAAATTGCGAAATATTTTAGATTTCTTTTTTATACTGTGATTAAAGAGTTCTCGAATGTCCGAAAAGAAACTTGTGATAGAATTACCAGGTTGAGGTAGACACTGTACGTGAGAAGGCAGTGTTCGAGCTGGTTGGGTAGCTCGGTTGTTTTGCTCTTCAAAATAATCCTCAACGTATGAGGGCAGGTTACCAGGGTACGTAAAATCTGAACCAAAGTTAGCCCAAAGTTCATTTATTTGCGAGCCAAATTTGTCGGTCATGTTATCTAGAACACGTCATCACTTCAGTGCTGCAAAGTCGTTTTTTTCATTTTTTTTTTTTTTTTTTTTTTTTTTTTTTTTTTAATTTGAGTTGAAAGAATCGATGATCGAAAAGAGATATTTGGATGATTTCTCCCGTAGCAGAATGTGTGTTGTTGTGAACTTATGCCTTTTTTTAACGATTCTCTGAGAATCTTCAATTAATGGCGAATTTAAAATAGAGTATATTCTGGTTTCGCTCGAGTATATATTTTTAAGCTTTACAAGGTATTCTTACGATTATTGAAAGAAAATTTTAATAATATGTATAAATTAAGTTAATTATAGGCGAAAAGTCTATTACATAATAATTATTTATGTTTCTTATTAATATTTCTAAGCAATAGAAAGATTTGTATCAAAGAGTTAGAAAGAGGAAGTATAGAAAAATGGAAAATTTGTCTATCAATTTTAATCTTGTTAATTTTAAAATGAATTTTAGATTCGCCATGGATGATAGTCGAAACATCATGTAATTTGTTTCAAGTGAAATACTTTATTTCTGTTTTTCAAGCGTTTAATTCTCGAATGTCGAAATTTGTTTATCCATGTGGAGAAACGGTGTTCGCATGTGGATTGTTGAGAATGTTCTCAAAATTTGTACAGCTTGAATTTTCACTGAAACAATCTTAAACAACGTAAATGGATTTATGCGGCTTGCGCTTTGCAGCATTTCAGTGTCGATCGACTCATAAACTAAAATGTAACAAGCTGAATTTTTAACAGGACAGGACTGTTTTACCGTTACAATTCATTTATTACTGTAGGATTAATGTAGATATCTTCATCATTTTCGTTGCAATGTGTTAATACGGTAGCGATCTTCGAAAACTTGTTACTTTCATCTTCTGTTAGTGAAGTATTTTAATACTGTTGTGAGAGGTGTCATGATAAGATGATTAGTGGCAATGAGTAGAATAATCGAAGGAAGCTTCAATTGATGCAGTTCAAACATATTTATATCTGTTTCTTAATTTTCAACTAGTAACAGTAGCGATTAACCAAATGGACTTTTATGGATTTATGCAAAATTTGAAGGTGCAAAGATACACAGATTGCAACCGTGATAAAAAATACAGAGATGATAAAAAAGGCAAGAAGGGACTAGAAAATAGAAAAAAAAAGAATTTTAATTCAACTATAAACTTATATAAGTTCTAAAAAAGAACGGCAAATATAAATAGATTCGTATTTATAATTTTTCTGTCGAATATCTTAAAAAAAGATTGTAATGTCGATAAAAAGATAACAGGATTTCTTGAGAGAATAATGATAAATATAGAACAAAAGGAAATGTCGAACAGTATCAACTTGAAGGATCCAGACCATGAAAGCTCCAAGGATCTCAACCGGGGAATCAGTCGATTGAGCTACTTACTGAGCTGTGGCCAGATATCGGTAAAGCTCGAGTTCCAGAGGCTCATATCGAAATCATTGTCAGTGGGAAACAGGATAGACTCTTGAACGGAGGACTTGGTCACCGGATCCTCCACTTCGACCGACAGAAACGAGCAACAGTGATAAGCGTACGACAGTACCATCGTTTGCACACGTGGGAACCTTTCGGGAGCCGGGAATTCTCTTAATGCTGGGTTGTTGAACGTCTTAAGATGTAACAGACCTGACAGTCCCAATGTTGGCAGTGCTGGAAATACGTTATTCCCGAGATTTCTGAAATTTAAGAAATACAAAATAAATGTATAACGTGTAATAACAAGCCAATAAATACTATCAAGGAAGTATGTTAAAAAAGAATAGAATTATAGAAAATTAGAAACCCTGTTTCTACTTGAAATTTCGTACGTTTAGTTTAATTTTTTCTTCATATAATAAATCACGAAAGGAAGGATAAATTTAGCAAAATTTTTACTCTGCTCTTCCATTACTATTACTCTATATAATTAAATTTACTCTATATAATTAAACATAGAATTGTATATAAAAGATGGAATACTGTTTTTAAAGTAAAAATGAAGTTTCCTTTGACACTCACAAATCCTCTAAATGTTTCGTCTCTTTAAACGCATCGGGATGAATATACTCGATGTAATTGCTCTCTAGATCCCTGAAACATAAAGTCCTCTTTTTCAAGACGATAAAGGTGAACTACCTACACGGGATTAATTGCGAGAGACGACACTTACAACACCTGCAACCTTGACAACCCGACGAACGCGTCGCTTGGGATCACTTGCAGCTTGTTGTTGGACAGAAGCAGGTCGTGTAACATGTTCAGACCTTTAAACGGCTCATCTGGCAATGAAGGAATCGCGTTACTGGCCAAATCCCTGGAAAGAGAAATGTTTCCTTTTTATGTATAAAATAAATATTTAATTTTGCCAACTTCGTATCTACCTATCTGTTTAATTACTGTTTTCTCAATACTTACAAAACCCTCAGTTCGCTGCAATTTCGTAAATTTGGCATCTCCGTTAGAAAATTCGATTTCACGTCGCTGGAAACGGGCAAAATAAATTTTAATAAATAAACGATCTCGATAGGGGAAGAAATAAAATTTTTTAAATAAACGATCGAACGATTTTTATAAAGGGAGAATTCGGTGCAAGGTCACAGTTTAATTACGAATTAATTATCGATGGAACCTGATTTTATTTTAAATCGATTGAAACTCTATCCGCTTTACATTAGTACGGCAATCCATTATAGTGGAATCTCGTTTAAGATACCTCGGACTAAATCGATATGAAATAAATTACCATAACACAATTTTATTATAATTTATTATTATAATTTTATGATATGCTAATTTATTTCATATCGACGTGCGTGTACCGGACAGTTTGATGCGGCACGACGAATTTATATGCCAGTTTAACTTCATCAATTTCCCACCGTATTATAATTTAATTTGCCATTAATCAAGTTACATCGACGTGCAATTAATTCGTTATAATAGAATGCTGTCTCAACCGCATTAAACAACCTGATGCACCACGGTGAATTTATACTTCAGTCTTCGATGTTCCACATCCTGTCGTACGTTTATTTGCATTAATCATCCGCGTTACAATCGAAATCCACTTACAGACTTTTTAATTTTGGACACTGCTCGCACAAACTTGTTGGAACGCTCGTCACTTGCGCGCGATCTAACCTCAATACCTCCAGCGATTTTGTCCCATTTAGATTTGGAAATATCCGTAATTCTTTCAGATTCGAAAGGATCCTAGAAAATAATTTCTACGTTACATTTCTTTTAATAGACTTGGATTCTATTTAACGATAAACAGGCAGATTTAGACCGGTTATTCGCAACTTGGAAATTCGCGTGATATTGATCCAAGGAAAATATTTTCTATTTACATTGTTAAAGCATAGTATAAAAGTTTTCGTTTCGTTTTGGAGCATATCAAATTTCTGACTTTCTTTTATAATACACGGTCGAAGGTTGAAGTTCGACCAAATTTTGTTTTCTAAATTTGTATCTGTATTTATTTTTCAAATGCATTGTCCCGCGTGTATACCAAGTTTAATTTTTTAAATTCATTTATTTCTTTCTCTTTCATAGTTCTTACCCTCCGAGAACCAAATTTAATTATCTACTTTGCCGACAATACGTCAATGTTTTTTAAAATATAGATACTTATTTTCTTGTCTATCAATAGCCCAATTACTCCCCGAATCTATTACAGCGATAATTATGACATCTCTGATGAAAGAAAGTCCGATCTTCGCGTCTGACTTCGCTATAAGATTTATTTGCTTTTAAGTACAGGTAGCTGTTTTTGACATGTTTTCGTTTTGACGAAGAAACGGCAATATTTCGTGTTACGGCGAGCTCTGTCGGTAATAAAATTCAAAAATAAAACAGTCATTTAGTTATAACTTAATTCTATATTATAACAGCCACGCGTACTCCGTGTTCGACGAGTATACTCGTCATTGCTTACTTTCTGCGACACGTTTTAGGTACACGCTTTTCAAAGTTGCCAAAGTGGTCGCAACAGCTAACTGGTTGACAGCTGACAAATCGTCTCGAGAAAGATTTATACTCACAATTTACGAAGCTTGCGTAGATTCCGGAAAGTGTTGTCGTGTATTTCCTTGATCGGATTTCCGCGTAAATCGAGCGACAATAGATTAGTGACACGCTGAAAAACGTGCTCCTCCAGTGTTTCGATCCGGTTGTTCGACAGGGACCTACGGAACCGACGGAACATACACGAATACGACTTTCTTGGCTTCCTTCCCTTCGGTGAAAACGGAAAACAAAAGGACCGGCGTCGATCTATCTTTCGCGATTTCGCTTGTTTCAGCAATTTTTAAAATTTTGTCATTATCTTCTTAACCATACATCGGCGATAGAAAAGCAGAAAGATCGAAGAAAAGGATATTCCGCGGAATCGTAACGATCATGATCACTCTGCATAAATCGCTTTGATCGGTTTAGTTTCGGAAGAATTTTGGAAATTTTGCGCGAGATGTTACGAATAGTACGTACATTGAATTTTTCTTCCAGTATTCTTCGGTTCTGACTTCCAGATAAATTACGATTCTGTATTTTCTCTTCACCGATGAGAGACGAGTTTCGTCGATTCGCTTTTTTCTTTTTTCTTTTTTCTTTAATTAAAACACGACATCTTCTTTGCCCTATTTTCCTTTGCGAAGGGAAGTTTGTCCGCCGCGGTAACAAACTTTCAGTTAAAAGACGAGACGAAAGATAAAGCAGGAAGTTAGGTGAAAAAGTTTAGAAGTCTTTTTATTGTTCAATTTAAATCTCAAGGCGCGGCTCCGATCAGATTTCCCAGCGATGCAGAGTGATAATGGTTGGAACGATTAGTGGAACAATTTTCGTGAAGAAAACGGGAAATCTCTCGTTATGGAGATAGAATCGCGATGATATAATTATCCGATCGAAGGAGACGCGGCTCGATAAGGAAGTAGTATTCATAGAATGTAAAAAAAAGTTGTCAAATTACATTTTACTTAATCGATGCACACTTACAGGTCTTCAAGGCCAGAGAGCTTAACGATCGCGGTCGGAATTTTTGTTAAATAATTGTCATCGAGCTCCCTACAAAGCAGACAGAGAATTACAACTTTAAAAAAGATCCGCGGACACTACGCGTGATCCCTTTTTATCTTTTTTTCTTTTCTTTTCTTTTTTTTTTTTAGCACATAACGGATCGTCCGATCTCCGTTTTTTTTTCTTATTTTTGTTATTCAAGCGATAAATTTTCTTACGAACACAGAGTAATCATTCTTTTTCGTTTTGTTTTTTTCTCTCTTTTTTTTTTGCAAGAATTTTTGGTGCGATTTGTGGAACACTCACAATACTCGAAGGCTCGTTAAGTTCGTAAATGCATCGTCGGCGATCGTGTGCAAATGATTTCGTCGAAGTAATCTGGAAAAGACAGTAAAATACGTTAAAAGATGTGTGAAAAAAAACAGCCGACAAATCGTTGTCGGCTAAGCGATGGATATATTCGTATTCTTGACCTATCTAGCGAATTGTTCTTTTATTATCGTTCTTACGTGAACTTTGGTTTCTTTTGTCTAACGACGCGCACCAGTCCACTACAGTTAAGTTACTTTAACAAATACGTTCGATTACAACGACTCTATTCTGCAAATGTTGTATATCGATCGTTGCTTTCCTATTAAGTAGAATCGTTCTATCATTCTAACAATCGTAAATGGACAATGTCTGCGTTGTTTCGAGGAAATTAAGCGTTACGCTTATTGTTCGCAGGACGATGCACAATTGCAATACATTATATTACAATAAAGTAATAATTAGATAATTATTGGCGCTTGATAGTTTTCGATATATCAGGTTCACCCAAAAGTTTCCTTCGTTTCGTAAGGAAGTAATAGACGCACCGCATTTTTTCTTTTATACTGGTTTATCAAATTAATTTTGTTAAATTTTCTTCTTTTTTAAAAATTTATTTTATCAAATTACGTATTAAATTACCATTTTGTTCTATTAAGATAATAATTAAGATAATTTGTTCTATTAAGATCACAACATTGCTGCGAAAGACACGTTCGAAAAAAAAGAAAGACACTTCTCGGACAACCTGATACATATTATTAGATTCGTACATTGTCGCGATTACGGCGAGATTGTTGCAATTAAGGTAAAGATACATACAGGGTGGGGCATTTTGAACAGGTCACCCGAACAACTCGCTTGTTTTCGAAGACAGGAGAAAATGCGTTAGACCAAAGTTACTTGGTATTGGGGGGCTCATAATCTGGTATCGCCAAATTTTCTGTAGGTGCAGGCGTTAGGTGACCCGTTTAAAATGCCCCAGCAGCCTGTATATATACGCATGTATAAGGGAAATCTATCGTTTGCTCTCTATACTTACAACACTTCAAGATTGAAAATTCGATGGAAGGCACGGGCTGGAATGTCTGTTATGTTGTTGCTCGTTAGGTCTCTGCAACAATCCGACGAAAGGAGCGATGAACACGAATGCGCGTATCGATACATACAGTTAAATTTATTGTCAGGTTGATGGTCGTAGATAGATCATAGATGGACAGAGTGAAAACGATCGTGTAGCTTGTCGTTTCGAGCAAAAAGACTAGAAACCGTTGGTCGTGTTGGTTCTCCGCTTTTTGCGATTATTACAGGCGAAAACAGCCGGATTACGAGCGACATAAAATCGTAATGGAAATTCTGACCAAGTTACGTGCAACGCGTTCTTCGTTGATGTGTTATCCGCGACAAAAATGGAACTTGCATAACGCACAGCGTATATACGTATATATAATTTCATCGTCAAATTAGCCGAGATATTCGATAACGATAAGGCGAATTGTTTGTAATTTTTCTTCTCGTCCTTAGCGTCGTTTATCCCGGCTCTGTTATATAACGTAAATATCAAGTAAGGAGAATAAAGAGGAACGAGAAGACGGGTAATGGAACGAAGAAAGAAATGCAAATAGTACGGGCCCGTAAAGCTGGAAATTTATTAGCCGCCGTCACGTACGTTCTGTATTTTCAAGCGTGAACCGTCGTCAAACGTTCCTCACGAGTCCTCTCCTCTGCTTAGCTGCCTTCCCAATTTCACACCCACCTCACGAGACAGGACAGACGCGCCGAGTTTACGACAGACCGATTCTACTTCGGTGCGCTCCTCGAGACGTCCTCTACGTACCGGGTGTCTCGAAACCCGCTGTACTTGGTCGCTTCGTCGACCAGTTGTCCGTCGAACGAATTTTCGCGTATCTCGTCGTTTGTACGTCGTATCGTACGTTCTGACACACGAGCGTGCAGGCTTTCGATAGAAATTTCGCTTTTCACTTTGGAAAACCATATCTTCGTTACCTTCAACGATACGAGGAAATTGCGTTCGATGCGGATTTCTCGGAGGATTAAAATTTAGGATGAAACGCGGATACAAATTTCTTTCGTCCATTAAATATCATAACACGCGTTTTGCAAGACTTTTGGAACACCAAGACAGGTAAAAATACACGTAAACATCCGCAGTCTGGATGTTTCTCGTATCTCGTCGATTTAGAGTTACTTTACGAGAAATCGCGCGTTATTACTGCCGATCGTAATGAAGATTATACGAATATAATTTCTGCTATTAGTTTGCCCCAAAAGTATCTTTCGCTATCTGCGCGCAGCTGCTTCATCTGGCCACGTTTTGTACAAACGTGAAACGTAATCTGTGAAACGTACAAGGAACAGCGTGATAGAACAAAGTGGTCATCGCATGATTCAGTGAAATGATAATAAATTTTAAAATAATAACAATAATAATAAATTGAATAGAAGAAAAGACATTATACGCCTAATATTTCCTTGCAAAAGGAAAGACACTTTTCGGGCAACCTAACGTAACCAAGTTTGCCTGGAACAAGTATCGTGGAGCAAGCGTGAAAATCGCATGGCCAGCGCAGGGCAGGAAAAATAAGAATTCGTAGAAATTTCCATGCAATTACGTTTATATGCCATCCCCGTCGTTGCGTATCGGATCAGCGTGTTTTACGGCGACCTGCAAGCTGGATACAATTCGGCGAAGCGTAAACCTTTCACGCGACACGAGCAAATCCGGGGAAACTCTGTCGTTTTAAATATCGTCCGTTTTACACGGCCGTAAAGTGATTTTCCAGCGGACGGTGGGCATATTATCCTCGGTATAGTATCAATTACGTGCTGGTTACCCCTTAACGGCCGCATAAATTTGCCGATATCGAGCACGCAGCCACTTGAACACCACGGATATAGAATGACTGTTCGAGTGTATCCGTCTGTTTAAATGGCTGACGCGTGACTCGACGATTTATGCGCTCGGTGTCCTGGCAGCTAGAAGCAACACCGGCGTTTTCGTTCATTTTCATCGTATTCGAAGCGTGACAGTGTCTCGCGAAAGTATTCGACCGGCTACCATGGAAGATATAACGCGAGAAAGATATAGAGAATGAAATACAACGTGGATAATATGGTGCGCGTTGGGTGAAGCGTCTTGAAATTTTATCGACGCTACGCAGCGAGACGCGACTACTGCCATTGCTGTTGGGAAAAATTTCAGCTCAATCCGAGGGTATATACAGGGTGTAAAGTATATACTTCGATTCAAATGTTACAACTTTGTCAAAAGGAGAAGAAAAAGAATAAAACGAAGAGAGATTTGCTGGTTTTTTGGTCAATTTCGGAGAAAATCGAGAATTACTCGCGTTATCGTCTATTCGACCGAAGATACCGTTCGAAATTCTGATCTCTCGCAGCAATGCGAGCGTTACGTCTAACAATGACTGCTCTAGATGACTATTTCATGATGAATGATACATTGTTATAAATAATAGTAATAATCGATGGCAGGACGAATAAATAAGTGTAAATAAATAAGCGAAGAAAGGAAACGATTTTTGCTCCTTTTCTCTCGATTTTCTGCAAAACGAAGCAAAAGAACGAGCAAATCTCCAAGGGATTTTTTTCATCGATAATTCTACCATCGACTCAAGTCGATAGATTTTCGTAGAAGAAATGCGTCGAATGGTATGTAAAACGATGTATAGTTCCATTAAGAAAATAGAGGTGAATACGAAATATTTGAAACGCCTCCACTTTCGAAAAAGACACGTGTACTACGTTTTTCGTATTTACGAATTTTCCTAATGAAAATCTGTTGTCTATCTTCTACCGTTTTAACGCTATGGCTCGTCCCAGTCGCTGGAAACATCCTGTATACTTGCTTCGCTCGTACAATATATAAATATCCTGTTGTGCACCTCCTATGCACATTTTCAGATTAGTTCCAAACTTTATCGATGCAATCACGACAGCCGGATCTCGTTGCGGCGCTAAGAAAATTTCAAAATGTTCCATATAACGCGCATATATTCGTAATACGTGATATATTCGTAAAGGATCTTTGCAAATGCTCAAACGCTTCTGCCAGCTTATACGGTACGCGCCTTCCTCTTTCTCTGTCTTCCATTTTCTCCGTTTCTTAATCGAACGTCGTTGAAAAGAAGAACAAAGTTGGAAGCATCTCGAGAATATTAAAAAAAAAAAAAAAAGAGGAAAAGAAATGCAAAAGAAGGCGAAGCTCCGTTGTTCCGTGTGGTTTCCGTGTGGCCTGCGTGTTTCCACACATCGATCGAGTTAGCTTACGCAGGCGCATCCACGAATTCTGATAAACTTACGGAACACGAAGATATTATTTAACAGAACGAAACCTGCGCATCTTTTGATCCGTTTCTTTACTTTATTTTCGCGATTCCAGAGAATTCGATTTCGTCGATTCTGTCTTCGCATCTTTTCGAAACGTGCACGCGCGTGTCTGCGCGGAGAAAAGTGTCCGCCGTGGAAATTGCTGGAAAACCGAAAGCGGAGTGAAGTTTTATTAGATCTAGAAGATCATGTGAAAATTGCTTAAATCGCGAGACGAATTCCCGTTGGTTAAGTCGGATCGATCGTAGGAAATCTTGGATGGAAGTGGAACAAAAGTCGTGTTTTACGAGAACGCGGAGGCAAGAGGGATATCGCGAATGGTTGCTCGAGCCCAACGAACCGAACAGAAACCCCATAATATCGGATTTCAAAGGAATCGAATTTTATCCGAAGCGATACAAATCCGTCGGCTTCGTATATATACGTTAGCGATTATTAGATTAACAAATTATCGATACAAGAGACAGTACGAGTGATACAACATACAGATTTACATAGGTAAATAATCGTATTGATTAGAAGGATAGTTGTATGGATGCTTAACACTAAAACTACCACAAATTGACCGCTTTCAAATTTCTACACAAATTTGACCGTATTTAAACGTTATCAGATCGCTGGCTAATCTATGAATTTTCGGAAAATATGCATACAATATATTCTTCGGTATCTATTTCTAGTTTCTATACAAAAGTGTAAGTATTCAAAGAGTGTCAGATAGATTAACAAATTATCGATACAAGAGACAGTACGAGTGACACAAGATACAGATTTACATAGGTAGATAATCGTATTGATTAGAAGGATAGTTGTATGGATGCTTAACACTAAAACTACCACAAATTGACCGCTTTCAAATTTCTACACAAATTTGACCATATTTAAACGTTGTCAGATCGCTTGCTAATCTATGAATTTTCATAAAATATGCATACAACATATTCTTCGGTATCTATTTCTAGTTTCTATACAAAAGTGTAAGTATTCAAAGAGTGTCAGATAGATTAACAAATTATCGATACAAGAGACAGTACGAGTGATACAGGATACAGATTTACATAGGTAGATAACCGTATGGATTAGAAGGATAGTTGTATGGATGCTTAACACTAAAACTACCACAAATTGACCGCTTTCAAATTTCTACACAAATTTGACCGTATTTAAACGTTATCAGATCGCTGGCTAATCTATGAATTTTCAGAAAATATGCATACGACATATTCTTCGGTATCTATTTCTAGTTTCTATACAAAAGTGTACGCGTAAGTATGCAAAAAGTGTCGGTAGGTTTAGTGTTAATAGAATTTTGATTATGGAGCAGGGATTCTCGTGTAACGATAACGATGAAAGCAAGTGATTTTTATGAATATTTTTTTGCACTAACAACTGATCGTATGGGACTAGATCTTTTCCGAATGCAAATACACGGTCTTGCGGTACAAAGGTAATCTTTCTATCTCAGATCTTTGCATCGTTTATTGTATGTTATACTTGCGAACATCTTTGACGATGTAATCGTTGTTGGGTTACGGAACATAAAGCCGCGTCACAGTCATCGAAATGCAAAAGTGAAGTTAAAAGTTCATATCCATTTTGTACTTCAAGACTATGAAAAGGATCAGTCCCGTGTAACTAGTAGTTAGTCCAAAGAAAAATCGATAAGAATCAACTTTCTCTTATCGTTGTTACACGAGAATCCCACCGTTTTAGTTATTTATCGTTCTGCCCAGTTTTGCGTGTTCCGTTTCAATATTTTTCGCTGGAAATCAAGCCGCGATAACGAAGAATGCCAACCGCTAAACTGCGTGCTTTTACGTAAACGCGTATTTCTATGGAGATTTCTTTAAAGAAACGAAACCCGCATAGAGGTCTGTTTGATCCTTAAAATTTTAGAAGACTGAACTTTAGAAATTTTAGACTGCTTTAGGATACTTTTTTTTATATCCACATATTACGCGCATCCTGAACGTTTTCATGTTTTCAAGTTTTTCACGGGCGCGTAAAAATCCGCGGTCTGCTAATTGCTCGCAATTGACGTAGTTTGAACGAGAGTCGTTCAGAAAGTAGTACAGGCCCTCGTTTACGTACGCGAAACGATGGAACGAAGTTACAGAAGGTCGCCTAGCTTCGTTCACGTGCCGACGTAAATCACACGAAATTTTATGTTCGAGCCGCAAGCGTTATCGTATCGCCTCGTACGTTTTAAAATGCCGTGGCGAGTTAAAAGTCCCGCCGATGACGAAGCGCGGTGTGCGATTTTATGCACTCTGAGCGAGAAGAACGTGAAATTGAAGAATCGAGCGCCGAAAACATTTTCAAGGATACGTTTCGAGTTGGGCCAACGTTCACGGACAGATGTACTTGACTTTTACCTTCAGAGAAAGCAATTCGCCATCGAATCGCGCTGCTTTACGTTTATTTGATAAAGTTGTGGACGAATTATCGAGAAGACGACGAGCACGGGCGTTCGACACGCGTAGAGAAACTGTACGCGGCGAGTATGGGAAAACTCGTTGCACAGCAGCTGAAGAACGTGTGTGCCACTTCGTTGCAAATGATAGACGCGTGGAACGAGCTGGATCTTCTTCTATTTTGCAAAATTCAAACAGCTTGCGAGTGGTCAACGCTTGATTTATTGATTAACGATGATTTATTGAACGACGCGAGACGATAATTTTGCGAAGTGTACGACGAAGCTGTAGAAAAATTCGTATAAAAAGTGTTCGAACGAGGATGGTGGTTGCATTGTGTTGAAGTGGTTAACGCTTCCAAGAAAACTCTGCATCTATTCTGTTTAGTTTTCTCAATCGCCGAAGCCGTGGACAGGCCATAAGCAAAAGACAGTCTCATGGCAACCATAGACAATAGGCAGGCAACGATGGCTTTGTCACGTAAAATACGTGGGTTTTAAATTAAAAAAAGAATTATGCACCTTTAGGTAGACTTTATTTTGAACACCGTACAATTTCGTCGGTGGAGATAAGACTGACTTTTCGCCTCCGTGTTCATACGGAGGAAAATTCGTACAGGAGTGTGTCTTGAGCACGGGGAAAGCGGATTCGTGGATTGTGATATTCGTTAGACCAAGAGGGGCTAAAATTAAAGATAATGATTGGTTAATACGAGTCTCCTGTTCGGAGGTAGGTGGAGGAAGTCTCCCCTTAAGCGTGAATCCTGGGTGGCCTTGTGCGTGAGAAAATATCCGCTTTCTCCGTGCTTTCCAGAAACGAACAATGGTCCCAAGGAAAATGTTTAAAGGACCGTTCTTGGGCCCGATGACATGTGCGGGTCTAGCGGTCCTAGTTTGCCAATGATAGATTTACGGCCTTCCTTGGGTCGATTGTTTGTTGAAGTTAAGAGCGATCGGCGCTGGTCGCACTCTGTTTTGGGTGACGTTACAGCTTCGGGGATTTCGGTTAATAAGTAACACTGCTAGTGTTACTGTATTCATACTTGTATATACACTTCTTTGTTAAATATACTTTTCTATCTTACAATTTATCCACGCGTTCTTCTATCTGCATAACCAATAACCACGACACATTGAAACATAGCTCGATATATACATGTGGCAGAGTTAGCCGCTTGTATAGAGTTACGTTAATGTATCTTAATTATACTTATGATTGTAATGGTTTGTAAGTTAGAAATAAGATTTATGTAGATTATGAGATAGAAGTGAGATGTATGTATCCACGAACAGAGACAGCGTGTGTATGGAGGCAGATAAATAAAGAGATAAATTCGTAGGCTGAAGATACAAACGAAGAGAATTTTCTAGGATGCATCTCTATAGTTGTTCCATTAAACCGGATATTACGTATTTCTGAACGACCATGGTCGTTGATGAATTTTCCAAGACATTCTTTTCGCTTAATCCTTTGATTCGTTTGACGATCAATTAACTTTCTAAGAATGAATACATTCTTACGTTTAGCGTTTAATTCGGCATGTTTAATGGACGAATATCTCACAGAATTCTTCAGTGGCGAAACCGAAAACTTCGAAGGAATTCAAGTATGATAAACTATTCTCTTCTTCCAAATTATGAAGCCACCTTCTGCGCTTCTGATTTACGAAGCGATCTTCCACGATAATGGAGGAAGTGCGGCATATTTGGAATACCAGCTTGTTTAAGACGAACAAAAAATTACGACGCAGGATGGAAGAACCAATAACACCGCGTACTATCACAGGGAAATTAATAAACTTCGACGTTTCAAACTTTCGGTAACAGCGAAAAGCGAAAAGTGTATGAAACTTTATTGAAAGATTACACCAAGCAACGATTCGGTTAGCGTAACGCAGACGTAATTCGGAACAGCGGTATTTCAATTTACCTTCGCTGTGGAAGTTCAACCAGTTAACTGGGGAATTTAGTTTCAGAAATCTGTCGTGGGATCAGATCGCGGAGTGCGTAAATAAATACAAGCAACGACGAGTATACTCGTCAAACGCAGTTAACTGGTTAAAAAAACGAGTAACCAATGAAATTACTTTCTCCTACGACTTAATGGGACAGAAAAATCGCACCACGTAGGAACAATAGTATGCCAGGTAAGTATCAGTTCTGAGTCTTCGAATTTGCTTGCTTTACCTAGTCACAGGTGTAGCTTCCGCGCTCGTTAACCTGTGCATTCGCAGTGTACTCATGAATTTCACACGAAACACTGCACTCTTCGTCCCTTCTGTCCTCGTAATTCGCATCGCGGAACAGGCCTACAGCACCCTCCTCGGTAGGTTTCCCTTTGGAATTCCGACTTCGTAACATTAAAACCCCAAAATTTCGCGTCACATCTTGTACTCTCGAGATGGTCGCGAAATTGTTCACGAAGCCGTGGAATTAACACACGAGCGGGTAGATTAAATGATTTGCTCTGCAGCTATGGCAAATATCTTAACCAGTTAGCTGCTTTTGACGAGAATTGTACTCGTCACGAAGAAACGGCAATATTTTGCGTTATGACGAGTATACTCGTCATCGCCTACTTTTCGCGACACATTTTAGGTACTTTTCAAACAGGTCGCAACAGCTAACTGGTCAACCACTGATACAACGATCGAATCGAAAAATTGGACGCAGTCGCTGAGGAACTTTTGCGAATTGACGTATTTTTAATTTACCGCGAGTTGGCCTCTTCCTGCAGACTCAGTTCAGGAAATATGAAAGTTACTTCGGTTAACGGATCGTTCGCCCTTATCATTCGCGGTGTCACGAGTTAGATAAAGTTAGTAGGTTTTTAGGTGCTTTGGTATTCGAAATTACCAACAGTATTCCAAAAGTGCCGCACTTGCTCTATCTGTTCTACGGTCTCGTACCTCGACAAAACGATAACGTACATTTACGCCACTTTTGCGCGTTGTTTCGCTGCCTGGCGTTTAATAGCTCGATTAACCCCGTTCGTCACGCTCATTACGCTAAGACGGTAGAATCCAAAAGGCGTCGCCGCTGCAAACAACGTGCCCAAAATCAAGCGCGAAGCCGAATCTGGGTTAGATGGCACGCGAAGAATCGAGCAATATCCAGCTTTATCGGACCTTTATGGTAATCGACGAGAAAAACTTGCGAAATTAGCCGGGCGCACTCTCCGAACCCTTCGTTTGTTCAACGAATCGTAAAAAATCGTAAAACTCTGACGTACATAGTTGCTTGGAGATTCATATGTACGCGATTTGAAGGTTCAACCAGTTAATTGTTGCGATCTCTTTGACAACTTTGAAAGCTTTGAACCTAAAACGTGTGGCGAGCAGTAAGCGATGACGGGCATACTCGTCGAACACGGAGTACGCGTGGCTGTTACAACACAGAACGAAGTTGTAACGAAATGACTGTTTTATTTGTGAATTTTATTACCTACAGGGCCTGTGAGAGAAAGAAGAAAGGAAGGAAAGGACGAGTAATTTGGCCAACGCGTAACACGCAGCCAGCGATTCCCCGATCCGAAAACTTTCCTTCGTAATGCTTGCTCGTCAACGGCTGTTTTTCGTTCGAACGACGGCCAGACACGAGGAACAACGACGTTTATGAATTTCAAAAGACTCGGCCGCCATGGTCGTTCGTTTTCATAATCGCCACCAATTAATCATTCTGTCGGCTCTCCTTATCCGACCTGTTTCACGCTTGGCTAAGCAAACATCGATCCATCCGACGCAGGCCCGAGATGAGACTCGGCGAAAACGAAGCAGAACGAGGAGGAACCATTGATTTTTCGCGCCGGCTGAACGTCGCTCGAATAAAGAAGAGAAAAGAGAAAAGAAGGAAGAGAGAAGAAACAGAAGAAGAGGAAGAAAGGAAGGAAGAACGCGAACTCTTCGCAGGCTTTTCCTTTCTTCCAGCATCTTTGCCTCGGTAATGAAAGTTTTCAGCTGCCGAAGAAAGCTTTCGCGGAGTTTCAGGCAGAGGACAGGAGGCTGTTTGCGTTCAATGGGAATGTTCGATGACTTTTTCAAGAGGAAGTTTCGCGGAGGGGATCGTTTGCAAGAGGAAATCGTAGTTTCTTCGATTGGAGAAGAGAAACGGATGGCGAATGGTCGGAGAACTTTCCTTTTGCGCGTCTCGTGTCGCGTGGTGCAGCGGTGTACCACGGCTAGGATTTTATCGCAACGAGAGATGCGTTTACGCGGAGCTGGCGACGCTTCTTTCTCGGACAGTTTATCTTCGTTGCCCTCTGTTTGAACACCTCCTCGGGGAGTTGAATTTCGAAAAACGCTATGGCAACGCTACATCGTCGGCGAAACGGCGAAATACTCGGCGGACCATGAGGAAAGTAATCGAAATAAACATGGAATCGTTGTCGGATAATCGGAAGAAGAATTTTCACGTTAAGTGGCATGATTTTGACGAAAATTCTAACTGCTGCTACGCTTCGCTGGAAAAAAAAAACGGTGCGTTAGATACAACGTTGCCGAAAAATCGCTTTTATCGATCGCCATTTCTTCCGGCTGGGTGGAAAGTAAAAAGAAGAAGAACAGCGAGGAACAAGAGGATCCGGGGGAACGAAAGGCACGAGTGGAACGACGATGGATCGGTCATTTGGAGGCGGAACGGAGGCGGGTGTCATCGTTATTCCAATCGTAGTCGTCTTGCTACTTTTCATCATAGCTTTATCTCGGTCTTTTCTGCCTCTTCCTCTCTCCCGTACGTCGCGTCGTTCCGCAAATAATGCAGCCTCCGTCTTTTTCACAAGCTTGCTGCGGTAAAAGCGAAATGATTCCCCCTGCTGTGTTCGAACGATCGATCGCTGGAGGGTAGTTTAGCCGGTTCGAGGACTATACCGATTTTCCATGCGCTTTTCGTTACGTTATCGTATCTTGGGTCGAACGGAGGGGATGGTTTTCTGCGAAGGGAGAAAAGAAGCGAGCAGAAAGCCCATTGTCGGTGTAAGATTTCCGTATCGAGTAATATTTAAGTCGTTCACGGACTGATCGTCGCCGTAAGTTCAATAAAATAAGAATTCGAAAGAAAACGATAGCCGACCATGCGAAGCTTGAAAGATAAAAAAAATCCAAGATATATATTTTAGCCTTTAGTTTCATTCGGCAATATGAGGTACACGTTCGGATATTTTCAAGCAACCGATATATAGTTATCGAATCTGCGGCGACAAGCGACGTCTCAAAATGTCGCAATCGAACGTTCACGGTACTTACAAAACGTATGATAATCGTCATCGCGAGAATTTTTAATGGGCGCGCGTACGCGGCCACGGTACTTTTAAACGTTACATATCTGTAAATTAGGTAACGATATCAGTTACTTAAAAATATCTGCGCGTGTATGGTACCTCGTATCTCTGACAATGAACTGAACGCGTGTATCTTTTCTTCTTTGCTCTTGTATTTCTGCGTAGTCGGGTATCGTTTTTTAACACTAAACCTACCGACATTTATTTCATTTATTTAACGATCGCTCGCGATAGACAGGACAGACTACAAATTTTTCTTAGAAAAAAAAAGCAAACTAGAAATAGATACCGAAGAATATATCGCACGCGTATTTTCTGAAAAGTCATAGATTAGCGAGCGATCTGACAACGTTTAAATACGGTCAAATTTGCGTAGAAATTTGAAAGCGGTCGATTCGACCGCTGTGGAAGGTTCAGCGTTAAAGATATTCGCTTTACTCGTTCGATTTTAGTTCGATACTTTTCCACACCGTGGAAAACACATTGTAACGATAAAGTCATTTTCTCCATGTTGCTTCGTGGGATCCAACCAAAATTTCTGAATTCAAGGTCGCCTCATAGTCACGGTGGTATAGTAGATCGTCGAATTCATCTTGAAGGCGGTCACAACCCGACGAAGTTCAAAACGTGTAACGCGTTTGAGAAGATAAACGTGACCCTGATGTTTCGAAATATTATTATCACTATCGTCATCGATATCATAGATTGATTCACGGTCAATAAGCGAGCAATCGAGTTCGAGCGTGTACGAGAATCACGCGGGTTCGGCTAGTTAATGACCCGCGATTCGCACGATACAACTACTCGAGACCTCGCTAATTTAAGACGTTGTGTTACGTTCGAATGACCTTACGTGGCAGGTCATTGAACTCGTTTTAACGTACACTGTCTTGCCATGAATGAACGTCAACGCTGTTCTATTCAAAAAGTTCTATATAAAATGTTTTATTGAAAAAAAAATAGTCTTACATAACACGAATGGAAATCTACGCTGTTCTATCTAAGAAAAGTTTCGTACAAAATGAACGAGAACTTGTACCATTCTATTTAAAAAGAAGAAACAAAGTTTTCAAATGTAAAACGAACGAAAATCTATACTCTTCTACCTAAGAAATGTTTTACATCAGACGAACGAATGATCTGCACTATCCTATATATAAAAGTTCCATTAAAAACTCTTCTGGACAATCTCGACGAAAGATAATTCGCGCGTACTCGCGCGATATATTCTGCGGAACGTGGAACAACTTTTCTAACAACGATAAACAGAGAATATGAACGTTAATGAAAATGTCTGTTATAAGAAGGAAGTTCGAACGATTCGATTCATAGCCTGACGATCGAACAAGTATTTCTACTTGTTGTTGAAATCGACTTGGCATTTAATATTAGATTCTTAAGTCTGTGATTTATCTAACTGTGAATTTATCGTGTTTCGGGTTAGCCCGCTATAAATTTAGTATCGCGTGATTTACGATATGGATCTAAGGAGAAATAAACCCGCGTCTCTGTCCAGAGAAAGCGCGTGTCTGGATCGAATAATTAAAAAAAAACCTACTCACGAGAATTAATGCGCCGCTCTGTTCCGACTTCTAAATTTACTGCCAACGTTTCCTCGATAACGATCCTTATATTACACCGGCCAGAGCCATTCCGGTCTTTCGTATTACGCCATACGATGAAAATATTAGATTACGCGCTTCGTGGGAGAGAGAAAAACGCGTAACAGCAGTTGGAAAATGTCCGAGAGGAGGAGAAGTCGCGATTCCGCATCGATTTCGTTTCCTAACGATGATAGAATTCACCAGGACAGGGACGCAGTGATCCGTCTTCTGTTTATGACCGGTCGTTTTTCACAAGAGTACTCGAAAACTTTCGCGGTGATGTAAAAGCTTCCGTATGACAACGGGCTGATGGGTCTGGCCAGGAGTTTCTCTATCTACTCGAGATCGGTCTCGCGTCGGATGGACGCGTATTCTGGCTGGTCACAGTGAGATCTGTCCACGATGAAAGAAATTGAATTTCACAATAATAAATTCACGATAATTGACAACTTTGCGATGATATTACCGATACGCAAAACGCACCTTTACTTGCTTCAAACGCACCGGTACTTTCTTCTTGAATGGACAGACTAACAGCGGAATTACCGACTGTCGAGACACGGCTATTTCTAGCAAAATCGGCGAAAACGACCGGTGTTTAGAAAATACGTAACAGTAGAATATTTGTATATTTAACGATTTATTACTCTCTTACAGAAGCAATTCCGCGTAGCACGTTTTTCGTATTATTATAGGAAATATATTATACATGCGGCGCCGTGATCGCTAAACGAGGGTTGGCACGTTCATAAAACCGTAGAACCAGTCATTTTCACTGGCGTGGTAGCTCTAGCGTCAGCATCGCGATCGATCCGGAATTTTCCTGTCGTATCGAACGATACGCGGTAAAAATGCTAAGAACGCGTGGGAAATTGTACGAAACGAGGTCGACGATTACGGAAGGAAAGCACGGTAGGTGGCGATGTTTGTCGACTTTCGAGTTTTAACGTTTAATCGTCCAACGTCTGATCGTAACGATACGATTCGTCGGTTCGCGAATCTTCGAAGGTGATCTCGTAACGCTGACTTCTTCGCATCGTGTGCCTTCAAAGTTGTCGATATTTGCAAGCGGATAAAAAAATGACGATAATTATTATTCGCCTGTCTGCGGTGAGAGACATTACAACCTTGTGAAAAGATTATTTATACGATGTGGATGAATCATGTGGCCCGGTAAGTAGCAATGACGTAGCATTGGAAGTTTTCACGGGCGAAAGCCAAAATCCATTAACGTCGCCTCGCGTTAATTTTTCATCGACGAAAGTTGATAGGCATCGATCGATGCGTCTCTTTCGCGAACGTAGGATCGACCTGCGAGTTACCTCGCTCGCTAGTCTCAAACTCAATGTCAAACGTACCACGACAAAGGCAAATACTTAAAAATCCAATTAATTTAACCGAGAAAAAGGAAAAGGGAGGAGGAAAATTCTTCTTTCCCCTCGTTATCGAACAGCGAACTCTCAAACCGCGTCGAACGCGCTACGATGCAACAACGATACTCGCAAACGCTTCTAATTTGCTTTCAACGAAAAAGAAAAGAGAGAACAAGTTTCATTGAAAGAAAGAAGGGGAGCGATAGCTCGGAATATAAAATAAAAAATCGTTTAACCCAAACCTCACCCAAACTCCAAAGATCTTACGTTTCACCCTGGACGCCCCTAGTTCGTTCGATATTCCAGTCACGTTCTCACCGCTGGTATTTGAATCACTTTGTTACTGTCCGAGAAAGTTCCAGCCCGGGAGTTTTTGAATAAGCATGGAACTTTGCCTTCTTATTAAAGAGAAAGAAACGCTGTCTCATTTAACCCTTTCGTTGCTAAAGACGACTCTACAGTCGTCCAACTTGGTGCTTTGTACGAAAGACGACTGTAGTCGTTCAGCGTCGTGCGACTGCTGTGCAATAAACGCGAGTACGATCGTTTAATATGGACGAATCGTAATATAAATTATATTCGCAATATATAAATAAAGTCTCGAGCGTATCTTGTATAATAAAGATGTCGGTAATCGTTGAACGCAGTCGATTCTTAATATACTGGAGCTGACTATCAAAGCTGAGTATTCGAGCACGCGCTTTCGCTGCATAAAGGTATCGTTATAGTCGTTCGGCCTCGAGTGGTTGCTGTATAACGAAGATTAAGAAGACTGTAATCATTTAATACAGACGATTCGCGATATATTGGGTTGTCCGGAAAGTTTCTTTCGTTTTATAAGGAAACGATAGACCTACGACATTTTTCGTTTTCTATTTTTTCACTGAATCACTGTACGATCCATTTTCTTCCGTTTCTATTATTACGATCGTACGAAATTCGAGAAAATAATATGAAAAATGTCGTGAATTCGTTGTTTCATTTTAAAAGAAACTTTCCGGACAACCTAATACCAGAGGCGACTATAGTCGCGCAACTTTGTACTCTCGCTGTGTATAAAAGGCGATTATAGTCACTGCGCTACGTGTCTAAATATTTATGAATATACGTCGGTAATAGCGGAAGGGCTAATCATTCGTGAATGGAGTAGTCAGTCGATGGCAATAAATAAAAAAAAAATGCCCACCAATATTCAGATTATTTATTATTACGGCCAGATGTTCGATAGACGAGCGTAAACGTCTAAAAGGAACGGCGAAGGACTATTAATCACGCCGGTCACGTCCATGACGTGGATCGCGTGTACATGACGTTATTGTGAAAGTAATTCCAGCGACCGTTGCCAAATTCGACCCATTTACCTCCACGGAAAAGGAATATTTTTTTAAGAAATTTTATTACGATCCCCCGTATGAATTTCGCGTCTCGGCTACAACGAGATACGATTTTTTTTTTTATTCTCCGCTCTCATCTCCATTGCTCATATTGTAAAGCGGCACGAATACGTATATCGCGAGGGGAAAGTAAAAGCCGAATCTCGAGATTATTGTTTCTTCGATTGCAATCACTCGCGCGCTTCGTTGGGCAAGCGGAGAACGAGAGTTTGCGCGATCGAGACTCTAACGAACTGGAAGGATATTTTATTCGTTGTTTCATTCGAGCAGCAGTTCGTCAAGCGAACGACGTCTTTCACATTCTATTACGACCTGTTCTTTCATTTTATTTCCTTTCATTCCATTTCGTTTCATTTTACTTCACTTTTATTACATACGAATCTTCCGTTACATTGTATTTACAACTTTCTTTCTTTTTTCTTTTTGCGATCGAATGTCCTTTCTTTCAATTGCGAGTCTCCTATCCGATAGCTTACGCGTTATTCGTGCAAATCATTAACAACGAAATTCTTAAGATTTTATCTTTCGCGTTGGAGGCTGGTGTCTTTTAGGCGATTAATTAACAGCTCCGTCTATTTTAAATCGTATTTACGATCGTGTATCGTGATTACATATGTTTCAATGCAGTCTGTTATTTTTAATTATTCATCTAGGATGTTATTTAAAGAAATTTAGCAGGTTTACGCAACAAGTATTTAATCGGAAAGATGGTGATGAAATTAGGTCAACCGTAAGTGGAGTAGAGATTATGTAAAACTATGATAAGTAAAATTGCTCCGAGTTATATTAACTGAAAATTTCTCAGAAGGTTACGCAATTCCTAAGATCGCTCGCGGATTTCTAATTTGTCGATTATATTAAAATCTCGAGTCGTTTAGTAGCGTAGCGGCTAAATTCGTCGAAACACTGCTCGACGATACGATATTTACCAATCAATTAGACATCACGTACGTCCACGTCGATACCTACTCGTAGCTAAATTAAATACCACGTACGTACAGCGTACGTGCACAGTATTGACCTATATGATAAATTCCAAAACTCAACTGCCAGGCGACATAAGGCTGGAAACTTAATACACCCTGAAACTCGTGCTACGATACATACTTATAGACATTCCTCTATAGACATTCCACCAACGAAACTAAATAAAGAATATAAATAAAGAACATAAATAAAGAAAATAAATAAAGAACCAACGAAAGCCTGAGTACGAAGAAATACTAGGTTGTCCGGAAAGTTTCTTTCCTTTTAAAAGGAAACAACGACATTTTCTCTTTCGTATTATTTTCTCGAATTACGCATGATCGTAGTAACAGAAACGGAAGAAAATGGATCGTACAGTGAGATTCAGTGAAATAACAGAAAACGAAAAATGTCGCGCGTCTGTTGTTTCCTTATAAAACGAAAGAAACTTTCCGGACAACCTGATACCAAAATTTGGAATACGAGGTGTCAAGGCTTGAACGAGATCGCTGAAGCATTTCTTCCCTATTTACGACCGCGTGAAAAGAAATCTTCTCGAAGGAAGCTTCTCAAACTGAAACTATCTTGAAGGGGCGCCTGTAACGACGGAAGGAATTTCTTTTCTCAAACCTCGCATTTTTCACGAGATATTAGAAGTATATTCTCTTTGCACCATTTCTGGACACGATCTTTCATTCTCGCTGCGAAAGTACCACAGTCGGAGAATGCAGTTGCTTCGGAGGAATCCTCGTACCACGCGTCTTTCTTCTCTTCCTCTCAGCAAGATCGCTTTCCGCCAACGAAAGTTTCGCTACCGTATCTGCTTCTCGCGATCGCGCGTCGCAGCTTGGCATTGATAGTGGCCACGTAACGTTACGAGCCACGTAAATCTTACAGCAGAAGCTTCGTCGCTGTTCGCGAAAGCGGTACGAAACCTTGCACTCGTAGCGTCGCGATACAACCGAGAATGAGCCAACTTTGCTGGAAAACTATGGCCAGGTTGATAGCGGCGTAAGCGGTAAGTTTGCCCTGCGACGCAAAACCGTCGGCATTATAAATACACTAAGTTTTAAGGTAGGTAAAAATGGCAACATTTAACATTTAATAACGCAGACTTGCTGCTTGATTCGGTAAAAGCTGTTGTGGTTATTGGTTATATAGATAGAGAGAAAAGCGCGTGGATAAATTGTCAGATAGTAAACTATATTTAACAAAGAAACGTTGGTATAATATGAATACAGTTTGAGCTGGTCCAGATCCGCACGCTAGCAGCGTTACCTAGAAACTGAACACCGAAGCCATCGTTGCCTGTCTCATCTTGTCTTACGGTTGCCATGTGGTTGTCTTTTGCCTATGGCCTGTCGATGGCTTTAGCGAGTCAGAAAATTAGTCGGTACAGATGCAGAGTTTCCTTAGAAGCGTTAACCACTTCAACAAAAGCGAATTGGAAATTATCCGTCGCTATCGATGCCAAGCGTGCACGTTGTAACGCGACGTGTTTGTCAGTGAACGAGCGTAGAAATCGCGAACGACGATGGAATTTCTTCCTAGAGGAAGAATCCGAGACATGCGCGAACAATATGGCTCTCTCTGTGCCTCTGGTTCTCAGCCTGTCGACGTTTTACTTTTGATATTGTCGCGCTACAAATACCTTAATGAATGAAGGCGATCCTACGAGAGTGAATTTCCTTCGAAATCGAGCGTTCTGCGCCAGATTCCATCGGGGTGACGAGTCGCGATATAGGTCAGAGCGAACGTCGGCTCTGGTTATCGAGATTCCATCGTGCACGAGAGAAAAAGGGGGTAAAAGTGAAGGAGAAAGAGAAAAGAGAGAGAGAGAGAGAGAGAAAGAAAGAAACGAAGAGGAAGAAAGAAAGAGAAAGAAAAATTGCAAGAGCGCGAGAAACGCGCTGAGACGTTTGCCAAACGAATTTTCGTTTCGCTTTGAAGCTTGTCACCCTTGATAAAATGGTCGGGGAGAGAGGGATCGATCCCGACGAGAAAGAATCTCGGCGTGTTGGGCGACGACTCTCGCACGATCGAGAGCCGGTAATCCGGAAATATTCGTGTCACATCTGTACCGGATACATCACTTTTCTTGGGTCACGCTCGCTGCGCTCGAAACGCCAGTTCTCCCCGATGATTGCCCACCGGTGTTGGTGTTTCTCGTTCGATCGCTGCCGCTATTCATAAAGATTATTTTCTCCCGGATATTCTTGGAAACTATCCACTGAATGAACTTTGGAAAATTTCCTCCTTTATCCTTCGCGTATCGTCGTATTTAAGAGGAGGTTCGAATTCTTCGATCGGAGAAGGCTTGGGAGGAGGTCGAAAGGAAGTTGCGCGGTGGTTTTGGCAAAACTATTCTCGCCTTTATCCCATCTACCGGTGTTTGCGAAAATTGTGCGATATTCCATCGAGAAAAAAATTTAGATAAATTGGCTGCTTCGATCGCGCGATTTTTTCAAACAGCTTTGCCACACGCTGTACTTGCGAATATCGTTTCCACGTTGACCTGACGTTATCCTCTCGGCAAGTTTACGTTTAACCAATTACCACGATGTTAACTGTAATGTAAAACCGACTTTGCAGCAGCACGGTTCCCACTAATACGAGACACGCTTGCTCGATTTACATATTTTCGTATTTCGCTTACACAAGTACCGCGCAGAACGAGCTAATAATAATGCAAAAGATGCGCGCGACGTTGCACCGCGAGCCGAAGCACATTTTCAGATAAAATAGCTAAAAATGGTAATTTCGTATCTCAGAAGTACCGCTGAAAAATACAGAAAAATACGGAATCTGACTTATCGCGTTTCTTCTGCGTAGTCTTCGCTTGCTTTTCGCGAAACTTCTCCTAATTTTCTCGCAATCTCGGTCTATCAACGTCGAACGTCGCGATTATTCGCAATCGACGAAACACCAGGAAAAACGTAGCTTCGTGGCGGACAATCGTCGAACGACGAATTGCTTTCTACGAACTCGACGAATATTCCGCGACGAAAGAATTGAAAAACTACGCCGAATTATCGGCGGGACTGCGTGTCGTTGCAAACGAACACGTTCGGCCAATTAGCGAACGCTCACAGCCTCCTATCGAGGAAACGGGTCTCCGTCTTCGGGTCCAATTTTAGGCGAACGAGCTGTTGACCCGAAACGTTGCACGAGATTCGTTTCCGCGTCGTGAATCGACGCGAACTCCGCGACCTGCAGCGGCCACTCGAGCGCGAAAGTCGTTGGCGAATAAAAAGTTAGTGTGAAAATACGTGTGCAACGCGAGAATCCTAACGACCAACTAACCGGAAACGGCGACTGCCATTTTTCCTTCTTTTATTCTTCTACTTCTCGCGTATTCCTTTAGCTCTTTCCTTTAACGTTCGCTCGCGTTCTTAACATCAGCTCGACCATCGACTTAACACTAAACCTACCATCGCGGTCAAATTGATTTTCTACATTGAAATTTCTACACAAATTTGACCATATTTAAAATGTTATCAGATCGCTCGCTAATCTATGACTTTTCATAAGATACGAATGCAATATACTCTTCGGTATCTATTTGTAGTTTGCTTTTTTTTTCTAAGAAAAATTTGTAGTCGGTAGGTTTAGTGTTAATATCGTTATTACCATTGTTGTAACTCGATAGATATTACGCGTGAAATTTGCCAAAGTTACAAGTTACTGGATGATACATAGAGCGAATTTGGGAAATTGATCGACTGGTAGAGAACCGTGTTCTTCGTTCGTTTCTACTAAGAAACCTCCTCTGTCTGCTTCTACAAGTCCCTTAATCCGAGTATTTTATTGTCCGGATATCTAGATAGCTGTTGCAAGAGAAATCTTCGATGTTACGGTACGAGAGTTAGTATGGTTGATTAAACAATTTTGGCTACTTGTAATGGCCATTGCGAACGATTAAAATTTGTTAGATTAACCGAATTAACGTAATCGTAATAGACGAGAGAAATTTAATTCTGGTAACCGATATAAATGAATTTTGTACCTTTTGGTTGCAGGTAACCAAATCGGTGGCAAATATTTTCCTCGCACACATTCGGCTATTGTCGATTGTTCTTAACGTTACTTACGATTAGTATATATACTTATTTACAATTTAAAAAGAATTAACTCCGAAATTTTTTTTTTTTTATCGAGCAAGAAGATGCTATGAAAATATACGGAACAAAGAATGGAGTGAAAAATATTGTCGTACAGTGTTGGTAAAAAAAATATCGTACTAGGGTATATTTTTTATTTTATCCTTTCTCTCGTATATATTCACGGCGATTTGTTGCTCAACGAGATATACAAATTTTTCTGCGTTGTCGACGAATACCAATTATCAGTACCGTTAACGACGATCGACGTACATCGAACGTAATCAGAAAAAGTGTTTGTCGTCGATATTGGTCAGCGGTAACTAGAAAAAAATTCTTCGCCATCGATAGTGGTTATCGGTAACGAAAACAAAATTCGGGCCATCGATAATGCTTACTGGCAGGCACAAAAAATTCCGGTCATTTATATGGATTACTGGCAACCGAAATGAAATTCCTGTCGTCGACGACGCTCACTGGTAGCCAAAAAAACATTTTAATCGCCCATTATTCGCGATGGGAACAATGGAAAATTGCTATTTCTTGATCTACCATATTTTGAAAAGTTTCTTTCAGATTCGTCGATGATTAGTTCGCATTTAGATGAAAATGAATTTCTACTCAACCACTCCCTCTAAAAATGTTTAAAGCAACTGTTACTTCGGATCTCAGTCATTCGCGATTATAGAATCGTGATAGCGAAACGTAATAATAGTAACAATATCCTAATAATCGTAATAATAGAAACGGAAGAAAATGGATCGTACGCGATGCAGTAAAATAATAGAAAACGAAAAATGTGAGTCTATTGTTTCCTTATGGAACGAAAGAAACTTTCCGGACAACCTAATAATAGAATCACGTGCGAGACGATCCAACGATCCGCGCAAATGTCTCTCCGCTTTCGTAGCTCGTCCGAGCTTCTTATTTACCTTCCATTAGTTAACCAAAAAAAAAAAAAAAAAAAAAAGAAAAGAAAAGAAAAGAAAAGAAGAAGAAGGAAAGAGAAAAAGAAAAACGGAAGCGGAAAGAGAAAGAGGAAAGGAAAATTGAAAAGAACGAAGAGGAGCGCGTTATAATTAGAACGAACAGCCCTACTAAATGGGAGTAATTAACGGAGCAAAAGATTCACGTCCGTTCGACGAAAGGATGAATGAAACGGCATTGCCTTCGACGCGGTGCTTTTCCAAGCTGCTTCTCATTTTCTATAAATATTTCTCATCGATGTAAAAGCGCGCACTGCGCCGGTGTACAGCGAACGCGCGCTCTTTCTTTCTCTCTGTCTGTTTAAAAACGGCGCTGATTTATTTTTCGTGCAGCGCGAACGAGATTAATCGGCGCCTAACTGCACGCCGAGATATCGGTCGTTGAAAGAGCCGATGTAGAACCGTCTTTACGTAATAAATGGAGCAACTGTTGATCGCGGAACGATCGCCAGCCACAGGGTTTTTCCCTCGTTGGAAATTTATGTAACACTTTCCTCTCCCTCCCTCCCTTTTTTCCGACTTTTTCTTGATCTTCGCAGTTACCAGTTATTCCGCTGACAAATTGCCAAATCGATTATTCGAAGATTTAAGGCAAACGTTTGGCTGGTCGCTGCTTGTACAGTGGAGATTTTGCATTTGCAGTTTTCACGGGGACGAAGGGAAAGATAGAGATAGGGAAGGATACCGTGGATAATGAAATTTGATTGGATCCAGCTCGTTCGCCTCTTTTCGGTGTATGCAAGAGCGTAGAAGTCGCTCATGGACTGGACTTTAAAGGTTCGTAGTTGTAAGACACAGATTCAGAGAAACGAGATAAAGAAACGACGACTCGTTGATTAGGTCGATTTTACGTGAAGGAAAACACCACTAACGTACACTTTGAGGAATTTCTGCCCTAACTCACCGTCTAACTCCTTTGATCGTACGTACAAGTTTCACAAAAGAAGATTCGACTGACAGAGCTTAAGGAACCTCGCGCGTCGATTAGAGAATCTTAAAAAACTTTCCACGAATCAGTTAGAACTTTGCCCGGAACTGGAACGAAATGCCAAATATCGGCGTAAGAACAGGGAATTATTAAAGTAAGAGAACGTATACTCGCGCACAGTGTTATAGCATAGAAACGCGCAGACGCCTTAGCGGATAAATTTCAGGATAACGAAACGAAATAAACCGGAGGATATAAAGTTAATCCAACGGTTCTTAACCGGTAATCCTCAGACGCCAGTGGAGCCACAAAGTCCTCAGACGCGCAAATACCGTCGTATTATTCGACTAAAAGATACCCAGTACACGTGTTTATTTATTTATATGTATTATTAGAAATCTTTGCTCCCGAAATTTCAAGCTTCCTAAGCTTCGACTTCACGCAGTCTTTTTTAGATTTTTAGCCGTTTAAAAGGACGCCTGAAAATTCGTCGAATACTTTTGCAACAGTTTCTACAATATGGTCGTTGGGCAGCAATTTTCTACGCTACGCGTTACTTGGATTTTTTTTAAGATTTAGACGGAACAAGATTTAAAGAAGAACACGCGGATAATGAAAAGTTACTGAAAATTACTGGCCACGATACGTCTGGTCATAATGCAAATACGATGCACGGTTAAAGACGCGATCTTTGTATTTTCTTTACGACAACTGCAGGAGTACAATCGCTATATCAGAGCTACATACACAAATAGGTACGGCATTGTTTCTCCGTCGATTTACCGACTGCTGAGAATCAATAACTGGCGATAATTTCCGGCGATTCGCTGCGCTTTCCTAGGTAGAGCGCGAATTAATCTCGACGACCCCCGTCGATTAATCAACCGCGATTCCACGGACGAAGGAAGATAAATTGCTTCGCTTTTCAAGTGGCCTCTTCTCTGTGCTATCGCGCCGCCTTCTATTCCTTTGCTCTTTTCCCGCGACCGACTTCCGTAGTGAAGAGAAAAAAAAAGAAAAAGAAAAAGAAAAAGAAAAGAAGTATATCGCGAAATTGAAAGAAGATCAAATCACTGCGAAGAAAGTTACTGCCGTAGGAAGAGGATCCTAGGTGGAAAAAAAAATCACGGCGAATGGAAGGAATCTTAGAAAACTTTTTACAGAAAGAAAGTTGTTTCGTTAAAACAAGGAAAAAGGGAAAAAAAAGAAAGAAAATAGGAAAGGGAAAGAGCCGAAAGAGGATAGCAGAAAGATTGCTTAGGCATTTTATTGTAAAAAATTGCTCGTCGTTGTTCGCGAAAAGAGGAGGCACGGTGAAAGATGCTCGAGGAAAAAATGACTTCAGACGCTCGTTTCGCCCGCAGGAAAAACTCCTAATGAAGTAATCCTGTCTCTGCGGTAACGCTGTGCCTGGAGAAAACTTCTTTCGCTTTTTACCTTTGTAGAGGAAACTTTTATAAAAACGATCTTAAACAAAACCAAAGAGTGAGAGAGAGAGAGAGAGAGAGAGATTCACCGAGACTCTGTCTAAAACGAAGATCTCATCGTGGAGAGTCGCATGGGAAATTCTACTCTGCTGGAAAAAAAACGAGATTCAAAACGAAAGTTGAAAACAAATATAATGGTACACTATCTTCGGCGAAAAGAACTTCAAGGAAACAAAGATATACATCTGGAAGAAAGCGGAGTATAGGCAAATATTCTTCAGAACTTTTTCTTCGAAGGGTGAACGAACGAATATGTTGGTCGAACGTGGACGAATCGTGGAATATCGCTTGGTTTTTGCAAGAGTTCGCACTCGGTGGATGCCGAGCTCAGCTCCTCGCTTCCTCGTTTCCTTGATCCTAAAGCGCGATCTATAAAATATCGACTGTCTTCGAGTCGAGAAGGATGAACGTCTAGCTATGTAGGTCGACGATCACCAGCCGTACTTGTACGGATTATACACTTCATACCTTTTGCCTTTAGAAGATGCTATCCCGCGCCTCTGATGCCTCGTTCCTGTATTCTTGGAAGCGTTCGTCATTGTACCGTGCGATTTCATTTTTATGGCTCTCCACCGGGACGACGTTTTTAATGCTCCACGCTACTGCTTTTCCTCCTCTCTCTCTCTCTCTCTCTCTCTCTCTCTCTCTCTCGTTTTTATTTCTCCTTCGCTTTATCTTACCTCCTAAAGACCGACTTTTACGGCTAGAGCACTCGTTGCCTCGATGCATTATGACGACAAGTATACGATGCACGGTGTACTCAGGTATATAATTAGGTTGAATTTATACCTTTACTAAAGTTTTACTAGCTTTTTTTCGCAAGATCATCAAACGTCGTTATGTTACATCTGACTCGCCAAGGTATTCCAACATTTAACCAAGGAAAATTTTGATGCTCGTATTGTACAAAACGCTCTGAAATTTCGCTGACGCTATAACGAGGCACGAAGATCTTGATTAGGCATAAAATTTGAAACAATTCCGAAAATCTTCCTTCGCGGTCTCCGTATGAAGGTAACGCCCAGGCTGCGGATATTTGCGCAAATTCTACATCTACATCTTTACGGATGTTATCGAAAAACTGTAACACGGATAAAAAATTGTTCTATCCATTACGTGTGCGTGCATGTGTCTGTGTCTGTGTCTGTGTGTGTGTGTGTGTGTGTGTGTGTGTGTGTGTGTGTGTGTGTGTGTGTGTGTGTGTGTGTGTGTGTGTGTGTAACATATATTATATATATATAACATATATTATTTCTCACATATATTATATATTAATATTTATATATTAACATATTATATTATATATAATATATAATAATAATTATATAATAATTAATATATAATATTTATGTATTAATTTATATATTAACATATTATATATTATATATATAACATATATTATATCTCACACACACACACAGAGAGAGAGAGAGAGAGAGAGAGAGAGAGCACTATACGTATCTGCACGTTATGTGCATTCTGTGCATTTCTGTATCTCCAAATTGTGCATAAACGCATGAAAATCTGCAGTCTAACGGTAACAGTTGTCCTTTTGAGGAAACGTAAACAAAGTCTGTACGCAGCCTAATATTTGCGATTTAACTAACGACCAGAAAATTATTAGAACATTAAGAGAGCTTTTGACAAAACGAGTATCAAAGAATCGCCCTGCTATGATAAGATATGGTATACTTGCGTTTCTGTTTAAGAACATTAAGTATCACGATGATTTAATAACGTTATAATTCATTTCCACGGAGATTTCATAATAGATTGAAATTATAGTAGCCTTATTTGTTTGCCGTGTAGCCGTCTAAGTTATTTCGCGGTCACACGCAACACGCGAGCCTAACTTCGCGTGACCGATGAGAAGCATGCACGGCACGAAGCTTTAATTTAGCTAACGCAATTGCCCGATTAAGAAACTTCGCCGAACCGCTTTACTTTCCACATTTTCGATCAATCAATATTATCTCTGAATAACATAATCAGTACAAGCCTGTTGAAAGGCCTTTCTCTCGATCGTGTTGCTTGGAGATTCAACGTCATGCCGATGTTCGTTGCCGGGAATTCTTATTCTCGCAGGTTTTCATCCTGACAGTGATTTTCTGCAAAGTAGTTTACCGTACCGGGAATTTTATATTAGATTTCTGACGAAGTGCATTTACCTTGTCCTGATTTTCCTTGCATCATTACTTTCGCACAATTCCGTTTTTATTATTTTATCTTCTACCGTATTTTAAAAGTTTGATGAAATCTCTGAATTCCACTTAATTTTATCCTATACACGATTTCCCTAGAAAACAAATTACAAAAGACAATGGAATAGAAGAAGTTACTCGGTCGATCAAATGGAGGTTAAATGTTAAAAATTCGTTGATAATTTACAAAGAGTTAGAACAGGAAAATATAGGAGAAGAATTGGGCGAAAATTAGAATCTTAAGTCATCTTGGTCGGCAGTAAATAATAATTTTTAGTTCTTGGATCAAAGATTTAGTAAATACATAGTCGATAAGAGTCGGTTATTTTCATGGTAACGTAATTTACGATGCCCTCTATAAAATCGACATTTTAGTGCGCCATTTCCTGCGCAGTTATATTTTCTTCCACTTCCGGTGACGTTCTAGGTCAGCTCGCGACCAGTTTCGTTGCAATTTTAATTTACTTATCTTTCCCAGAAATATCTTTCACGGACATTTCGATAATACTCGATAGCTACAATTAGATTCAGTCTAAGAAAATATTACTTCGGTAAATGTCTCGAAGAAATCTCAAATGAACAGTTTCAATAATGGAAGTAATAATTGTAATATGGAAGTATGGAAGCAATAACGATCGAACAGACGAAACGGAAATAGACTCGCGTAGTAGTATGCAGCGTAGCAAGTCAGACGAACAGACGTTTCCGACTGTACACACGGAAAACTACGGCCAACTTGTCCCGAAGAATACTTTCGGATGGAATCCAGGCCAGAAAAAAGTTCCAATTACCTCGTTGTTCGTTTTTCTCTCGCTTGCTGCGCGCAACCAAACTGCAAATGTCACTTTTTTCATTCTTTCGTTTCTGATCGCCTTGTGCGAATGCCATCCGTATTAAAAGATGCGATTAATTTTCTCGATTATGCCTCGCATAGACACGTGTCATTTCAGATTAACAGGTTAATGTAAAATTATAAAAATATATTGTACGCATGGTACAAGTAGAGTACAGGTAAATACTAGGTGCAACGACAATGGCGACATCTCTATTTTAAGCGCCGAGAGTAAAAAGGAAAAATTAATAACGACGCATGACGGTTGGCAAATTGTTGTTTTGAAACTTGATACTAGCTGCAAGAAAACACTTGAATAAAGGGAGTGGTTTCGAGAAGAGAGTGGAGTTGGAAAGATACGTTTTAGTTTTGACAGATAGTTTAGACATTTGAATAATTGCGCGCTTCTCGACCAGTCACGTGGTAATTGTTTCAAACTACATTCGCATAACCTATATTTTCACTTAATTTATTTCAACTTATTAGTATTTCATTAGTATTTGATTTAATTTTGTACTTTACATTCTCCGTGATAGAGATTAATCGTATAATTGCGTGAAGTTAAAAATTCTAAAATTGATATAATAGTAAATCGTTGAGATTGCCAAGGACCCAACGATATCAATTAATATCAGTTTCTAAACGTGGATTTTAAATTAAAGTCCTTAAATCGCTACTGGCAATTACTCAAAATGTTAACGCGTCAAGGTTTCAGCGCCTCATCCGATGTCAAACCTTTCAAACTCTCAAGGCAAAAGTTCGAAGGACCTCCGTGCGACCGCGCGACCGTACTGCTCGAAAAGCCGCGCGAACGAAAGAGACGCAACGAAAAAGGAAACAACAGCGAAACACGATCTTGGAAGCATCGTTCGAGTTCGATACGCTTCGAAATATATCGTTGTCAAAATAATGATACGCGAGAAGACATGTATTTGCGTCGAAAACTTGGTTAAAAGCAGATTTTATATAATATTGCCTCGTTTGTAAATTTGTCTGAATAAAGGAGATTATTTATCAAAAATTAGAGTTACAACGACTTAATTCGTCTTCCTCGGTTAACAAATTAAACACATAAATGACTATAAATCATAAATTGATTTCAAAAGGAATTGTACGAATAATTTTAAACGAATGAAAATTAAACCATACATTTTTTTATAACAAAGTTACGTCATCTGTTGTAGTTATTTTACGGCGATATAATAACCTAAATGTGATTTACGTAAAACAAAATTTCTTTCAACTTTTCAATGCAAATATCCGCATGTAGAGGAATCTGTACATATACATACAGTGACTTACGAAAGTGTATGAACATTGACCATAGTAAAACTTTCATATGTGTATTACGTGTGTTATATAAATACTTTTATGACCGCTGCAAAATATGTACTTATACTAATTATCTTATAGTTTCTATGTAGATTTTCAAACTTGTTTCAGATTTGTCCAATATAACACACGCAATATACACATAACAGTTTTCTATGATGAAGTGTTCAAATACTTTCACGAACCACCGTATTCAGTCTCGAAATCAAATGGCAACATAGTTTTGATCTGAAAGTGGTTGACAAGGTACCGAATGTTAAAATTGTCTCTCTACAAAACTCTTATATTTCTTTAATTCGTATGCCATGTGTATTGTGTATGTACTCACAGTTTAGTAAGATTGACTGTGGATGGAAATACAGTGACATCGAGAGGCTCCAGGATGGACAGGAATCCAGCCCCGCGGCAGGAGAATTCCCGTCCGTCGGCAGTGACGTTGCAAGATTCCAGGAGACCGGGTCCACTGGAGGAACCTGGCTGTTCCTCGGCGGAGCAAACCCGGCAGAGGAACATCGCCAATATGACAGCAGCAGTGATGATGCCGCGGCTGGACTGCGTGCACATGCCGGCCAGCTTCTACTAGGCTTCTCTTCCTTCCTTCTGCCGGAGTCGCCGCGCCCAGGACACGTTTCACTTCACTGCATTATATTTGTCAGACTGCATTATTACATTTATCACATCGGGACCGCGATCCCCTCGACGCGCGAAAAGACGAAAACAACGACACGGCATACAGAGAAACGTAAGTACGCGCGGCGTGTTGAGGAGCTTACGTTAGTTGTGTTTAAGCTCGCGAAACGGATAACACGCGCGAACACTTTTCCCAGAACCAAACTACAAACGAACAAACCGAACAACACGGCGTACGTTTACCGACTGACAGCGCGGGTACGTGCGTAGCTGAACCAATCCGCCCTCTTGTTGGAAGCGCTTCCCCCACCATCACCGCGTTCGCCGCCTCGAGCCAATCAACTTTCTCCGTAAAATGCCGCTACCGATACTGTTCGAGTTGTAATAGACTCGCGGCAATCGGCACATCGTGATCTCCCGTATATAGAGATCCGATCGATTTTCTTCTTTTATTTCGTCTCTTTTAGATTCAGGGTGATTGAGTAGCAGACCGATTGAGAATGTCTCGATGGTCGGATGTTGACCTGGTGACGGCCGAGTAGAAAGAGGAAGATCGTATACCGCGTGGTATTTCTTCGGAGAATATATAATTAGTAGGCCGCGGATTTGTATGCATTTATATATAAAAGCGTACTCAACGCGTTAAAGATTTTATGAAATATGTAAATACGTATTAATAAGCGGATTTAATATATTTTTAAGGAAAAAAGGAGTCACGTTGTACGCATTTCTTTCCGTCGAATATGACAAATAATGTTCGAGCAATGAAATTTAAATTATATACATCCGAATAAAATCAAATATAAAAGGGTTAACTGCTATCAAAAGATAAGATATAATATACGAATATGGGCAATAGATACCATGAATTGTGAAATTTGAAAATGTTTATAGATGGAAGCATAATTTCCTTCAATACTTTTTTAATAATTTTCATGTACTTCTTATACATTATTTTTCTATTTTCTATGTAATAATTTATTTTGTTTTTGATTTTTTACTAAAGACTAAAAAAATGTATGGTATGCCCTCTCTACGCTATACATCAAAACATGCAGCGATAGCAATCGATAATTTCAATTAGTTTCCCTCCATAGATAACTAAAAATGTCTAAAAATTTTTGACATTCAATAACACGTATATATATATTTTTATAAGAACATAGATCTTTACTTTCATAATGTAAATCATATTGTATTTGTAAAATGCATAAAGATTACAAAAAAAAAAAAAAATAACATAATGTATGAGTCGTTGAGGTAGTAAATAGAGTTCGATTTATTTTCGGGATTATGCAATAGCGAAAGTGTCAAAATGTGAATAAGGAAGGGATTAGTATCATCTATGTACTTCATTTACAAATGGAATCAATTATACAAAATACGCAGCCAATTGTGCCATCTTATCTTTTGGTGGACGGGGTTTACCCCGACTACGACCTTTAGCGTGACCACGGCCACGAGTTGTAACCGGTTTTGAGGCCACTGCACGATGCTTTTCCACGAGACCAATGAAAGCTGATGTGCAAAAAACGCAACCAGTCATCTCCGTAGCTTCTTTGGGAAGCTTGCTTTTTTCCTATCATTGAAACCAAAATGGAAAAAAATTCAATTTAATATTTTTCGAATATAAATGACTTTTCATATTAGAATGTAACGTTTAAGATTGATCGCTCTTTACCTGTTTATACTCTACGGTAACTAATTGAGCCCCACAGTCGCACACCTCCGTATCAACGGTCACTTTGTGGGCATTTTCGAATAAATGAATAATAACGTCACAACGATTGCATACAAGTTTCCATTTTGGTGCAGCCGAAGGATCGAGGACGAGTATACCGGCATTACACTCTAAACAACTCGATAAACCATTAGAATTCATGCCATGTGGACAGGTCGGGTGTGTGCAGGAATTGCAACCACTCGTTCCCTTTTTCATATCTCTGAAATTCATGATTCATGCAACAGTTAGTATGTATTTAAACAATATGAGATTGAATGTGTCCCCTATATCATATTTGTTCGCAAGAACAAAATTACCTAAATGGCGGATTATTGTAACAATATGGACAAAATGTATAACTTTTTCCCCGTGCACCAGTGGACCATGAGAGCAATTCGAAGTCGTCTAATGGACACTTTAATTCTTTATAAATTCGAATATTCCCGTTTTGTGGGAGATTGTATGTTTCATTGCAATGTGCGCAGTGCATTCTCGACGGTTTTGTTTGTATATATTTCATGTAACGTCGACACTTTCCACATCTGAATATAGGAAAGTATTGTCAATAAAAGAAAAAGATAAATATTTATGTAAGCATATATATAATGAAACTGGAATGTAAAATATACCTGGAATGAGCTTTTCCTGACGCAGAAAGAGGAGAAAATGAAACTTCAAACAACTGGTCCATCGCTTCGATACTTTTTACAAAATAATGAAATTTTTGTTTGAAAATTTCAACGGTATGTTGTAACACAGCGTGAAAGTCTGCTCTACCTAGAGCTATTAGGTTTAATTGCTCCTCTACTGCGGATCTCATTGTAGGTAGAACCAGCTCAGGATCTATCTAATATTAATACAAACATATTACTAGAAGTAACTTATTATTCCTTATACATGTAAAAAGCTACATACCTTTTGATATCCGTGAACTAACACAATTCCTAAAGATGTAGGAACTAATTTTCTACCAGTTGCTACATTAACATAATTTCGCATACAAATATTGTTTATATGTACTGGAATAGAGGCATCAGTTCCAATACCGTGTTTTTCCATAAGTGATATTAATTCAGATTCTGTCAAATAATCTGGGGGTTGTGTATAACATTCGACTAACTTCATCTACAAAAATTATAAAACACAGTTATAAATTATTTGATTAAAGTATTTTCACTTTCCATTTTCTACATTTACTACCTCTTGTATATTGACTTTTTCACCCGGTATAAATCTGGGTAAAGTATCGTTACTTCCAAGTGCTTGCCATGTAAGTACGTTAGTATACCCAGGATCTATTAAACTATGACCTTTCGTCGTAAATACTTCCATTCCTATTTCGAATTTAACCGTGGTACTTAAATATTTACAATCGTGAGCCAGCTGCAAAATATTAAATATTTAAGCCCTCTGAAGTAAATAAAACTTGGTATATAAGATATTCAATTAGCAATACATATTTACCGTGGCTATAAAATGTCGAGTTATATAATCATATAATCTCCATGCATCACCATCGAGATCGTTTCGAGTAGCATGTTTCATTGGAGTAATAGGAGGGTGGTCTCCAACATTGAACCCTTTTTTTGGTCTATTAATGCCAGTTGCTAATATTTTACGAACTTGATCGCCCCAATCGGGATTGTTCTGCTGTTGCTTCAATGCTGCACTAAATATAGGTACTTTTACATACATATAAGTAAAATATAAATAAATTTTGAAGTTGCTTTTGACTTACAGCAAATCGAAATTTTCTGGGTATAATGTTGTCTCAGTTCGAGGATAACTTATGTATCCTTGAGTATAAAGACGTTCTGCAATCTGCATAGCGTGATGAGGACCCATTCCTAAACCTGAACTTGCTATTCTCATTAACTCTACTGTATTTAAAGCTATAGGTCGCGATTTCGCCTTTTCTGTACTTTCTACGCTTATAACCCTATAATAATTAATTAGATAAACATCATTACATTATTTTAACATTAACATGAAATATTCGCACATACAAATATTGAGAACTTACATTGCTTGGTCATACTCTTTCACGTGACCCAGAAACATATTTGCTATCTCCTTGTCAAAAGATCGCACACGGCTCCAACTCAGAATAATGTCTTGGCCATCAAATGATTTAACTGTAACCTTCAATGCATCTGAGTTTATCTTCTTCTTCAAAGGAAGTATATTCTGACGTACAAGGGAAAGTTATAAACCAAGATAAGACAATTGTTTTAATACTATACCTGTAAAACCCAGTAAGGATCTGGCTTGAATGTTTGAATTTCATCATGCCTTTGCACACAAAATCCTAACGTTGGTGTTTGACAAGGACCATAGGAAATAAGAGACACATCTAAATCTCCATATTTACCCTATAAAAAGGAAAAGGAAATGTTAAATTAATATATAACATGAACATTAAAAAGTGTTTCAATATCATTCTACCTGAAAAAATTTTGTTTGGAACCTTGTGAAAGCACAACCAATTCGTAGATCTATCTCTTGTCGAGCATCAACACTCTTTGCTTCATTTTCATTTGGCTTTATCAGGTTTGCCAATGCAGCTTTTATGTCCTTCTCTGTAATAGCAGAAAATCTTGCTCTCCAAATATCCTGTAACAAATATAAAATTCATTAAATTTTATTAAATTAAGATGAATAATTAGATTAAAATTAAGCAAACTTACATTTGGATTTAGTCTCCTATTCATTCCTTGCTGGACTGCATGTATAACTTCAAAACAGATATTTTCACCTTCTTTGTCACAATCTAGCCACAATATTAAATAATCACAATGAGCTCCTTCTTTAGCCAAAAGATAAGGAATTTTCAATCTAGGAACTGCTTCCTTCTTTTCAGTTGGGCATGAAAATAACTCTGCCTTAAACACAACAAGTAGTATGTTACTAATATAATAAAACAATATAATAAAATATAATGATAAGACTATGACTCTAAATTTTTTACTTACAGGATCAACCTTGTCCCAGTTATTATATTTACCAATAAAATCTAATGTCATAACATGACCAAAGACAGAAGTCATTTTAAAATTTATAGTTTCAGATCTGAATTGACCTATCCATTCGTGTATCGAACAAGATCCATTTAAACCTAAATTTTTTTTTTTATTAAAAAGTGCATTATGAAATACAGGTATCTATGAATCATGGTATTGTAAATTTTATGTTTCTGATTTAAAATATTTATCATAAAATTATATCTATGTATTAAATTTCAAAAAAACATAACCTACCTTTTCGAGATGTACACCGACCATTACTTAAAATATTGGCTAACGAAGCTGCCAAAGATGGTTTTTCAGCTACCATTAAAGCCGTCTTCATTTTTATAGAATATTTTATCTCTATACTTGTTTTTACAAGAAAATACTATTAACTTTAACTAAGAGATTCTGACATCATACATTTGGAGATGCTTAATATGTGACATTGTACGCATGACGTTATTTATTTCAAAATATTTTGAAAATTGTTAGATTATGTTTTAAGTTAACTATTTTTATTTTATAATTTCGTTTCTTTTTAGTTAGAAATAAAGTTGCGGTTTCTAAACTATAATTAAATAAACTATAATACTTCTTTTATAATATAAAGTGAAGTTATCAACGCAATATGTACATGATCAGCGATCAGGTATGATCTCATTTAGCTAGGCCATCCTGCATATTTTTCGATTTCATTAGTTTACGAAATAGTTAACTCGATTAATTGTAAATTTGGAATTTTATTTTTTTCACATTAGAATTAGATTAAAACAATTTTAAAACTATTAAAGTACCAAGGAATATTTCATAATTTTTCATAAATAAATTTTTAATTCTGCATACTCTTTAAGTACCATATATTTTATTTTTGATTTTGAAAAATTTAATTTATAATTTAAAGTATTATTAGTAAAATTTAATGATAAAAATAAAAAATTCCTTTATGGCAACATTGATAATTGTCAAATTAATATTTTAAGCTCAGTCTCGTAAGTTGTATTTTAATATACGTAAGTTGTTTACATATATTTGTAATTCTATGGTATCGTTGCGAAGGAAAGTGCTTCGTAAATTTCATATAGTCATATTCATACGATATTCGTACGATATATCATGATAACGTTATATTATCTATTATACTTCAAGAAAAGCTAAAATGTCAAAGTCAAAATGATCTGTAATACATAGTTACATACAGTAGTGTTTGTAACAATTTTGGACCTGTGACTTGTTACTGTGTGACTCATTCAGTCTGTCAAATCAAATTCCTGATCTTGATATAAACTTTGTAACCTAAAACGTCATTTTCAAACGATCAAGCATTCTATTATAATTTTCTTTATTCATATTATCTGAGATAATCTCTAATATAATTAGGTAATTTTTGCATTAAAAGTTCTGTTATCTTATAAAATAACATTAATGTATTTTCTTTCCATGTCTATATATAATGGATTCTTTGAAAGTTAATTATCTTTTATCAATTATTTTTATAATTATGTCTTCTTTTTCTCAAATATTAATTATTTTTATTTTTGCTCAAAGGTAATCATAACCTTCTTTGAACTTCCATTATGATTTATGCGTCAATATTTTTTAGGTGAAGTTAGTATAGTATTTCTACTGTAATCATGGAATGGTTATTTGGGAAACGTATTACTCCTGAGGAGATGCTCAGGAAAAATCAAAGAGCTTTAAACAAAGCTATGCGAGATCTTGACAGAGAGAGAATGAGGATGGAACAACAAGAAAAAAAGATTATTATGGATATAAAGAAACTTGCTAAAGATGGGCAAATGGTAATCTGATCTTGTTTGAATTTATCTTGTATATTATTGGGTGATATATATTTATTGTTTGATAGGATGCAGTGAAGATTATGGCTAAAGATCTTGTAAGAACTAGACGCTATGTGAAAAAATTTATGTTGATGAAAGCAAATATCCAAGCCGTTTCTTTAAAAATTCAAACATTACGCTCACAAAACACAATGGCACAAGCAATGAAGGGAGTCACAAGAGCCATGCAAAATATGAACAAGTAAGTACTTGTCCTGCTCATTTGTAATTAGAATTAGAAAGAATTTTTTATTGCTTGTTATACATGAAAATTATATGATTGTACAGACAATTAAATCTTCCTCAAATACAAAAAATATTACAAGAGTTTGAAAAGCAGTCAGAAATAATGGATATGAAAGAGGAAATTATGAATGATGCTATTGATGATGCAATGGAAGATGAGGGCGATGAAGAGGAAAGGTATTTGTGCTATTTCTAAATAAAAATATTTAGATCTCTAAAAGGTATTGTCTTTTGTTCGTTGAATATTTCAATTGTATTTGTACTGTTTATACAGTGATGCCATTGTGTCACAAGTTTTGGATGAATTGGGTCTCCAATTGACAGATCAATTGTCAGGTTTACCTCAAGCATCTGGTTCATTAAATGTAGTAAATACCAAGCAACCAATTGCGACTGCGACAGGGAATGACGAAGGTGGAAATTTAGCAGACGCGGATGCAGATCTGCAAGCTAGGCTTGAAAATTTACGACGTGAATAATAACACTCTCCTGTATAGATGAAAAATGTATAAAAGATGTAAAGGAAAGAATTGGTTTTATAAGCATTAATTTTACGATTACAATTTTAGTTAGAGATATGAATGCTTTATCATAGCACTTGTTTTTCAATCCGTTCACTCAGATAATCAATTTATAAAATATAAGAAAAATGTTATATTTCTATCGCTTAAAACAATTATGAATTCATGAAATATGAATAATGAAGAAACAGAAGTATATAACTACGTTATATATTAATCTGTATTGTTACCTTTTTATAAAAAAAAAAAAGAAAAATGAAAGAACTTTAAGATCGTATCTTGAAGTTTCTGTGCATATTTTATTTGCACAAGATAATTTTGTAAAGTGGATAACTTATATTTAAAATGCTTATCAAATATATTATGATAAGATACTTACTTATTATATTTTGATAAATACATGTACATAGATTTACTTGAGAAATTTGTAATTTACGTACATGTATATATACGCTTTTATTTTTTTAGGAAGTATTGTACACTTACCATAAAAGTAAATAAGGGAAATATGTTAGCAGTTTTTATATGAAGAAAACAGCATATAAATTACATGCTGTTCTGTGCATGCATATTCAAAAGGAGCACAACGAATAAATTCGTTCATTGCTTTTATCAAAACTTAATCTTTCAGTGCCTCATAGTGTATTTACTTTTGATAATTATGTAATAGTAAAAATTATATATTGTTCACAGGCATAATAACCGTATTAATAAAATTTATTTATAAATTGTATTAACTACAACAACGTAATCTGTATTATGTATTAACAAATTTGTTGATAGAAATGCAGTGAAACAAGATTGTGCAATGATATATTAAATATGCGGATAACACACACACATACACGCATATATATATACGCATATAGTAAATCGCTTAATAATGAGAACATTATTAACAACAATGAAAACTATTAGTAATTATAAATAAACGAAAGACATAATTCAAATGCATTCCTTAATACCTTGTTGATATAAGTAATTAAATATATTATAACTTACCTCTAAAAACTACTGTTAAAAACAACCAGTCAGAGAGATTGAAAACAGTCAATTTTAAATAAATTAAAACAATTTGGCAAATTAAACTAAATTAAAACAATTAAAATAATTTTTCTGAATTACTATTGAAAATATTTAAAAAATCACAAAACAGATTAATTTTTTTCAAAATCACCTGGTATAGTACTCATTTCCAAAGGGTATCATAATCAATAATTCTGTGAGAAATATGAAATATTATCTCTATTGAACAAAATGTACATACACATAATAATGCGCATTGGATAATGATTTTAATATCCTGATCGTGAAATACAGGTATAAAATAGTAGTCTGGTCTGGTTTCGAACATGGCCTAGCTAGACGTTCAAAATGAATACGAACGTTTAATTAATTGATCGAAGTGCACTGAATCGATAATTCGGTATCGTTATGGAAAGTTTCAATAAACGTATTTATGTAACGTGTAACTGGACCGCATGTACTTACGGTGTTATTGAGAGACAAAAGAAAAAAGGGAAAAGAAAGGAAAAACTATTTTATATAATATTACTAAAGCGGAAGAACAAGGACATTTCGTGGACCCGCGAATTTTTCGAATTACATGCAGCTTTCCCAATTATTAAGGATTATTAATCATTTTAAATATTAAAACAGTTACAACAAACTGTTAGTTTATTTTTTTTATATTAAAACTGTTAATTTATCGTTTTTCTCTTTCTCTGATCCAATGATTAAATTGGATGCAATTAACTAAATTCGCGTGCCCTTTCATACTTCCTACATTCTCCGAATGGTAAACCCTATAGAAATACGATGTAGTTTACAAAATTGTGATGGAACCTTCTGTTCAATCACATGTATATATATTGTCAATATCTTTTTAAACATCTCAGAGGTACCGTCCAAACATGACGTACCCCAAAGCTAGAATCGTAATTACCGAAGAAATGTCTTGTAACGCCCCCATTATGTTCACTTAGAATTAAACGCTTTCAAAAATTCGCACCCATCGTTAATACTTCGATAGTCATATGAAGTATTGTAATTAGATAATAGGTGTTTAATAATTAGACGATAGTAAGTATTAAGTAAAATAAAATATTTGCAGGTTCATAGTATCGGGGATGGATCTGTTTCGCTTATATATAGTTGACTGTTTTACATGAGCTTAAAATACTTGTTGGTGAAACATGGGTAACTTTTGGCGGAAAAACTATTTTCCACAAGCAACATTACATTGAATCATGCGAGAAGATGTAATCGAGAAATCATTATAAGTTCATTGCGATTATATTTATCGACGTCCGTTGAAAAATTCACGTAGTGAGGTTATTACCCTGGTATTCGTGCAGATAAACGGAAATGGTCGAGAGAAAACAGAACAGGAATTTTAATTCGCTTTGAGCACATCTACTACTAACTGTGGTTCTTTGATGGTACGCAATCACGGATCTGTTGTAAATAGCATCATTTCTATAGTTATCATTTTCATTGAGTACAATTTTATAATGCGTATTAATCAGAATCGATCTGAAAAGTTTCAAATGGAACAAAGATACAAGAAACAAACTGCTCTTTGTCTTAAAAGTACGATTTAATATGATATATCTTACATTTATCTCATAATGGAAAATAAAACAAAGAAAGTAAAAAAGAAATTAACAAATTGAAAACAAAATTGTATAAATTAAAATACATATTTGTTCCTTGTTTCTGGGATACCAAAGGAAAATTTTCAGACTGATTCGTAGTACTTACTGGAATAATGCGCGAGATGCTACAATGTAATAGAAAGTCGTATGCAACACTGAACCTCATGTTATTATCGCAATAATAATTATACACTTCTCGTTGGATGGAAGGGGAATAAATATGCGCGGAGAACAATTCATTTTTTCCTTTTAAATATTCACTATATAAGTGTGGGATTATTAGACCTTATATATGGTGTGTAATCTGTGCATTATGTACGTTTTTCTCCTTTGTACGCAATGTTCTTTTGGTGTACGCACTGGTATGCGTGTATGTATATCATATACATGCACGTAACATATATACAGATTTAAGCTATGTTAAACACAGCCTTCTCTATATGCAGCATTATAGTTTGACAGTTATTATATCTGACAGTTTTCTACGTATTCTTTTTTGTTCGTTCTTTAATCTGCGCTAGAATTACAGATGGAAAACCTGAAATCATTTTTTATCTACTGGTAGACATGTGCGAATATATCGATACTTTTGGTTCGATCGGACTGAAGAAATTTTCGTTATGGAAATTGATCGCTCGAGCATGGTAACATAATAACAATAATATTGAGGAAGATTATACACACATATGAAAATATTAACTAAAAATCATGGTAAGTACAAATATTTTGTATGTAAAATTCTTCTTCGATGAGTTAAAAACAATAATTCGCACATGTTCAATCTATAATAGCTATTACTATTAAATTACGAATGTTTATACATTTATGGGAAATTTAAAATTGCAAAAATGTACAAAACATTCAAAATAAAATACTTGCCAGAATATTTAATGGATGAAAAAGAAATTTCATTTTTCTTTAGTTATTCCCATAAAAATATGAATTTGCATAAACACCCGCATTTCAATTATTGATTTAACTATCCCTTTTTACAACCTTACTTCATGTACTTGACTCTTCGCTTTCGAGATCCATTTTTGCATATCATCTCGACATGGATCGTAAATAATATCGGTTAAACTCACAAATAAAATATTACAGCTATATCGTGGAAAAGAAGAACAAAAAAGAACGCGTCAAATAACTGCTGGAAATAATCGTGAACGTTCGTAACATAGGTGAGCAACAATTAGGCTTTCGATTAAAATCGCGGATTACGTAAAATTCCGATTTTATCAATTGTGCTTCAGTTATGTTCTGTTGCTGCTTAGTTCTGTTCCGCGATGGCGCTAGTGTCACCAAATGTCGCATCTTTCAAAACAATATCTTTGTACGCTTCTTTTTCTCATTTTAAGTATCGAGAATCGTATCATCAACTGTAACAATACAATTCAGTTTTAATACAGCCAATGAAAGGCAATTTATAATTATACAAATTTTATACAAGAAACGAACAAAGTGAACCTAACGATGAAATGGTTTCCTAATAAAGAGAAGAATATATTCGATAAAAGAATGACTGATCGTCGTTTAACATTTAAAGACAGTACCTTTCACGATAACATTCACGAAATTGTAAGAAGATTGCCGATATATATATATATATATATATATNAAACTTTACTTTTTTTTTTAAGAATTATTTAATCCTTTTCATACGTGCACGATTGTACATACCACTATATGATATCTACGGTTTTTAACGTTTTTGTAAATTGGTTTGACGTTAAGTCAACAACTTCACGAACTACATGTATGTATACGTATATTTCTTCTTTCTCCTCTTCTTTTTTTTTTTGTTCCTTTTAACTATAGGGTTTTCGCAGTCAGTACTGTTTTTTTTTTTTAATATATGCATATATGGAATATACAGTCCGGTCGTATCGTAGGGTCGAGATATTTTAACCCGTATATTTATTCCTTACTAATTGTTCCGTTATGCGATGCATCTATGGATGAACTTTCGCGACACTTTTCCCTAAAAGTCGCGAAAAATCTTTTGGTTTCTAGAAGTCATGTCCCGTTGTGAATATCCTTGAAAAAGCAAGGAATCATGAAGGTTAGATTTCGCTAATTTTCCTAAATAAGGGATCAACGGTTGTTCTGCTGTCTCGTGGTATACTCTTTTTTTGAATGGTCCGATAGTTATTGCGGTATTACAAATGCTCAGAATTTTGAGTTGTTTCTCGCTTTCCATTTTTTTTTCTTTTTATCCTTTTGAATCTAGTGAATTCGAAATCATCGTAAAGTCTTCTATTTGTTGAACATACAATACTTTGTACCCCAATTTACGATGCCAATAACAAACGTATTCTATATTTTTAACTTTGGTCCTGTTTTATACAATTTTTTTACATCTTCTGTCGATAAAGTAGATTTTTCCTTAGCGAATTTCGATCTCAATCTCGATGAGCAACTGTGTATGTACTTTGTGTAACTTTCTAATAATTAGCATCTCATTCACAATAAATTCTCGTAACTTTATCGAAATCCTTAGACTTTCTTGATATCAAGTTGTAGAGAACCGGAACCGTCCGTGGTACGTATTTCTCCTTTAATTTCACTTTCGAATATATTCGTCCAATTTGTTCTCATTTGTTTACAACTGAAACTTACAAACCGTATCTTTTCTGTATAGTCTGCTACCTTAAAGAGTAAATATTCTGCTTGAAGTAATTGGAGCAATCCTATCCACAAAAAGATCTCGAATTAGCTTCTATATACAGGGTGTCTCACTTTTATTATGTGTTTTAAATATTTACATTTTGTAATATTTTAGATATTAGATATCACAATGATTGAATATATGCATATTTTAAATGTTTGAGACAACTAATTAATTCACTTGGAATATTAATTTAAAGCGAAATTTAACTGTATATATGTACTATGTAATACCATTCCTGAAAATAATTTACATAAATTATACAATTTTATATAAATTCAAAAATGAAGGTATTAATTTGTTCCCGAGAACAGTCTCAAACAGACTTAGGCTTCTCTAACGTATCAAAAATAAAGTAAATGTCGACAACGAAATTATAATACCGTTCCCATAATAGTTGCAGATTTTCACTAAACGTCCAATAGCTTTCTAAGCATCAAAATGGATGACTCTCCAATAACTTTAAGCAGCGTATCTTCCTGTTTCGTCAGCTAAATTTTCTCGTGGTAATAACGCAATAACATCCGTTTACTTTGGAACAGCAGTTCCTATACAATTTATTACCCTAAACTCTCGGTTTTCATAATACGAACTTGTCGCTATCTACGAGACATGCGTGGCAAATGAACGTTATTGAAGCGTAGTTTTTTATACCTGGAAGTGAATACTTAAATACTTGTCAAACGAGAATCGTCGTTATTTACATTATTTACGTTATTGTAAAAAGAAAGTCTTCCATGATTGTTGCAATTGTCGCATATCTTTTTTTCTTTTTTTTTTTTTTATCTTTAAATTAAGAACCACATATAAGAGTTACTATCGTGGCGGAATAATTGCATTTCATTTTCCTAACTTTGCTAGAATGCGCCTACTTATTATTACATTCTATAATTAAATGTTCCGTCACAGAAGTATCTTTTATGTCATTCTTAGGGAAAAAGAATAGCCGAACTATGAAATTGTAGAGAGATGAAATTCACCGAAAGACTTCCTGGTAACATTACACGCCTGAAAGAGTGAGGAAAACTGAATGACTATACTAGGGAACAGTTCTTGGTATGTTCAAGGTCGGGCAGTTCTCCCTACCGCCGTTGTTTCACCTTTCTCTTTTTATATTGACATGACAATAAACAATAGCGTTAAAAAAAAACTCTAAACACGTTATACTTAATTTATTTATAAAAAAAAATAAATAAATAGAATCTTTTATTACCATAATATTATAGAAAAAAGAACTTATACAAAAAATTAAATAAAACAATACTAGAAACAAAAAATACCGAATAAAGAGAAGAGTGACCAGAGATAAATGAAGAGATAACAGCAACGCTGCTGCCTACAATGGAATTATAGTCGAACTGTACAGATATAATGCAACGGAAAAGATAGCACCCGCTTTCATGGGACAATGATCACAAGTGGCCGACGAGTTGAACGATGAAAAGATTAGGAACCACAGATCTAACTCTTAAACTAAAGCTACGCATTATCACGTAATCGACTCGAGACTAGAGTAGAGACTTTTTTTTCCAATGATAAAACATCGAACCGACAAAATGAACAAGTAAAGAAGAAACATTTGGTCAAGCACTTACACGAATGATACAAATCGCTATTCTAGTAGTGTTGCTTATCTGATCAATTATCCTTTGTTTACCGATCTGTGCGCTTACGTCGGAAACGTATCTTTTTTTTTTTATTTTACATATTTACACCTCGTTCCACATCTTTTATAACTCGTTTTGTCTAACATCTTGCCCTAACCTCTCTTTTTTCTGGTAGATAGCTAATGGTATCAATTGCAGATCAATAGAATTCATCATATAATTAACTTTAACCTCCAAATAGCAAAATACTCTTCTTCAATGTAAATCACACATAATACTTCAATAGAAGTAAGATTTTAGATGAAAAATAGATTAACTGGCCGAAACAAAAAAGTGCGCTTAGTGGTTATACTTCGTATCTTTTGGTTAAAATCCAGTCTTCTCATAGTCTTGCAAATCAATTTTCAAATTCTAATATACTTCTTACTCGCTTATCTGGACTCGACCATAACTCATGGCCAGCTAATGTAATCACTTTCGACCTAAACAATAAGAAAAGCGATAATGAATTCGTTTAAGTATTGTATACGTATTTTCATTAGCTACCAACCATACCTCTTGCCTTTATTAATAAACAAATTAGCCTACTCTTCATCGTAACGCGTGTGCCCGCGTAAACCGAATCGAGAAGCATTTCACGAAGTTTCAGCGAGCTTCACGAACTGATTATCCTTGCCCGATAAGCGATCTAGCCGGCGGCATGGCGACGCACGAGGCGCGACGCTCCGCGTGAAAACGGGACAGGGGCGTCCGCCTCGAGTCATATAGTCCAGACCTGCACCTTTTCCGCGACGATGCACCAGCTCGCGTGATCATAGTAAGACGAGATAATATGCAAGTTCTCCACGTATTTGTTGATCAGTTGGTCCAGCTCGCCCTCCCTGAACACGTGATAGTACTGATGATAAGTAATGGCGCCACCTCCGCGATCGGACGGTAAAGATTCCTGGGACGATGATCCGGTGAGGGAATCGTTGCTTCCCGTCGTGGTTACCAGACAATCGGTACTGCGTTTGCTACTGTCTGGATACCTAGGTGGCGTCTCCTCGGAGGCGGACCTCCTTTGTAATTGGAGTCTTCGTTTCTCAGCGTATGATTTAGGGTATTCGTTGGTGTTTGACAACAGCGACATCATGCTGCTGCACAATCGTCCAGTGGACTCCGCGTGGCTTCCGTCGCTGAAACTGATCGTATTATCGATGGACTCGCCAATATCGCTAGACTCTATGGAGTTTGCGCTTCTTAGATAAGGTTTCTCCAAAGATTGTTTGTCCAAGGAAGATGTTTCTTTCTCGTTCATGAATTCCCCGGTATTGGAGACCATCACGAAATCCATTATGTCGTCCGAAGTGCTCCTGTGCATTTCTTCATGGAAACCATTATTGGTGTTACTCAGCCATGCGATCGTGTTGGATAGATCGTTGTATTTCGACTTGGTAGATATCGACGATGGAATGTCGTAAGGAGGTAGGTGTTCAACGTTGTGTTTGTCCAATTCTTTCCTCGATAGGAATGGTTTATCTAAAGTCTTCTGGTCGTTCTTGTTTTCGTCCAACTCGTGCATCAAGTTTTCACTAAGCTTTTCGGTAAAGTCTATCAGATGCTTGCGACATTCTTCGTTCCACGTATCCTCCACCTTTGGCAATTGAATATCGGACTTCGTTCTGACCTTTGTTTCGCTACTAGCTGATCTTTCAACGCTTTCCTGTTGTGCTATTTGCGTCGAGTATGATTTGGTGTGCGTTTTTGCGATGACCGTCTCCACAGCATCCTCCAGGGAATTGGCTACGTTAGCTGCAGCTTCTAGAAGTCTAGAGGACTGAGACGAACTGCTGTTGTCCTCTGTCGTCTTCGTTTCATCCTCCTTGGAATCAGCAACGTACCCTGATGATTCGTCAGCTGTCGCGTCACTGGGATCAGACACGTTTTCAGCCGAGCTATCTAGCACCTCGGATTCGGTACACTCTGACTTGTTATTATCCTTCTTAGCCATGTATCTCTCGTCAGAGATTACGCTAATCACAGAACCTACCGAATCCGGCGACGACACTCCACTGGAATCGCTATCCAGATCATCAGTCTCGGGATTGAATAATTCCAACGAAAGCAACCGTGGTAGAACTTTGGTAACAGCCTCCAAACGACCACTAGCTGTCGTCGAAGCTCTTCTAACAAGAGGAAACGACGGTTTGGTTCGAGTTGCGAAACCAGGCTTCTGTTTCAGCAATTCCTTGATCTGATTTAGTCTGGCCTTACGATTCTCTTCCTCCTTATTGACTTCAAAGATACTTTTCTCGTGCAACGACACGTCAGGACTATCATCCACAGTAGGTAAAAGCGGAGCAGTGTCCTTGTCAGTTTTCGGTTCCTCGACCTCCACATTCTCAGTCATAGACCTATAAGCGCGTATAGTTTGCAAGCTAGGCTTCTTCTCTTCGCAGAAATTAGTCCTCCCACAAATCTCACTTTCGATATTCCTTTTATTACCCTGCAAGTCTCCATTGATTGCTTGATGACAGCCATTGTTCGAAACCTCCGTCCTTTTTGTGTTAACAATATTGTCTCCAGATACCTGTTGGTGGTTGGCGACTGTGGTTGAACCAAAGAATGGCCTGCTAAATACAGGGTTTAAAGTACAAGGGGATAGGCCAGGTGGACTAGGTGGAGGTAGAGACTTGCTAGTAGCTGGGAACTGTTTGAGCAATGGGGATATGGAAATGACCTTCAATCTTGAGTTATGTGTGTCAGGAGGATGTTTGACGCGCGGTGAAGGGGGCGCTGAGATGCTTCCCAGCTGATGACCACCGGAGGCTGGAATAATAGCCTCTATCGTTGGCTGTGCGTCCTGCTTTGGCACGTAAATCACGGACGCGAAACTGTCCTCGGAATCGACGCTTGTGTCGCTTTGCAAACTACTGTCTTTCGATGAATCCGAACCGTCCTCGCGAGACAAACGCCTTTCTATCACCTCTGTCTCTCTTTTCGGCGCAGTTACAGACTGAACCTTCGAGTCATTGTACGTGATCTTAGACGCTTCGTCGGTCGACGTATCAGTTTTATTCGTTTCATTTTCGGTGGATTTCCATCCTTGTAAGATTTTCACGAATCCGTTCTTGATCGATATACCGGATACCTCGATGTTAGTCGTGGATTGTTTAATCTTGTTCGTAAGGCCACTTTTCAATAGTTGAAATCTCTTTGTCGCGTTTACGGAATAGAGGGAGTCTCTGAGGGATTCGAAGGTTTTCCCTTTGCAGATAATGTCCTCGTTCAGGGACGCCTGTTTCATTATGTTCCTTCGTACCCTTTCTTTCTCTTCTAGCCTATCGGTAGACATTAGTTCCTCGTTCATCGAGCTCTGTTTCAGGATGCTTCCCCGCTTCGAATTATGACCAGGTGTTATCTGAGTGTCAAACGAAACAAAGATATCAATGTTCTAGCCTGTAGTTAACATTCGAAATCTACAAAAATTAATTTATAGCTGAGCTAATAGCTTGCGGCGTAGTGAAACTTTTTCTACGTAATTTAGATTAAAATATCAAAGCTTGATAGGATTAGAACCTGAAAGAACTAGAAACGATAAGAACCTGAAAGTCTGGAATGTCCTTAGATATTTCTTGAATGGCAGTGTTATCAGGATGTTCCAAACCGGTGTCGTCCACGAGGTAAGTCTTCTGCTTGACCAGTCGTGGCTTCGAGCCACTCGTCGACGATGACGTCCTCGATTCCCCGTCCAGATTCAATTCGGACGTCAACACGGAGCATAAACCAGGAATGCTGGATCTCGATCGTACAAGGTCCATTCGCTGAATCTCCAAAATATCACCCAGACTCTTAGATTTAATACTCAGAGAGTCTGACTGTTTGTTCAATGACACGTTAACATCCTCTACACGGCGTAACTCGATGGGCAGTTCGTCCACGTCCGGTTCCTCTTGCTCGTAGTCCTTGCGATTCTTCCCACTGCCGCTCTGCCAACTGTCAAGAAACCAAGGTCGATTGCCAGATCCACGTTTACCTCCTGCTAATTTCTAAAGAAACAGATATTTCAGTTAGCTATTTAGCTCGGCTATCGAGTCTTGTACGATGATGTTCTAACAGTTATGAGCAGATGCGTATATTAGACAAAGCCGTTTGCAAAGTGCTCAATATAGCGTTTCTCAAGTCAGTGGCTTTCCCAGGTCACTCAGAAATGACTTATCTATAAAAAGAGAAAAGATGTCATGAAACGTCGTTATCTCGATAAACGAGTTGCTAATTAAATTTGCAATTCTGAATCGTTCATCTGATTTTCAAAAAAAAAAAAAAAAAAAAAAAAAAAAAAAAAAAAAAAAAAAAAAAAAAAAAAAAAAACAAAGAAACAAAGAAACAAAGAAAAAGAAATGCTCGAGGTTTCCAAATTACAAGAAGACAGTCGCCTTAAGGATTCCTTCCCGAGATCTCATACAATCGATTATCCAACATCCACGAGGAAACAACGAGAGGCGAAATTACCCGTGCATCCCGCTGACAAACGATCTTCGCTGCATTCTGCCCGTTCCAATTACGTTCGAAGCGTATTCTGCAAGCAGTTAGCCTACTTTTTTCGGTACCGAGCATCGTTACGGTTGCGCGCGGAATCGATAAGGCCTGGCAACAATTTAGCCACCCATTGCTAGAAATTATCGTGTCGCAATAACACGCAGGCGGAAGGTTTCAAGAAAAAAAGAAAAAAAAAAAAACCAGGCGAAAAAGGAATACAGAAAACGAGAAGGAGAAACAATCTCGGCGTTTGCACGCGATTGTATAACACGTGACAACTGGGAACTGTTCAAGGAAACGTGAGCGTAATGCGTGGCTGGAAAGTTGGACTCCATCGTCTTTGACGCTTCTCTGCGAAATCTACATTTTTCTTTCGTTTCATCTTTTCCCAGGTTCTTGGTACAGTAATAGTAGACAAGCTGTGCCTCGTGGTTTTTATCCAATACAAGAAGTATTCCAAATATACTACATATTCGTTACAATAATAGGCGAATTATTCTTTGCCATAGGTTTCGTTTCTTTGATCGTATTCATAAAAATATGAATTCGCACGAACATCTGACAGTCTGTTCTAATCGACGAAAATTTATATCTCTTCCGTCTGCCAACTTTCCAGCCACGAACGTGGTACGTACTTAGATTATGTTACCTGCAAAGCGCGACGGAAAAAACTGTAGCAGGTCTCGTTCGGGCTGGATAGGCTGCTGGTTGACGGTGATGGACTGAATATCGGGTCGATCCAATAGCTCTTGTTTTTGCATTTTCGTTGGCTGTTCCTGAAGCAAGAGTCCCATTAGCGGTAATTATCGAGCTTACTGTATTGGCTCTGGAAAGCGGAAGAAGAGAGGAAGACCAGGGTAGACGATGGGGATGCAATTTTCGTAAATTACCAATCTCGCAGCACTGTTACAATTTTCAAGCAATTAACTCGTGGCAATCTGGATCGTTTCTACTCCGAGCGAACTTTCGAATTTTCGCGAATTTTCGCAATTCTGGGAATTTGTATTTTTCCTGAAAAATCTTTTACGTCTTTCGATTTAAGATATTACAAGGCAAGGAATTCGACGAACACGCCGGAGTAATTTTGGCGGATATTTTGGAAGCGTAAAACAGCGAAAAAAAAATCGTGGACGTAAACGATTCAGCCTGCGCGCGAAAGTGCCAAAAAATGGAGAGGCGAATTATATCGAGCGCAATGTGCATTCCCTTCGCGATCGTCTCTGTACTTCGCAGGCGTCGGGTTGAATTTTTTCGTTAGCCTTTTTGGGTCGTCGGATTAGATACCTTTTGTTAGATAAGAATTTTTGAGCGTTCTGATTGGAATATAATTCAGTGGCGTGTGGCGCGCTCGAACGTTTCGATCTATTTGTCAGCGAGTTCATGCAGTACGCTTTCGGCCATGGTACCAACACGTCTTGAGACTCGAACTGCAAACAGAAAGAACGAATTTTTTTTTTTTATTAATATTCATATTTTTTACTCGCTACTATTTATTAAGATACGTATCTTTCACCTTGAAAGTTATCGCCGAAGGAAATCGCGTTTACGCTGTTATAAGTGAAATTTCAACCCGATACGTTTCTTTTACATTGTAGGTCAAAAGTAGAGAAAGTTATTACTTGCAGTGGTTGAGATAAAATTTACTTGGGGTGAAGTTTTACCCATGGGTAGCCTTTAAAGGTTAAATTTATTAGAAATTGCTAATATGGTCACTCTGTAAAGGTATTAATAGGGATAAGGGATATTAATGAACGTAGAAGTAACTATAAAAGGATATCCAGCGGTGGTAATTAAACAAACTTCATAACCAAATGAACGAAGTACGTACGCAAAAGATTGGACTGGAAAATAGATTTAATAGCGACAGATTCGAACGGTTTACCTTGACTACTGTGCATTGGAATAATCGTATCGATTGACCGTCGTGTCTGGCGTGGGTGTATTTCATAGGCATGTTCGAATACCGTTTGAATTCAATCGTATCGGATGACGACATTTTTAAGCTGAATCGAATAGCCTATATATCCGCAAATCCTTGGAATAGCTTGTAATCCGAAGTTTAAGCGCGTTTATACGCTCCGCGTGCTATACACAATTCCACGCATTTAGAGCTTTTTGTGTCACTAAATATCTGCTTTTAGCTTGAAACGTAAAGTAAAAAATAAATTGAAACAGATCGTATGCTTTGAAACAAAAATAAAAATACGAAGAAATAATATAAAATAAGTTTTTATTTATTTTGTCCCTTTGTAATTTTTCTTTTCTTTTTTTTTTATGCAAAACGGTTAAGAATTATTTATTCAACCTCTACGTTCAACGTTTCGTTTAATTTTCTATCTCCGATATTTTATTTCTTTTAGAAGCAATATTTTATTCATTACACGAAGTTGCCGGCTCACTGCACGAACAAATAGAGAAACTAAAAAGGGGACGAACAGAAACGAAGTACCAAAGACTGGCCACGTAGAAGACACATACCAATCTGTATAGTAAATTAAGACACAGAATATCGATATACGTTTGGATAGATAGCGTAACGAATTAGGAGTTGGTTTTAAGGAATAAACTAATAAATTAATAATACATTATTAATAATAATACATTACTAATATAATAATACATAATAATACATTAATAATAAATATACATTAAGGTATTAATAATAATACCTTAATAATACATTAAGGTGTCCGAAAAGTTTCTTTCCTTTTACAAGGAAATAATAGATGCACGACTTTTTTCTTTTACATTATTTCATCGAATCGCGTATCAATCCATTTTGTAGTAATAGAACAAGACGTTCCATTATTATCCAAATTATATTATTCTATCGAATCATGTACGATCCATTTTGTAGTAATAGAACAATTGTTTCCTTATAAAGAGAAAGGAGCTTTTCCGACAACCTAATACAAGCAAGATGCAGCGAGCGTACACAAGTGTACGTATCCAAAGAGATCGTAACAGGCATGTATACCTCGATACGATAAACGAACACGATACAATACAAATATTTTATTTACTACGTTTTATTTACCTTTCTGTGTTTTTGTTCCATAGCCCATACCGATATAACCAGTCGACCGCCGATCCGCAATACTCTTGCGAGTTCCCTCAACGCGTGAACCCGCCTCTCTGTTGTGGCAAAGTGATGCACCACGGCGATCGAGAGCACCGCGTCGAAACTCTCATCTCGAAACGGCAGGGCTAGATTATCGCAGATCAATACCTACAACGTAAACGACGAATTTCAACGATTAATATCTCGCCTGTTTTCTAAACATTAGGCGCTTTCTGTTTTACGTTTCCACGAAAATCGAAACGCTTTTGCTTCTTTTCAATTTCGTTACGTACAGTTGTAAGATAGAATTTAATTGCAAAGACAGCATAAACGCGAGATGACCTATCCCGCATTACAATTAATAACGTTCGTTATTGTTGAAGTGGTTAACGCTTCTAAGTGAACTCTACATCTGTACCGACTGATTTTCTGACTCGCTAAAGCCATCGACAGGCCATAGACAAAAGACAACCACATGGCAACCATAAGACAAGATGAGACAGGCAACGATGGCTTCGGTGTTCAGTTTCTAGGTAACACTGCTAGCGTGCGGATCTGGACCAGCTCAAACTGTATTCATATTATACCAACGTTTCTTTGTTAAATGTAGTTTACTATCTGACAATTTATCCACGCGCTTTTCTCTCTATCTATGTAACCAATAACCACAACAGTTATGATTAGAGCTTAATCAGGTCGTTAGAGACAGGATACGGATACAATAGTTTGTTTCCTGTATCGTACTGCTGTTCCATTTTATGTATTCTCGATATTTATATTTTCTAAAGTGATATATTCACCTCATTCTCCTTCTCACGCGCGATATCCGTGAAACGCTTGCACCGGTCCACTCCTACCTTAAAGATGCTGTGATTAACGCTCAGGTACTTCCCGTTGCCACAACCTGAATAAGAGTGATCGACTCGTTAGCTAACGGTCTCTAACAAAGTTTCACAAATAAACGTATTTGCCGCTGCGTTCTTTCAGTCGTTCGCGACTAAACGCGTGTTTTTATCGCTACGAAATTTCCTAAGATGGAAGACAAATGGAACGGGTCATTACCGATGCAGGTGTATCAATTTTATACTAAGCTTTACACGGAGTTTCTCTTCGGGTATCAAGTCTTTCCGCTCGCTGAAACGGAAATAAGGCTTGGAACGTGCAGATTCTAGGACCGCGGCAGCACGAAAATAAAATTAAATCGATGGCGAGTGAACCGCGGGTTTTTGTACGTTTACTGCAGATTTAAGGACGTAAGAACGTACGAAACACCATGCAAAGACACGAAAGCTATTCAAACTGATCTACGTTCTCCGCCATACGATCAGCGAAATGAATCTGCGCGTAAGTTTCTTTAATTAAAGAAGAATACGAAATTGCAGGAAAATCCGCAGTCTGGTTACATGCGAAATCGAAGGTTTTGCTAGGAATTCCGGTTTGGCAATGCGATCAGCTGATCGGCCCGTAAGAAACAGACCGGAAAACCGATGACTAATTCGACGGGTGAAACCGGTAGTTGGAACGATGAACGAAAAGCGGTTCGGAGCGCGAACCCGGCCTCAAAGTTCGCTGGTCGATGAGTTTGTGTAATCCAAGGAGAACGTATCCCACGGTATTTCAAAGGTGGCTACGCGACGACATAACGTTCAACCACATTGCATTTTAACTTAGACAAGCGTACGCGTTACCTGTACGTGATTTACACGAACTCGCGTTGATACATCCGTGCGGAGGTCAATTGATCATGTGAAAGCGCAAGTAGCCGGAGTTAAGAGGCGGGGAAAAAGCGGCCAAAGGAAGGAATAAAGACACGCGTCTATAAATGGGCGCGTGCACGTGTGTGCGTGCGCGTGTGTGTTCCACGAGGCGCGGCTATAGAAAGACTGAAAAATCCGCGAATCGACTCGTGAGATCAACGAGCAGTTAGATTAAATTGTTCGTTTCCGATACAGAATCTCAGAATATTTTGATTAAATTATATATGTAAATTGTACAGGGTGTCCCAGTATTGTCTTGTAGCGTGGTAACCACAAGTACGTTGCTTTTCCTTTCGTATTTTGCCGCGTTCAAGTATACCTGATAAATTTCCAAACTCCACTTTCTCCTAAACTAAGCCTTAAACGAACAAATTTCCTTCCATATTTTGTTCCTATCTTCTCATAAGAAATCATCTCGTGCCCGCTTGTACGCGTTATTCTGTCGCACTCTGTATATGCAATCTTTCTATAAAAAAAAAAAAAAAAAAAAAAAAGAAAAAAATACATAGATAACAATCTTTCTTTGCTACAGAGTTGATTT